>JANFOE010000294.1:0-412500 GCA_025667525.1 Glebionis coronaria | reverse complement strand
TATAGCAGGGATTGAGCGAGATGGATTTTTGTCACACAAAATCATCTCGTTTGAATATGATAGTCATCTGATAAAGATCATTAGGGGATGTCCCACCTGGTGCAGCGGCGTATGCTGATGCAGTGAGTGATATCACTTTCCAGTCAGCGGCTGGGCGTCTCATTCCAAGAAATGGTTCCATAATATAAAAATGACAGATAATCATGTTCTGCTTAATTGCTTGGTGCTTTGGTGAAAGAACGAAAAGATTCAGCAACATAATTCGAAAGGGACTCCAGGTGGTATCTTCCTTCCAAAAAGACACACATCAACCATCACAAGTCTTTTGCAAGTTTCTTTTTTGCATGATGCTAGCATAACATATATAATTACACATCAACATACCATAATATCTTGATAGGAATACCAACACAATGTAAATATTCGTCAATTATAAAAAGGAATCATTAACAGGTATGTTTTCAAAAACAAAAAAGTTACTATTTTAAGACACGAACCACTGTCGATGAAACTTAGGGCATTTTTACAGATTAACCAAAAAACAACTCCTGGCACACACTTCACAACAGCAATCGAAGAACCTGGTGCTACCTACTGAGTAGAACAAACAGAAAGACAATAAAAGAATTAAACATCACTTTTTATGCTAAATTCATGTTCCAGAATACAACATATTAATGACATATTAATGTTCCTTGAACCATATACATATGTATGATGAGATTTTTAAATCACTGAAGACAAAATCCAACCACAAACATAAAGAAAAGAGCCCATGTCAAAAAAATGCATACCTTGCTTGTGAGTGGACTAATTTGACAACATATCAACCTATTGGTTGAGAATCATATTCAATTGAATGTTTGAGTTAAAAAATCACCGATTACTAAAGGACATTCATTAAAAAGTAACAGTAAGGATCATAGATACTCAAATTAAACAAAATTACAATAACCATTATTATTTACTAAGAAGATAAGCAAAATACCTTTGGAAGATATGCCACTAATCGAGAATGTGCTTCTCCAAGTGTAGGACCAAAACTAAGAAAAGAAGAAACCACATAAGCCTTTAACTTCCTCCTTAACGCAGTCATCAACATTCATAGATGAGAGGCCTTCCAACAATTTGGGCTTCTTCTAGTGTTTTATGGATATATGAACCAACTGCAGCCACGGGTAAACCCAATAAAATTACCCAGACAGCTGTCCAGACGGAACTTGCTTAGGCAACCCTCTTACCTACAGCAAACGTTCACGATTAGAAGGCAATAATGAGGTCCATATGATAAATGAGTTTAGTTAAAGATGGTACTTATGCAAGTATCATGGTCTCTCATATACAAAAGATCACTGCTACAGAAGTTGTCATAGCTTTTTTCTCTTTGCATTCATCAACATCTGAGGTAAAGTACTTCTGCCAACATTGTTCAACAGGTTGAGCAAGAAGATATTTATATTGTACTTTTCAACCCCTACCTAATTGAACTTGTACCCATTTGACCCGTTACTCAACACGGTCTTCATCAACTTGAAATAGATACTGCTTGGATTTTAAGTTAAACCTACTGTAGTCATTTTCTTTTCTATATAGATACTCTTAACAAAGTAAATCAACTCAACATAGAGATTGATCAAGGAGTTTCAGCACTTTCGAATGAATGGGATGATTCAGGCTAGTTTCGATCTGTAACGAACAAAGGTGTAAAAGCCAAAACGATTAGCTTAAAAAGAGATAGATTAAATGGGTCAAATGGGTTGAAAGTGACCCAAAGTGATTGACTTGGTAACTTACAGTATAGCAGTGTGTGTTTCCAGATGATTGACTTGGTAGTTATACTTTTTGATAATGAAGCAAGTAACTGAAATGAGGTTATATGGTAATGATATTGTTAAAAAATAATTACTGCCAAATAGGGACAGATGTGTTTTATTATTGGATTTTGTTAATTCTCATTTGTGAT
Source organism: Glebionis coronaria (assembly GCA_025667525.1). NCBI lineage: Eukaryota > Viridiplantae > Streptophyta > Magnoliopsida > Asterales > Asteraceae > Glebionis > Glebionis coronaria. The sequence goes on along the minus strand of JANFOE010000294.1, from coordinate 410,537 downwards.
AACATTAATATACCAGGCCATTGTCTGGAATTCTTACAAGTTTATGCTTATCAAATTTTAGCTTTTCACTGCTAACAATATTAAGTGTTTTCGGCTACTCTAGTGACCTCTAATATTTTGCAAAAACGATGAAAATACCATGTTTACATAATGACAGAAAATAACCTTAGAGAATTTTGGTATCAAATTGTACGTTAGAATAATAGCTTGTCTGATTCCTAACGTTAAAATGTTACAGGGATTCATAAAAGTTTCTCTATTACTTATGTTGCTCTTAAATCTCTAACCAAAACGTGCATTATTTGCTAATGACTCGTCTTTTTCAAGGGCAATCATGTCTTCGATATATTATAAGACGACGTGATTTTATTATCACACTTCACACCGTTATCATTGACAGACAATTTGAATATATGTTTCAGGTCAACCCAACCGGCCTAAGGCGTTTGGACCCAATCACAAAATTAACCGATTTGCTACCTCTAAGATAAGTGCATGAGGTCACTTTACCTGTTTTCTTGGACTTGTATTGAAGTCATCTCTGGACCCATCAATCCTAGAGAAATTGTATCCTTTCCGTGTAAAAATCTTTTCAAGTATATCAAACATCCGACCTGCTCATCTTGCCATATCTATGAACCACAAAGAAGCATACCTGGAAATCAAATATAACATGTATCCAATCCAAAATTTCTTCATCTTCTTTCTTCGGGTAGTCTTTTGGCCATGACAGACCTCTAGTGTTATGCAGAGCCGAGACATAAGCTTGTATCTAAAAATTAACAGCTAAAAAGTCAGTGTACGCTGAAAAATGATGAACTTCCATACAATGGTTTCTTTCACATACCTCGAGATATCTCATAATTTCTTGATTTTTACTGCCAGGGTCAAGTGGAAGTATATTATATGGATCAAACAATTTAGTCCTCGCTTGAACATTTTTGTCTGCTTCCTTAATCTATGCAAATAACCCACAAAAGTTATCATTACACATGTAAGTAAGAACTATATTTATTTCAGAAATAAAGAGAAATATCCAATAGTTACCTCTTAGGGAATGCCTACAGCTTCTGTGAGATTGACAGCCTATAAGACCTCAAACAGAACAGCAGCAGTTTGATACGCTTTTTTAAGACATGTACTGATATAAGAAGCAAATTTTTTGCGATCAGAAAAGAATGAAAAGTTTCTTTTTAATGCATAAAACAAATTACTATCTGTTGAAACTATACAGTTTTAGTGATTATATTTGACACACATTTATATATGATAAATACATGAAATAAAAAAAGTTTTATATTAAGTTTTGATAAAATGTGCGTGAGGTCAACCAAGGACTCCTAACCTATACCAAAAAGTTACTTATTTCGATTCGCCCATTCCGCCTCTAACAAAAAACCATAGAGGAAAGATCATTACCGGTCGGCTTTATCAGCATTTTACACGACTTGAATGTACTCGCACGATAATGTCGACAAAAGCTCTGCACTTCACGAGCATCACTCTTTGTTCGTCCTGCTAATTTTGTTGTGTCTTCCTACAAAGTTGAAGTCCATAATCAGATTAAAAGATGTCTAACATGAAACTGCATAGAATAAGAGCTTTAACATTATTTTGACACTCTTCAAAAGTGGACAATAACTTTGAGACGGTTTCTTGTACTAAATAAAATACGACTGATAATTTATGAATGACACAATATATTAGAACACATACCCTTTCTAGACGCTGAAGTAGCGCAATTTTGAACTGACAAACACCACGTCCACTTGATGTTGGATCTAGTCTGTGAGCTTTATCAAAGGTATAAAACCGACCTGATTATGCATAGAATAAGATTTCTTCATGTTTAATATATGCCTATAACATAACTACCAAATTTCAATGTATGTCTCTTATCTATCTGCTTGATACACAAATAAAACAGGTAAAATGAAACACAAAATACACATGTCCCCAAATAATAGCGTTGAGAGATGGTAAAAATATATTCTCCTTATTTGTATTGAGCATGAAATAGAGCACACACTAACACTCAAAATTTAACTTCTTAAGTAGTTCACTTAGTTTGTGTGTCAACCCGAAACGATCCAGCCTACTTCAACTGACACTCAAAATTGACCCGTTTCAACACGAACCATTTTGACCCATTACCCATCCGACCTGCTCATCTTTCCACATCTATGAACCACAAAGAATCAGACCTGGAAATCAAACATAAATTTTAGCTAATCCAAAATGTATTTATCTTCTTTCTTCGGGTAGTCTTTTAGGCATGGCAGACCTCTAGTGTTACGGAGAGCCGAGACAGAAGCTTGTATCTAAAAATTAATAGCTAAATAGTCAACGTACGCTGAAAAATGATGAACTTCCATACAATGGTTTCTTTCACATACCTCTGGATATCTCATAATTGCTTGATTTTTACTATCAAAGTCAAGTGGAAGTATATTATGGTGGAGCAAACAATTTAGTCTTCGCTTGAACATTTTTGTCTGCTTCCTCAATCTATGCAAATAACCCACAAACGTTATCATTACACATATAAGTAAGAGATATATTTATTTCAGAAATGATAAGAAATATCCAACAGTTACCTCTTAGGGAACGTCTACAGCTTCTGTGAGATTAACAGCCTTTAAGACCTCAAACAGAACAACAGCAGTTTGATACGCTTTTGTAAGACGTGTACTAACTTACACTAATACGACTCACGTGCTAAGGGGGGTTGTATTGCAAGTAGAAAATAGGCTAGGTAAAGGCTCTAGTGTGTGAGATGAACTGGGCATGTAACTCTCGAAAATCAACCTGAGGATGTTGCTGTTTTCCAACGTTGACCTCAAGTAAAAGGATTGGAGCAAGTTCAACTATAGTCAGCCTCAACTCAGTGGAAGATCAGTGAAGTATGTATTTATGCAAACTGTTTAGGAGATAACATTCTCTTACTTTGATTCTGATAATCTTGTGTGTATTTACTCTGGGCTCGATATTTTCTTAACACTGCAAAATGGAGAAAACTGGGTCTATACACTGCTGATTTGATGAATTTATCACAGAGAACGCATTAAACTCAAAAGGCGTCTTCTTATCTTACCAAAAGAGAGGATCACTACCGGATGACATTTGGTTTGACATGAGGCTAATTGGACTTACTGACCCATGATCACCATACACAAATGTTTTCCCAACCTGTTGCGGCATTGATCGAACTTCCCATACTCGCGTGTATAGAAGCTTGTTGCAACTAAACCCATGTCACATGATGGATCATAAAAATCAATAAAACTTTCATAATATAATTTTACTAAATGTAGTCAATCTGCAAATTAATATGTAACTCAAATTTAACAATTTGATGTTTATAGCTGTTGGGTCGGTGGAGGTCCATGGTTGCCATATCCATAAGGTTGAGTTCCAAGCTGAGGTGGATAACGTCGGTTTGAACCAGGTTGCTGAGCATTACCAGATTGAGGCGTATATGTTGGAGGGGATTGATTAGAATTATCAGATTGATCCCCTTGTGTAGAACATTGACCAGTTTGACCATCAGTTGTTTGGCTAGCAGCATTATATCCGGATGTAGGATTAGCGTAACTTTGTTGATCATATCCTGATTGTGGTGTAGATGCATACCGTGCATTACCATCCTGACCATACCCTTGAGTTTCTGATTGAGTTTGTTGAGTTTTATAATGTGGGTTAGAAAAGGGATGAAAAGGTTTACGTGATGGTCTGAAAGTTTCTGAAAAAGTTACAACAGTAAGAAAAATTAAGCCACATTGTATAGGACTACAAGGAAATGGATCATAAACTAATAAATTGTATTTGAGATAGGCATACCCTAGCTTGTTTCTGAAGCTCTTTAATGTAGTCTACTGCCAAATCCAACATCTATCTATAATGAGAATATCATAACAAAGTGTAAACAATTATTAGTATAACTAGTGCACTTTTTTTAACTAATCTTCAAGCTTTTTTAACTAAAGATTTAAACAGATAATTCACTTGCTTATGTTGTAGTTCAGTCATGTTGAAGTGCAAATTTCACATATATAACTTCGATCAGCTGCACCATAGGGTCCTGCAACGCCACATATTCCTCTAATAGAAGCAGTAGATTTCACATGATTCTTCTCAGCCTATGAAGGTTTTACCATTACATGTTGTCAAAGAAGTAGATGACCGGACATTGCAATCACCAATTCACCATTAGCACAAGCAATTGCATCATCTTCAATCTGTTCACTCACATCTTTAGCACCAACATCCTCACCCATACCTATTCCAATATCATCTCGAGTTTTATCACCATCGACTTCTTTTTCTGGGTATTCTGTGGAGCATCCAAAACCTTGATTGTATATAGAAGCGAAAATCTCGCCAAGCACATAAATAACCATACACAACTGTAAAAATCCAAAAAATGTTACTATAATATATAAGTTGGGCCACATGTTTAATTTAATGTAATTTAATGTTTCTGAATAGTTCATAAAATTAAATCACCTCACATAACACATGACCATATTTATTCCCGTCATATTGACAGAGTAATAGGCCTGTAAAATTCAACAGAACCAACGTACTAATAAGCAAAAGTACAGATGATATATATATATATATATATATATATATATATATATATATATATATATATATATATATATATATATATATATATATATATATATATATATATATATATATATATATATATATATATATATATATATATATGTATATATATATATATTAATTGCTCAAACTTTTTTCCTTAATTAAACACGTTAATAGCTTCCGATACTACTCAGAGACTTCACTTACTATATATTGAAAGACCTCCCAAAATTTGGTTAAAAGATTTTACTTTTAAAGTTCCCTGCTCGACACATCTTTGAATTACAAAAACCGGACAGTTTTACGTCAACAACTCATATAGTCTTTTTAACCTATATAAATGACTCAATTTACAAAACCGACACTCACGTTTGAAAATAGACTCAACATCATAATGTTTATCACTTTACATCAGTCCTTGACCCATTTTAAAATCCTTTTTATAGTCCGCGAGATTCGATCCAAATATCGATAACAATTATATATTGTGCCGATAGCCGTCTCCCGGTACACGAATAATCAAACTATCATAACCTTTCGCTCGTTTGGAGCTAGAAGCTCTACTTTATACCAAATCGAAGATTATGACATCCTCTACAACAATATCTAATTAATTCAAATCATACTCAAACTTATATTTTCCAAAAATTAGCTTTTAGCTGCTGGTCAAAATCAACTCATTAAAAACCACTCAAAATCATATTTTTCACCCATTTTAACATTATGTTTACAACTATAATCATCCAAATATCACTACTTCCAATCCTAACATACTATATCATCCTAGATGATTAAATAAAATAAAACCCAACTCAAAATTTTAACATGCAACCATTAAAAATTTTATATAACACCATAAACACCTACTTACAACACATAATCAAGATCAAACACACATAGTTTTCATCAAAAATGGGTTTTTACAAAATGTTCATGCATGTGGGAAATTTTCATACCAAATGATAGAGAATCAAGAAACAAAGATGGGTCTTTGATTACTTTTTAAAGATTCAAGATTGATTTTTAAAATCAAGGGGTGTTTGTGTGGGGTGAGGGTGACGGACACAAGAGGGGGGAGGGAGGGAGAGAGATTTTTTATAGTGGAGTTGTTTGTATGTGTTTATTGTGTATAAATTTTCAATTTATATGGTGGAAGTTTAGGGTAATTTTTGCCATTTGTGATTCTTGTGGACCAAAATGCAATTACTTGTTTAATAAGCGGGAAATGACTATTAGTCAATTTTGAAAATATTTACGGGTCTCGGGTTTCACAAAAATACTTCTCAAAACTTAAAACGCACACAAAATATGATATTATATAGTCCCAGCACGACTTAATACGAAATTAAAAATAAAAACTTCAAAATATTAAACATCGACATGTCTAAAATAAAACGTAAAATTTCGGGCATCCGTTGATATCGTGATTACTAATAATCCTTGTACCTCGTCAAAGCGTAAAAATATAACTTCCAACATTCGTTTAAATCGAATCACCAATCGTCATGACATTCAATCTCGTCAAAAATTTCAAAAGTATACGTAAAAATAAAATTAAATAATGACCACGTGTTTGGGTTGTCACATCCTACCCTCCTAAAAGAGAGCGACGTCCCGGCGCTCAGCCCGCCTCACACTCACACTTTCTTACTTCTAGAATCAACGTGACCTCTTATCCTCAAGAGATACTCACGTCATTCATAGTAGTTCAACTCAATTCTTATGATATCACCATACAACCGAATATTACTACACTTTAACTTCCAAATTTCACATTCTAATATTATACTATTCTTTCATCATTCAAAATCCTTCTGCATCACTTTCTCAGTTTCATTCCTGCTTCAATACTCTGATAACTTGACTCACGACTATGTAAGTTCTCATATTGCACATCTTAATTACTAATATGACGATTATCATCGCATAGAGATTCCATCTTCACTAGATTTCATTAGTCCTCGTAATGAAATATTTAAAGATATCATCATCCCAAGTTTCAATCATGTCAACACAAATTCAATTTCCATCGTTCAAATTATCCTTTCACTCTGTCCGTTAAGATTTTACATGGTCTTCCTTGACTCAATTCTTCTCACTTTCTGTAAAAGATCTCTAATACTTAGAAGTTAATTTCAGTCTTTGGGTTACACATATTATGTTCAAACCTTATTCAATGCTCAGTCCTTCCTACAACGATTTCCAATATTAAAAAATAATACTGACACTATGGCCCGAGGTTACACTAGACTAAACACAATGAAATTATCAATAACTCCGTACTAGTCACTTATATACCTTCCTATGCTCATCTTCCACTTTAATTCAATCTAGCAATCACTACACTGAATTACTGTACCTTCCATAGTACATCATTACATCTTCCTCATATCATATATTGGTTAGACAACTCCGTTAGTCTCATGTATTCTAATCTAACCATTATACACTTCCTGGTATCGTAATACATCTTATTCCATCCAAAATGTATCAATACTTCAACTTGTGAAATTCCTTTAATACTACATGTGACACTCTCAGCACTTATAGAATAATTTAATTCTCTTTGATCTAAAAAATTCATTCACCACCGGTCCTTGTATTCTTAACACATTCTCTGATCTAATGGAAGGAGAATTAGATAATTACGATAATTGTTTTGTTCCACAAAAACAAACATTTCGACTCTCTCAAACTCTACTACCAATATACTTAAAAATTTCCGACAATCTGTTGATCTTCTGTCTTTGGCATTCCTTTTCCATTAGTTTATCAGTTCGGTTCTAACTTTCTGTCCATTCCATCCATTCTGCTTGTTGCTACCAATATTCCAAAAATCTCAAGACTCAAGAGTCAATTCTGAGTTACTTTAGAATTTTATAAGCCCTTTTTCCTTCTCCTCCTTACTAAATACACACTAGTTGATAGTGAAAGTATCCACGCTCGTCCGTCATAATCTAGAACACACTTCGTGATATAAAACTATAACATATCTCAACTATAATTTACTGATTATTATTTTCCAATGATCATTAGGTAAGCCTTAACTCCTTTGTTTTGAAATTCCCGAATGGCATTCATAAGTAAGTCCTTATTATCCTTAAGTTCTACATACTTGATTCCATACAAGTAATACTTTACAATCCCAGAATAAATACCACATCGTTGAAAATCATGATCAGATAAATACCGTTATACTTCTTTATTCAGGTCAACACACTATTATTACTTTCCCTTTCCATTTGATATTGTCAAAATATCATTATCGCAACTCTATAATTCTTCAGATTCTTCCAATACTAACTATACAGGCACATAACTTCTATCAATCCTCAGCGTTAATAAACAACTTCCTTAACTTCAAAAATCAGATCTCAAAACTACAACTTAGATGCATGAGTGGATTTCACACATTTAGTTCTTCTTTGTCAGCTTTATCAATGGTTCAACAATCAATGAAAACCTTTCGATAAACCTCCGATAATACCCAACTTAAACAAAGGAATTAACAAGCTTCAGTCGGATTCGTCGGTATCGACAAAGCCTCAATCGTTTCAATCTAGTCAGATTTCCACGATCACTTCAGCCATAGATTGCACATTTCAGAACATCTGTATTAACTCTAGCTAAAATTCATATCCAAAGAATTTTACACACCATTCCTCTTTCCTTAACAATTTTTCAATCGTTATTAAATACTTTCCTTTCCTTCCTTAATATTGATCAAAACATCAATAATGTGACAATCCGTCAATTTATGGTTGATATTTTATTCTCAAGTATTATTTAAAAACATTATTTTAATGTTATATTATGAACTCACTTATTTTTGGGAAGAAATTTGGGTTTACATCTTGAAGTAGAATCGACTACGTCTAAACCGGAGGATTCTACATTACGTGCTTACGTTTACGTACACCGTTTTTGGTAACAGTCCGACATTTCAGGAAATAAATTTATCTGTGAATATTATTTTGGGATTTTAAATTTGTGTTGGTTCATAAACTCACAAATTTACGAGAAGAGATTAGGACTTACGAGTATAATTTAACGTCCTTTACGACTAAACCGGAAACCCTAGGATTACGTATTTACGTTTTTGAACTCCGTTTTTGATGAGACAATTTTTATTAGATTCGTTTTGTGCCGTTGATTCATAATTTATAAAAACGTATTTCGTAAAACGACCCGATGGCACGTAAATCGAGGAAACTAGAATCGAGGAGTACCCGTAAATTAGTGGGATGAGACAAGTTTACACTTGCCTCGCCCCACCATGGGATGGCTAAAGCTTATCCAACACACTTGAGGTGTGTAAACTTTACATGAAAAGACTAGGACACTTGTCCTAATCTTTACACCAAACTAGCAACCTAACAAAACCATTCAACATTAAACCACTTTCTCACTTTTCTACATGCAAAACAACTCACAACTCTCTCTTGTTCTCTCTCTATCAACGTCCCATATACCCTCATAAACCATCATTTGATCAAAAATTCAACCATGAATCATGTGTTTAACTTGCACAAGATGAAAACCGTTTGAAGATATGAAGATTGGAGGTGATCTTAACATGTGAAAAGGAGTTTTCATGGAGGTCTTTGGGCTGATTTTCAAGAAGGAGTTTAGGGCTGATTTCATGGAGGTGTTCATCCATTTGAAGGACTCAATAAGTTTCCTTGCTAAAGTTGAAGATTTGGTAACAAGGAACCAAGCCTTGTTCATCAAAATCCCATCTTTTCATCATCTTGGTGGTATAGAGATTATTTCTCCCTATCATCTTGTTATTTTGAATATGTAATCGTGTATTTTATTCATCTATTTATATGTATATGATGATGAATGATGATCAAAATATTATGTGGGGATTTGGTGTGGATAGATTTGGATAAAAAGATTGAAAACTACAAGAAAAGATGTTAAAATCTTGCTTAAAATAGTAGGCTGTATAAAACAGTAAAGAACCTTATGATAAACTGATAAAATGGTATAGATAAATTGATATACAGTAAGTATTAGGTGTTATACACATGTGAGAGTTGGCCATGCAATGGAATCATCAAAATGAGTGAGATATGATCAAAACAAGTTTAGAGTGCAAATCTGCCTACACTGTTTTGGACGAATTTATTAAAATACTTAGATGTTGATTCATCAGTAGCTGGAATAAAATGAAGCACATATCATGTAGTTTCTGTGATAAAAATTTGAGGTCCTATCTCATTATAGAACTCTAGATATGGATATTTTAGTGAACTTAAAATTTAGGACTGATTTTGTGAAATTAAAGTTTAATATTATTATATAAGCACTCAAATAAATATAGTATAAAATGTGAATTAAAACCCACTAACTTATATATTTCATTTATATACATATGAATAAGGATAAATAAATGGACCCTATATAAAAATGGTAGTTTGGTAAGTTTTATAAGTTATAAAAACTATATACTAAGTTTTACGTATTTTCGGCTAGTACCGTAAAATTAACGTTTTTCGTCAACTAAAACTTACACGATCGGACCCATCTAATGTAAACTTTTTAAAAGTCATATAATGATATATAAGTACCTAATACAAGTAAAAACCGATAAAACCCAAACTATATAACATATAGACATTAACGGGCTAAGTTAGCATTATTGGACTAATAATCCAACTAAATGGGCTAAACACTTATAAATTTACTTATTGGGCTTAACCCACTTGGGCCCAACATGTAAAGTATAATACTGATAATAAAAGTATAAAATGGATTAATACAAGTTAATGAACTTATAATAGGCTTATTGGACCTAAAACATGTAAATAGGTAAAACTAGTAAACTAGTATAAAAGTTATCAACACATAACACTAAAAGGAGTAAATGAGAAGGTATAAACCCACTTGATCATCATCATATATATAAAATCATCATATGTATACATAATTGTTATTTTGATAAAGTCATTGGACAAAAGTCTAAGACGAGTATTATTTGTCTAGGTTTCCGTGATTGAAGCACGTACCGTACATCCAAATCGCCGATAACCGCCTTCCCAGATCAATGTGAGTTCATAGCCTCGCACTCTTTTAAATGTTTTTATGAAATGTTTTAGAAACCCGCGAGGGAGATAACATGTTAGTTTTGATAAAATAGGACACCATTTGTCCCGATTGTTTGTTTATTGATTTGGACCCGGATGATTGTATGACCCGATGAATGATTAAATGGCCCGATAGATGAAATGAAATGGATTATTAAAGTTAGGTTATGTTACTAAAAGTCCCATTAGCATGAACTGTGAACTACCGGGATTTGGTAGACGCTTATACATATAATTGTGCTATTTGGGGACGATCACCCTAGTTCGCGCCTTGACGGTTGATCCCCGTCGTGCCACATTGATTGGTAAGCGAATTTATGTATGAGAAGATTTACACAAGCGTGATTATTGTGACGACACGCTAATTTAGATGGGAAAATGAGTTTCGGGCTAGCTACCCGTTGTTTGTTGTAGTAAGGTAACAATGTCATGCGGCTTATAATAATCCAAAAATAACGAAATACTGCTTTATGCATTGAATTACGATATATTGTCTGACTAGCAATACAGGGTCTTATTATTGATATTATGTTCGTGTTTTGGTTTTATATAACCATATTCATATAACTGTTTTTATTTAATCTATACAACGTTATAAAAAGTATTGTATGATGTTTTTAACGACAATGGTTCGTATAATGATTTTGAAGGCGAAAGCCTATATTATGATTTGATAAGGATTTGTATAAAATGACTTTGGCTATTTTATGGCCTATTACAATGATTTGTACCAAAATGATTTTCGGTAATAATTTTATATCGATGTTATATTGATGGATTTTATTAAACTCTATGAATTCACTCGGCATTTTCGCTGACCTTTTCTTTTAACATGTTTTATCTCAGGTACTTGAAGGTAATTCTCGGGAAGACAACAAGAATTCATGGCCTGCACTTAAATAATAATTTCCATTCAAATACTTTGTAAAACTTGTATGAAATACAATGACTTGGGACCTATGTAACTTTGATATTTATGAATGGAAATGTTTTATTATTAAACGACGCGATTTTTTAAGCGTTGTCTATGATGTGAGTAATGTGCTATCCCGTAACTCCAATGAGTCTTCCGCTGTATTGAATTGTATAAATTTGGGGGTGTTACAGTTTGGTACCAAAGCTCTCGTTATAGAGAACAAAAGATTTTTAAAACCAAGGTTTTGAATAAAACATTTCAAAATCTTTTAACTATAAACATTTTTCTCAAAATGTCTAAAAATCTTTTGACTATAACGGTGCCGAAGAATTCCCGAGTTACCGACAAGGCCAGACTGAGAAGTGTTATTTTAATATATATATATATATATATAAAACTTAGATTATATATATGTTGTAATTTGATTACATGTTTGTTTGAAGATTATTTTGATATTTATACGACGTAGATTGTCACAAGAAACCCTAACTTCCCTAGTAATTAATCGAAGCTATTTCCGTAGGAATTCTAGCTATTCCAGATCTAAACCAAGTTGTTGATATTTATGATCCCAACAAAATGGTTGATATTCGTAGAAATGTAGATATTAGTTGATTGTGATATTGAAGAAGAATTGGCAAGATTAAAACTGATATCGATGTCATGACGATCTTTCCTTATAGAGTGGAGTTTGACAAAACATTACCACCTGGAAAGGTGTCATCTGATTCGTTGCCACCCAATTCTTAAATTTGAAATCGAAAGGATGAATGTTGCACTTGAGGGTGTCATTGGAACCTTTACCCAAAAGCCTCATGCCACTAGTACCTTTCCGAGAAGTCTAATTGAATGTGTGAGTTATTTCATACTAGTGACTCATTTGATAACTATTGTTGTAAGAGCTATAGGATTGGAAATTAAGTTTTGTTCATATTGAATTTTTATTGCCCTATTAAGGTCTAAAAATAAGGTTGAAAGTATTGAAGAATGAGGTAGGATATCGCATTGAGTATAAGTTGATTAAAACTTGAATAAAATAAAATTTAACCCGTATGGAATATGAGATTGATAAGAGGAAGTCGTTAAGTTTTTTGATTGAATTATAAGGTTTTAATTCATTGTTGGTTCGTGTTAAGGGTTGTTCCTAGGCCATTGTCCAATAATGATGATGCCTAGTGTCCAAGAAATAAATTGAAGAAATCTTCTTCTGAATCAGGATCGATGGATCTTCTGGGACATGTGGAACACCTAATGACTATTGTAGATTAGTATTCATTGTGGTATCTTCTAAAAATCCCTAACTTAACTGAGACATCAGTTGGTAGGATGAGTTCTTGGAATTGTATGACATAGTGACACGTAATGTGTTACGGTACAATTTTGACTTGTTTGTGATTAATGAAAAGACTACCCTTGATTGCTAAATTCTACATGTTATGATGTTATCTATCTTTTATTGCTTCATCCTAATGCTCGCATTAGTGATGCAACCATTGAACAAGTACTCATCTCGATTTGAGTTATGTTGTGGATTATTCTTTTTGAGTGCCATCTAGGTCATGAACCTCATGATTATTTGGCTAAGCTCATTTCCTATGATATTGTAGTTAGTTCTTGGTGAACAACTTTTCATCACTCCTTTGCAGATCACTAATTGGTTTTATAAGTTAAAACAGTATCCCTCGAGAAAAATTGGGTTTTCATCACCATATGGATTATTTAAAGTGAGACTTATAAATAATTGTTATCAAAATGAGGTTGTTTATAAAACACCTTGGAAAACTTAATTGTTTTCATAACAAAGAAAATCTTTGTAAATTTATTCTTGATTCTTATTTAAGAATTAAGCATGAAAATGTTTTTACTATAAACATAATGATAAAATTTTGACGAAGTGAGTATTGCATCGTTAATCTTGAAATTGTATATAGTTGTGCGCGTACATACAATTTGGAATGGACCATGCTAGGCTGATTAGTAGTCACCATAAAACTGATTAATAAACACTACATTTTCTTTAAAGATTGTGAAAGATTAAATTTTATGAGATCTGCAAGAAGAAAAAAAAAATAGGGACACCTACATATGTGCCTGTAGCATCTATTCTTCTGAGTCAAATTTACTCATCTGTGGAATTTGTCTTATTTGACAATTGATATTCCCTCTTTGTCCAATTCTCCCGTGGTGAGATTCTTAGGAAAAGTATTTGATTATCGAATGTTGATACCCGACTGGATGTATCAACGTTCCTATCATTTCTTTTGATTTGATTTCATTTGAATGACCTGGGTAACGATCCGAGGAGCTTTCGAATGCGTACTCAAATTATGAAAACATGGGATATATACATATTCATTAAATGTTTTCGTCTGTATCTGATTTGAAATTCTTTCGCGTAGATTATGCGTTAACCTTACTCTTTTAATGGTAGTTGTGTCTCCATATATCCTTAAATTTGTGAAGAATTATGAGTTATTATTAGTCTTTTGAGAAGTTCACATCTTATCAGTGGTAATAAACTGGAAAGTTGATAGTCCCAGTAGAATGGATTGATTGATTATGACATGACGACATTGTCTTAATTGATGGGAAGTCGAGTAGAATTCCCCTAAATGATAAGATGTTGATTATCAAAAGTGATCTAAATAATTCCCAATAGGTGGCTGTATCCTGCATTTAGACTTGAAATTTTACCATGAATGGTTGTGAACTCGTCATAGATATTGTAATCTAGAAGAACTTAAAAGTGAATTTATTAAAAGATGTTTCTATTATCTGAAACTTTAGGAGGTATTTGCTGGTGAATTACCTAGACTTTCGCCATTAAGGCAAGTTGAATTTGGAATTGATTATATTCCTGGTGTTGCACCTGTGTCATGTGCACTATACGTCAGCACCATCTGAATTAAAAGAATTACCCTACAACTGAGAGAGTTGTAGGAGAAGACTTTTATTCTACCAAGCTCGTCATCATGAAGAGTTATGGTGTTATCATTCCTTTTATTTGTTGATTACCATGAACTAAGTAAATTGACGATTGAAATCGATATCCACTACCTAAGATAATAGATTTCTTCGATCATTTACAAGGTTCTAGCGTATGTTTTAAAGATTTGATCCACGGCATGGTTATCATCAACTTCGCGTCCACGAAAAAGATTATCTATTCCAATCACTACATCCAGAACTTGTAATGAACATTATGAGTTTCATGTTATGTCGTTTGGATTGACCAATGCACATGTAGTATTCATAAATTTGATGAATCACGTGTGTAGGCTGTAATTTGATAAATTCATGCTCGTGATCATTAAGGACCATTGGTTTGTTTCTAAGAATAAGAATGAGTTAATAATTATTTATAGACTTCCCTGAAGTGGCCGGACAATGAAAACCTGTACCTTGAGTATTTAACATGTGATTTAAGATTTAATCCTTTATATTAATTAACCGTGTTATTAATAGATAATGGAATATATTGACTCTTCAAAAATTAGAGCCATTTAAGATTTTGGGTTTTACCAAAAAGAAAGTGCAAATATGTTTTGACAAATATTTTATCAAAGGATTTTTAAGGGATTATCCCCTCATACCGAAATCATTTAACTAAACTCTTGTTTAGAGGTAAATGTTTGTGCATACCTCAAGACAACCTAAGAGGGATTGAGGAAACCATTTAAACCATGACTTGAAATTTGAAACGATAATTTACGCTTTTCAACTATGAAAATTTTGACCAAAGTATAACCAAAGATTTTTCGAACATTTACGAATCTTATTAATTATTTTCAATAAATCAACCAAAAATCGTGTTAACTAAATTCAAATTTATTTTGAACATTTCTTTTATAAAATTGGTCGAACTAAGAAAATTGAAATTTTTACGTTTACGTTTCATAAAAATTAAATATTTATTATTTAATTACTAGTAATACTTATCGACGCTTTAAACGTCGAATCGAGCAAAACTGATAAAAATGATAGTTGAGACGAAATTAAAACATAGAAAATATGAAGAAATAAATTCTGAGTGAATTGTAGTCATGATAATTATTTCATCAGGAAGGTGAATGTAATTATTAACATATTATGTAGAAAAGATAAAGAATCAATTAGGATGTATTCCTTAATAATGACTGTGCAAAATAAATTGTTGAACAATTTAAAATAAACGATGTTTGTAAAAAGGATAATATAGATAATAAAAAGGGGTTCACGGCTAATGTGAACCATTAGAATTGAGAAGCCTATGGCGTTAAATGTTTTAAAGGCCACTTATGGTTGCCTAAATATGGAGGATTTTGAGATTTAGTCATGTTGGAATCTCATAAGATTAACTATTCTATTCATGCCATTTCTGATTTAATGTATCTTTATTTGAAAAATTTGTACTGATGGAAAATTATGAAGGCATACATCGCCTCATACATTAGTAAACGTCTAATTATTGCAAAGTCCATCATCTGAATTTTATTTGATTTGGGTCATCGTCGATAGACTGACCAAATCTGCTAATTTCATTCTCGTTAATGATAAATTCTTGATGAAGAAATTGACTCTTTTGTATTTAAAGGAGTTGTGTAAACATGGTGTGCCTGTATCGATCATCTCTATCAAGATCCTCGCTTCGCATCGAATTTCTAGAGATTTGCTCAGAAGTCATTAAGAACGAATCTTGATGAAGAGTACTGTTTACCACCCCAATCGAAGGGACGAGGTAAAGTAACGATACAAAATACTAGAAGTATTTTTTTATGTTTGGATGATTGATCTATAGTAATGAACCGTATAATCATTTTCCTTTGGAGAGATTATCATTGATAATTATCATATTAGGATCGAGATCAAATCTGGTGAGGATCTATATGAGAGCATCTGTAAGCCGGAGTTGGGATGAAGACACTCGACATACCCATTGTGAGTTGGACATGTCTTTTAGGTTTAAGGTTTCCTATGATGACGAACCTAACCTTACAAAATACCCGACCCGCGAGACTTGAAATGATTGTTGAAATTAGGATTTGATTATTGACTGCCAGTAGTGGACAGGAGGTTATGTGAATATGAAGTGTAGATCTTGAAGTGCAGGATGGGTAGCGAAGTTATGCCAAAAATTTTCACCTTGGAAAAATGAATAGATGATCTGAAAGATCATGAGAAATAAGTCCCCGTTGTATGGGACCATTGAGATGATATAAAAAGTTGGTTGAAAGGCATATAAGCTGGATCTACCCTAGGACTTCAAGGGCTGCGTGAATTATGATTCGTATATCTAACTTGATAAAATGTCTATCAAGTGAAAATCTAACTATTCCTTAATGAAGTTTAGATCGGAGAAAAGTTACATTCATCAAAAACCCGTGAACATCATGGATAGAGAAAGTAAGTCAATATTAAGCCTGATCATATTTCCGTAGTTAAGTTTGATGAGACTCGCGTATTGTAATCAATTACACTTGAGAGAAAAGACCGAATGTGGAGGAAATACTCACATGGCTTTAACTCTATAAGAAGCGAGTAGTAAGATAAATTGATCTTTGAGGACAAATATCCTGTTTAGGGGTAAATACTTTGACAATCCGTCAATTTATGGTTGATATTTTATTCTCAAGTATTATTTAAAAACATTATTTTAATGTTATATTATGAACTCACTTATTTTTGGGAAGAAATTTTGTTTACATCTTGAAGTAGCATCGACTACGTCTAAACCGGAGGATTCTACATTACGTGCTTACGTTTACATACACCGTTTTTGGTAACAGTCCGACATTTTAGAAAACAAATTTATCTGTGAATATTATTTTGGGATTTAAATTTGTGTTGGTTCATAAACTCACAAATTTACGAGAAGAGATTAGGACTTACGAGTATAATTTAACGTCCTTTACGACTAAACCAGAAACCTTAGGATTACGTATTTACGTTTTTGAACTCCGTTTTTTATGGACAGGGTCCTTAAACAAGTTTCACTTGGTGTAAGAGCCAGAGTCCACAATACCCCGAATTAAGCCTAATTCGGGTCAAGCTCGATCCATCCAACTTTTGTATCAACAAGTTGGCGCCATCCGTGGGACCCTACACTAAACCTTGAACAACGACCAAAAACAGTACCAACCACCCAAAAGGTGGATCTAAGAAGTCGCAGGGACCCCCCGGCTCTTGAATCACTCAATAACCCATGGCGTGGGTTAGGAGGGAAGGGATCGTAAGTACCTTTTTCCCTCACTGGTCACCCCTACTCTACTAGTCACTCCTACCCCACAAGAAGCTAGGGACGCATCGTCCTCGCGGGAAGTCCCTGATGCAACCCACAAGGACGCTCTGGATGCAAGGGCTATGGCAGACCCGCGAACCGAAATGGAAACCCCTCCTGCAACGAAGCAAGATATGAGCGACTATGTCATAAAAAACTACGAAGCTCTAATTCCACTCATGAGAGCGCATATGAGAGCAAATCCGACAAGAGATCTACGGATCATCCTAGACTTTGATAAGGAACTTAGGGCCATGGAAGGGTCGAGAAGTAACAGGGAAGCCAGGAAGAAAAAAAGCAAATAAAAAAAGAGAAAACAGTTGAGATCTTAGCATCTCTTTCTGATGCGCCCCTTATTGAAAACACTTCATCCTCAAATGATTCTGAAAACCCAAAAGAAGAGGATACCTTCATCACACCAGTCAATAATCATCGGCACATAAGCGTGAAAGACATATTAGGTTCCAACCCTCCTGGTTGACGAAGTGCCCTTAATAGACTGGGCCCCTTGGAAAGGAATTCATCTCCAGATTCGCAAGGACATGAAAGAAGTAGGAGTGCTGAAAAAACACGTGGAAAAGATTCCTCAAGCGAAAACTCCTCGGATTCTAATTACAGCGATCAACATCCTCGCCGCAAAAGGGTCTCCCTCTCATCCACCGAAGATTCTGATTCCTCTGACTACAACAAGAAGCATCGCAGGGCACTCAAGAAGCCATGGATGCGCAGCGAAGAAGAGTGGACCCTCCCATGGCGTCACGAGAAAGGAAGTGCGTTTTCAAAACGCATAACTGTTGATCCCAAACTTAGATTGATTAAGTTTTGTACAAACGAGATTAAATCAAGTTAAACACTTAAAGAAACTTTGTTGTATAAACAATTAAAGTACTATGCGGAATTCATACTTGAATGAAGAACAAGCAAAACAGATAAACCAAACTTTCACTTTGATTGATGATCGAACTTGTGTACAATGAAAGTGTTAAAACATGTATGTAACTAAAACCTAAAGGCCTCTTTTTATAGAATAAGGAGCTTGCACAAGAGTCTAACTATCAGCTATTCTAGGTAAAGATAAATATAGAATATACAATGTCGAACATATCTTTACTAGAAATACAAAACGTGTAGACTAAGTATTCTATCAGTGCTTGGACTTCTTCGCATCAGCGTTTGATTTCTTCTTGTCAATGCTTGATCTGTCAACGCTTTATTTCTTCCTATCAACGTCCAATTAACTCTTGTCAGTGTCTAAGTGTCTTGGCTCATTTTATTCCCAACAATCCTCCCCTAAACTTGATATCTACTCTAGTAATCAAGTTTCTGAATAAAAAATAAGTACTAGGATGGTTCTTACAAATAAAAATCACTTTTTAATTAGGAAATAAATAAACCTATTTAAATCTTTGCCAACATCAATTGTGTAATCCATTTCCAGCTGTGTTGACACCATTTTCTTCAAAACTTCCTTGGTCATGGGATATTCAGCATCCACAAGAAGATATTCAGAAAACTTTGTAGTACTCAAATGATAAACACCAGCTGCTGAATGTAGACGCCATTGAAGTCCACTAACATCATCCAGATCCAACCATATTGGATCTTCATCATTTGGCTCACACATTCTCTTGAATATGGACCAAATCTTTATTCCATTTACTGAAGTAGGTGCTTCAGCCTCATACTTGGTGTTCATCAATCCCCAAAGATCTACCAAGTCTTCCCTATCCATGCTTGCAAACAGAGAGATAAGAGTAGTAAAAGTATGTACCTTCTTTCCATATCTGCCAATCATCCAAAACCCACTTGCATCTTCTTCATAGTGAACTATAGGGTTTCTGGAATCATAAGGTAATACCTCTACAATATGTGAAGCTTCCAAAGGTGAGAGCTTAATACTCTTTCTAATAACTGCTTCACTAGGATTCACTCTATCTAAATTCTTTGGGAACTCAATGGGAAGTCCCCTCTTCACAAGCCTTGGTGTAATTGAAGACTTTTTAATCTGCATCTCTTCTGCAAGTTCTTCCTTTCTTTCATCAGAAAGAAGTCTGATAGTATTCTCCTCTTGAATACTTGCCCATATGGGATAAGCACGAAACTCTAATGCATCAAAGGACAAATCCTACAACTTCTTGAACGTCCAACCCCCCTTGATGACATCTAAGAAGCATATAATAAAGCTCCCTTTTATCCTTTTTTATCTATGAAAGAACCTGGCTAGACCTATACTTCAAAATTACCTTGCAATCTCTTTGAACTCTTAGCAGAACCTCCAAACCCCAAATTTGATCTGAAATGGTCATGCTTGGATTCTCCATAACTGTATTCTCATATGAAAAGTACATATTGGCTACTTCAGGCATCTCATAATCAACTTGCATTTTCAACTTTTCAAGCCTTTCCTTAGCCAACTCATTACCATATTCAATCCTTTCCACATCGGCAAGCTTCAAGAATTTCTAAAGCTGCGGGTCCATCAACACATCGGTGAATAATCAGATCAGCACATTGTTTGAAGAGATAAGGGTCATCCCAAAAGTAAGTATTAACATCTTTAAGGAACTTCTTCTTTTGTTGGGATGTTAACCCTTCGATGAGAATACCACCTGCTAAGTAGTTTGCAATGTCCGCAAACCACGGGGTGTCATCAAGATTGGAATTGATAGACATTAAGGTCTCAAGGGGAAAAGAGTCATTGATCTGTTGGTTCGGATGATCCCCTTGATACGGATCATCAAGTCTACTTAGATGATCCGCGGCTAGGTTTTCGGCACCCTTCTTGTCACGAATTTCAATTTTAAATTCTTGAAGGAGCAAAACCAACGAAGAAGTCTTGGTTTAGAATCTTGCTTAGTCAACAAGTACTTCAACGCGGAATGATCGGTGTACACGATTGTGGTGGAAAGAACAAGATAGGGGCAGAACTTCTCAAAAGCATACACTACAGCTAAAAGCTCTTTTTTGGTAGTGGTATAATGCAATTGAGCCCCCATCATTGTCTTGCTAGCATAATGGATTGGTTGGAAGTGTTTGTTCACTCTTTGGCCCAAACCGCTCCAATAGCAAAGTCTCTAGCATCACACATCAATTCAAAAGGTAGCTCCCAATTAGGGGTAACCAAGACCGGTGCCTTAGTTAGCTTGTCCTTAAGAAGATTGAAGGATTCAAGACACTCTTTAGAAAAGATAAAGGGAGTATCTTTTTCCAAGATGTGGGTCATCGGATGAGCGATTTTAGAAAAATCTTGAATGAATCGACGATAGAAGCCCGCATGACCAAGGAAACTTCTCACACCCTTCACGGTTGAAGGTGGAGGTAATATTCCTATGACATCCACTTTAGCACGGTCCAATTCGAGACCGCCTTTTGAGATTTTATGTCCAAGCACAATGCCTTCTTTTACCATGAAATGGCATTTTTCCCAATTTAGAACAAGGCGAGTGTCTTCACACCGCTTAAGCATGCGTTCCAAATTGGCAAGGCAATGAGAGAAAGAATCACCATAGACCGAGAAATCATCCATGAAGACTTCCATAGTTTCTTCAACCATGTCATGGAAGATAGCCATCATACACCTTTGGAACGTCCCAGGAGCATTGCATAAGCCTAAAGGCATTCTTTTGTAAGCAATTGTTCCATAAGGACAAGTGAATGTGGTTTTCTCTTGGTCTTTGGGATCGATGGGAATTTGTAAATACCCGGAGAAACCGTCTAAGAAGCAGTAATAGTCATTACCCGCTAGACGTTCAAGCATTTGGTCCATGAAAGGAAGGGGAAAATGATCCTTTCTCGTAGCATCATTGAGTTTCCGATAGTCTATACAAACTCTCCACCCTGTAACGAGACGAGTGGGAATCAACTCGTTGTTTTCATTAGGCACAACGGTGATTCCGCCTTTCTTAGGAACACAATGGACGGGACTAACCCATGGTGAATCCGAGATAGGGTAGATCATTCCCGCATCAAGAAGTTTGATAAACTCTTTCTTGATAATGTCATGGATCTTGGGATTCACCCTTCTTTGGCTTTGAATAGTGGGTTTAAAGTTGTTATCCATGAGAATTTTATGTGTGCAAAAGTGAGGATCAATTCCACGAATATCGTAGATCTTCCAAGTAATCGCTTTCTTGTGATTCTTCAACATGGCGATAAGTCGAGATTTTTATTCCTCTTTCAAGTCCTTTGATATGATCACGGGTGACTTCTTGTTGTCTTCAAGGAAAATGTACTCGAGATGAGACGGTAGGTCCTTAAGCTCTAAATCCGGAGGATTTTCGATGGAAGGCGTTGTCAAATTCGGTTCATCGATAGAAATATCCTTAGGAGATGGTAGAGAAATATGATCCTCATTGAGAAGTTTCTCAATGGTACGAATTTCTTCATCCCAATTGGAGAGAGAATCGTCATATTGCAAGTACACATCTTCCAAAGTTGCTTCAAATTCTTTCAAAATGAAATCACTTTCTCCAAATGGAGTTAGTGATGGAGCAATAGAGGCAACGGTCTCAACAATGGGAAGAGAAGAAGAACCACTTTTACAAGCGTCTTTGAAATGTTCTTCACAAGCCTCATCAAGAACGTCAATGAAATTAACACTCTCGTTTTCAGAAGGTTGCTTAGAAAGTTTTCCCATGTTGAAGACGATTTTATCGTCACCAACTCTCATAATTAATTCGCCCGCGGCTACATCAATGAGAGTGCGACCGGTCCTCAAGAATGGACGTCCAACGATTAATGGAAAACGAGGGTCCATCTCGTAGTCAACGACAACAAAATCCGCCAGAAAGGTGAATTTGTCGACGTCGATGAAGACATCTTCGGCTATCCCCACCGGATAAGCAACCGTACGGTTAGCTAATTCCAATGTCATTCGTGTGGGGACTAGCTCGGGTAGAGACAATTGTTTCCAAATGCTTAGATGCATTAAGTTGATACTAGCACCTAGATCGACTAGGGTCATACAATTCTCTACCCCGGGGAAGTTGCAAGGAATGAGAAAATGACCCGGATCACCAAGTTTGGTGGGTAATTTCCTTAAGAGCACTGCGGAGCAATTCTCATTAAGTTGGGTCTGATCGATATCAAGAAGTTTCTCTTTATCACTAAGAAGATCTTTAAACATTTTAGCATATTTGGGCATGTGAGCGAGAGCCTCAGCAAAGGAGATATTGAAATTCAGTTGTTTAAACATTTTAAGAAAGTTAGAAACCTGAATATCATGCTTGTTCTTCAATTTCTCTTTCCTCAACCTTGAGGGATAAGGTATATTGGGTTGAGATGAAGGCTTTCGAAAGGAATTGTCACTCACATCCTTGGGTGGTGGAGGGGTGGAAGTAGAAGGTGGTGGAATTGGAGAAGTAGAAGTTGGAGGTGTTAGAGAAATAGAAGGTGGAGGAATTGGAGAATGGTGATTGCTTTCATCTCCCCTCTTGGATTAGCAATGGTGTTACTCGGAAGAGAACCCGACCCAGAGGCTTGATTACTTGGGAAGAAACTAGCCATCATGTTCCTTAAGTCATTCGTTTGACTTGCCAAAGAGTTTCGCATATCGGCTCGAAGATCATTCCCTTGTTTCACCATATCTGCATTCATGTTGGCCATTTCCTGCTAAAGATTCTGCACTATCGCATCATTGGTCCTCATGTAAGTTTCAACCACGTGATTAAATACGGTGGGTTGGTTGGGAGGAGGAGCATGGTAGGCAGGTGGTTGATAAGCGGGTTGTTGGTAAACTTGGTTGTTTCTTTGAGGTGGATATGGGGTTCTTTGGGTTTGATATTGATTTGGAGCACGAGGTTGGTTTTGATTGTTGCGATTGAGGTTGTTTGGGTTTTGTGGGGGAAAATCGGGTGGTGAAAGAAAGTTGTTTGAGCGATAGCTGAGCAAATTGCGGTCACCTTGAGGACGTGCTTGATAGCCTCCTGTAGAAAAGTTATCGTTGCGGTGTATGAGTGATATCCCCCGCATATTTCACATGATTGACTGAAAGCATTAGCTTGGGCAGTGATTTGTTTGGCATTGTTGTCGGTTTGTACAGCAAGCGATTCCAGAAGCGAAGTAAGCTTATCAATTCTCTTGTCGGCGTCACTAGTACTAGCACTAGCCACATTAGTCTGAACACTCTTGGTTTGCACTCTAGACTTATTCTCAATAATGTCCCATGCAGCATTAGAAGACTTAACCAAAATGTTACCCCCCGAGGCACTATTTAGTGAATCTTGGTCATTCATGCTTAACCCATTGTAAAAAGTATTTATTTGATGTACTTTTGTGAAACCATGTTGTGGACACTTTCTTAAAAGTTCCTTAAAACGGTCCCAAGATTCACTAAATGTCTCACCGTACTTTTGTTCAAAGGTAATGATTTCATTCCGCAAAGCGGTAGTACGTGAGGGTGGGAAAAAGTAGTTGATGAATTTAGTCTCTAAATCCGTCCACGTAAGAATACTTTGTGGCGGTTCCTTATCAAGCCAATTCCGGGCTTGTCCCTCTAAGGAGAAAGGAAAAGTTGTAAGCGAATTACCTCTTGTGAAACCCCATTATACTTAACCGTATTGGTAAGTTGAAGAAACCTTTTTATATGGTCATGAGGATCATCAAGCGAACACCCCAAGAAAGGTTGAGCAGAGACCATTTGAATGAAGCCGGATTTGAGTTAAAAATTGTTGGCTCCAATCTCGGGTATGACAATAGCATCGGTGTTGCGCTCTACGTGCGATTGCAAAAGCTCGATCATTGGTTGATTGTCCATGGTGACAATAGGTGGAGTAATGACTTCGGCTTGAGCTTCTTTCTTCTTACGAGCACGAGTACGCATACACACCTACAAAAGGAAGAGAAAATATAACAAGAAATATTTTTGGTTTTTTTATGTTTTTTTATGTTTTTCTATTTTTTTGAATCTTTGAAAATTTTATATTTTTTAGGATTTTTGTAAATTTTAAAGCAAGAAAAATAACGTCCAAAAATGAGCGGATCCCAAAATCCAACGCGTCTCTCACTTAAAACCGTTAATCTTAACGAAAAGAGCCGGCAGTGGCGCCATTTAATATCAGGTTTTCACCTAGTATAAAATAGATTTGTTGTTCCGATCTTTTCGAATTGATTACCGGTTATTAGTGCGACTCAGTCGTTCTTGGTGGAAAAATAAAAGGGTTTGGTTATCTATTTTAAACTAAAAATAAAAAATGTCGTTGAAAGCTTGAAAATTTAATCTAAGATAAAACAAATTAAAACAATGCTAAGTAAAAAGGCGGGAAACATTAAAGTTTAAAAATTAGAAACAATTCAGAAGACTAACAATTAAACTAAGTCTGAAAACATGATAATTGGAATTTCATAGAAATTGGGGTTTTTCGGAATAATAGACAAATTCAGAGAAATCTTCGGAATAAAGACTTTTCCGGAGAAAGTGACATTTTCGAAAAAATAGGTTTTTCAGAGAAAAGGATGTTTTCGGAATAATGAACTTTTCAGAGAAACTGGGGTTTTCGGAATAATGGACTTTTCAGAGAAATTGGATTTTCGGAATAATGCATGTTTTCAGAAAAAAGGGATTTTCGAAAAAAAAGGTTTCCAGAGAAATGATGGTTTTCGGAATAATGGACTTTTTAGAAAAAGGAGTGTTTTCGGAAAAATAAACTTTTCAGAGAAAAGGGTTTTTTTTCGGATAAATGAAGTTTTCAGAGAAATAGGGTGTAAATTCGGAACTTTGAAGGATTTCAGAAAAATGGTATGTTTTCGGAATTTAAAACACTTTTTCGAAGAAGTTAGAGAACAGATACAGATAATCAGTAATATCAAAAATAAAGAGATAAGCTACGAATAAGCACGAATCAAACAAGCAATTAACCAAAACTTTAACCAAATAAATTTTAAGAAAAACTAAATAAGCCACAAATTCAAAACTATAAAAACACTAAATAATCAAAACATTTAAAATCAACCAATAATCAAATCTATAAATCTATCAAACTAACTTAACCAAAAATAAGCCAAAAACTAGTAAATCAACAATCACAATAAGCTCAAAACATCCACCACGTCAAAACTAAAAGATCAATCACATGAATCAATCAATCACATAATCAAAGAGATGAAATCAACTACATGATTAATTAAATCACCAAAAGATTAAGAAAGGTAGAATGAGAATTAAATGAAAAACATGATTAAATTGAAGATTTAAGATTCAAAGTTACAAGATTAAGATGAAGATTAAGATAACTTGAAGAAAAAGCTAGAGGGAGAAGTAAACACACTAATTACCTACTAAAAATTAACTCAAAACTAATTAACTAACCACCCTCCTAATGACACATTAGGAGGGTATTTATAGGAGGTGGGGAGATTACGTGCTTAAGCTTTCTTCTTTCTTTCTTCTCGTCTCGACTCGATTTAATTTATTTGTCTTTCTTGACGTCGTCTCGGGATTTGTAGATATAAGTTGAACTTGTCTTATAATTTTCTTCTATAATTAGACTTGAGTTCTTCGACTTTATTAAACTTCCGTCTTTAGACTTTTTCTTCGATAAATCTTCAGAATAGGCCTTGGACTTCCGTTCTTTTTACATTCTCGATCTTTCGACTTTGTCTTTAGTCTTTTTTTTGATAGAAGCCCGTGGTAGCCCATGTTTTCTTCCTTTTGCATCTTTTGGTCCTAAAACACAATAAAAACACAAACCACGCATAATTCCGACTTTTACCACATAAAATACACGTTTTGGTCTTGTTATTATTGGAAATAAGTGGTAAAAGGATAAGTGTTTTCACACTTATTACAACTCATTACCATATTCAATCCTTTCTGGATCTTCAATAATCATCACACTTGAATCAGTACTCTCATCATCACTTCCTCCCTTATTACTTTCAGAAGTAGCCACAAATGGTGACTCAATACTAGTCTTCTTCTCCTTTTCCTCAAGTTGTGCAGCCAAAATAGAATCAAAATGCACTTGGGCTGCATCCTTAGGAACTTCTTCTTCTACCATAATTCCTTTAACTTTATCCAATACATCAATAGTGGGTAAAGAAGTTGATAGTACCTGTGTAGACACCTCCTTGATGATAGCTGATGACTGGGATACATCAACCATATCTGTAGGTTTATCAGCGTACAAAACCTAAATGTCAACGCTTAACTTACTCTTGTCAACGCTTGGCTTTGTGAACTGCTCCAACATTTCTGTAAAAGAAAAATTTAAATTTATAGGGGTAACCAATGAAGCATCAAAACCTGGTCGCCTCTTCAAATCTGTTAGAGCCTCAGTTATACCCAAAGAATCTCCTTCATGTGAGACTTTGTCACTCACATTTACCTGTTCATCCTCCCCTTTAGAAGAATCCTCCTCTCTACGCCTAGTGTTAGCACCTTACAAAATAACAATCCTCTCCCTCAATTGATTGAGTTCAAGGCCTTGTGTGTTGACAGTATGTACAAGGTCTGCATTTTGCTTTTGCAAGCTAATGCAGACAACCATCAATTCCAAAATTGCGTAAGGTTCCAATATGCCCTCCTCTAGAATGGGAATTTGACCTCCCAAACTAGATTCATGGGGCATGGATGGGGTCTTAAGTATGTTAGGACTGGCTTGGTCTGCTTCTAGGCTAGAACCAATAGTCCCATCCCCACCCATGTTACCAACCACACTGGTGGTGGTGGTTCTCTCTGCAACATGGCTAGGACCACCAGAGGAGACCACTGATAGGTGTGTAAACACCCATCTTTTCTACCACTTAATTACAATAATAACCGGACCTAAACGTGTATTTTATGTCTTTTATGTCGGAATTATGCGTGGTTTGTGTTTTTGTTGTATTTTAGGATGAAATTATGAAAAGTGGAGAAAACACGAGAATTCACGGGCATTCACGGCTTTTATTGAAGAAAAAGATGAAAGACGAAGTCGAGAAAAAAAGAGTGGAAAAAGAACGGAAGTCCAAGACCAATTCTGAAGTTTTATCGAAGAAAAAGTCAAAAGACGGAAGTTTATCAAAAGTCGAGAAACTCAAGTCTATTTTATTGAAGAAATTAAAGACGAGTTCAAAAGATATCCCGAGCCACAAGTCCTTAAAGTCCAAACTTAAAAGAAAGATTAGAAGAAAGGGACTAATGACGCAATTAATGAAGATTAAATGAAGGAAGGACTTAATCTTGCAATTAACAAGAAATGAAGGAGGGGAGGAAGCTTCCTAATCCTCCCCTATATATAGATTAGATTAGTTATCAATTGTTTTGTTGGCTAATAGTGACAATTAGTCCTTCCACCTTTAATTACCTTGTCAATTTAAATACTTGCACATTTAATTACCTTGTCTTGCACCTTTATTACCATTTAATTCAAGTAAGTTTTTCTTTTTAATTCTTGTCAAGCTTTATCTTTATCTTGTTAATCTCATTCTTCCTTTCTTTATCTTGGAGTTGATTTGTTTATGTTCATGATCTTTATTTTTGTTGATTTATTTAAGTGGGTTTTGATTATTTTGATTGAGTTTTGTGAGTTTGATTGATTTGGAGTGATTGTTTATGCTTAATAGTTGTTTATTTGTTTGTTTGATCTAATCTTGTACTTGATTTCGCTTTGTTTTTATTTGATCCGTCCCTTTTTAGCTTTCCTTGTTCTTAGGATCGGTTACTGTTCTTTCCTAGGAATCGTCCCCAGCAGACATTCCGAATAGGGAATATCCAGTTGTGGCTCACGCGGAATAATATTTATTCCGAGTAAGGGTTTGGTCGTGAGGTTTATGCGGAATAATTTATATTCCGAATAAGGGTGTTCATTCCGAATAGGAGACTTTCCGCATAGTGACAGTATTCCGAGTAGATCTTTTATTCCGAGTGGCACTTTATTCCGAATGGGCTAAGTTTTCCGCATAGGACTAACATTCCGAATAGGCCAAAGTTTCCGCATAGGAAGTTATTCCGAATAGGGTTAACTTTCCGCATAGGACTGGTATTCCGAACAGGCCGTTTTTCCGAATAGACTGGACTTTCCGAATAGGCATCTTTTTCCGAGTAGGGCATTATTCCGAATAGGGACAGATATTCCGTATAGAGCTTTTATTCCGAATAGGAGCACATTCCGCATAGAGCCTATCATTCCGAGTAGACATTTATTCCGAATAGGGACTGATATTCCGAATTGCCTTTTATTCCGAATAGGAGTTTATTCCGGATAGGAAATTCTTAAATTTTAGTTTTCTGCCTTTTTAGTTTAAGCTTTATTTTTCCAGCCTTTTTCCTTACTCGCATTTTAAGTTTATTTTCCTTAGCTTAAGTTTTAGTTTTAGTTGCGTTTTAAGTTTGCCTTAGTTAGATTTAAGTTTGCGTTATTTACTTTATTGCCCTTTAATTTTAGTCTTGCTTTTAAATACTTGCACTTTATTTTAATTAGACTTAGATTTATTTTAATTGCACCTTACTTTAATTGTTTTGCACCTTTTAATTTTCAACACTACAACGACACATCTTTGTTTCACCAAAGTTCAACTGAGTCACACATTAAACAAAAAGTTGTTCAATTCGATTAGATCGGAACACAACGATAAATTTTAATTGGGAAAATCTAAGTTATCAAATGGCGCCGCTGCCAGCTCTTTTCGTAAAGATCAACAGTTTTTTGTGAGAGACACGTTGCTTTTTGGGATCCGTTCACTTGTGAACGTTATTTTTCTTGCATTAAAATTTCAAAAAATCATAAAACTTATAAAATTCATAAAAACCATAAAAATTAAAAATTTCAAAAATCCAAAAAGATTTTATCTTTATTGTGTATATATATTGTCTTTGTGTTTGGTTTTGTTTTCTTTTGCATTTTCAGGTGTATGCGTACTAGATCTTCTAATTATCAAGAGCCCGAGCCTCAAGAAGATTTAGATATGGCAGGTGTTAACAACAATAATCAACTACCGCACCTCAATAATAATAATAATAACAACAATGCTCCTCCTCAGCCCGATCTTCGGACCATGGAGGAACTTTGTCAACCAACAATGTTTGGACGAGGAGGACCGATTGCGCCGATGCAAATCAACGCTCCTGAGTTTTCGTTGAAGCACCACATGATTCAGCAAGTGCAAACAAACCCATTTAGAGGATTGCCTGATGATGATGCCAACAAACACCTCGACAAGTTCATTACAATCACCCAAAGCATGAAGTTGCCTGGGGCCACAATGGATGTTCTCCGCCTACAACTCTTCCCGCATACTTTATCACATCATGCCGAGAAATGGTTTGATCGTCTCCCGAAGAATTCTATTCACACTTGGGATGACATGACTCAACGCTTTCTTTCGCGCTACTTTCCACCATCCATGGTCACAAGCCTTCGCAATCAGATCAGCGGTTTCATGCAAGATCCCGATGAATCTCTTTTTGATGCATGGGAGAGATATAATGTCTTGATCGACCGTTGTCCAAACCACAACATGCTTCCGGTCACCTTGATCGATACTTTCTACAACGGATTGACTTTTCGAGATCGTGATACGATCAATGCAGCCGCCGGTGGCACATTCATGAAAAAGAGACCCGAGGAGTGTAGAGAGTTAATAGAGAACATGACTACTCATCATAAGAACTGGGATTCCTCTGCTTCTTCTAGAAACAACACGAGAGTCAATGTTTCTTCTACCTCAGCAAACCCTGAGATGACCGAACTCACCCGCATGATGGCCGAAATGAGCAAAAGTATTACGCTTCTCGCTTCAACCCACCAACAACAACAAGTTAAAGCGGTTGCTAATCCTTGTGAAACATGTGGCGATCCTCACTCATACACCGATTGTCCTTCTACACAAGGAAATACGGAAAATGTGTATGCAGCTTACGGTAATTATTCACCGGAAAATTACCAAGCTAGACAACAAGGGGATAGAAATCTGCTGAGCTACCGTTCCAACAACTACCTTTCACCCGGTTTTTCTCCTCAAAACCAAAATCCCGCCAACAACTACAATAGAAGCAACCAAATCCCACCTCGTGCTTCTAACCCTTATCAACCACCCACCCAACAACACCCACCCATTAATCCCGATGTTGACACAATCATGAGAACTCAAGGTGAGCAAATCAAGAATCTACAGAGCCAAATAATCAATTTGAAAGGAGATATCTTGAAGCAAGGTAATGACATCAGAACCGAGGTTCGTGATAATCTTCAATCCTCTTTCATCACTCAAACAACTGAATTGAAGAATCTGTTGGCTAGTTTCTTGCCTGAAGCTCAACCTTCTTCTTCTTCGGGTTCTCTACCTTCAAATACCGTCACCAATCCGCGAGCTAATGTGAGTGCTATAACTACGCGTAGTGGAACTACCATTGTCACTCCATCTACACCACCACCTTCATCTACACCTCCTCCACCACCATGTATCCCTACTCCTCCTACACCTAGTAATAGTGCACCATTACCGTCTCCGCCTCGCCATGACGATGTATCTCGGAAGGACCCTTCAACATCACAACCGTCACCAACTACAACTCCACCCAATCCGTATCAGCCCAGAATCCCATACCCTTCTCGCATAGGCAAGACCAACGAGCTAACCAAGAATGATTGTAATGTAATGAAATATGTGGATATGCTATCTAAAATGACCATCAATATTAGCCTTGTTGAAGCACTTTGCCACATGCCGAAATTCGTCAAAACATTCAAGGATTTGCTTAGCAAGAAGGAGAAGTTACTTGAACTCGCCAACACACGCTTAAATGAAAACTGCTCTGCAGTCCTTCTTAAAGAACTACCGGAAAAACTTGGAGATCCCGGTCGTTTTGTGTTGTCTTGCTTATTCAACAAAACTGAAGAATTTACTGCCCTTGCTGATCTCGGGGCTAGTATTAATCTTATGCCACTCAGTGTTTGGAAAACACTATCATTGCCCGATCTCATTCCTACAAAGATGACTCTCGAACTTGCCAACCGCACTCTCGCTTACCCCGTTGGTATAGCCGAAGACGTGTTTATCAAAGTTGGCACATTTACCTTCCCGGTCGATTTTGTCGTAGTTGATTATGAAATGGACCCTCGTATTCCTTTAATACTTGGTCGGCCATTCTTGAGAACCGGACGTGCTTTAATAGATGTGGCAGAAGGTGAGTTAATCTTACGAGTCGGGGATGATTCTAAAATTTTTAAAATGGGGAAGCTTACAGGCAGATCTTTTGGAGGCCGAGAATCAGTGAATATGATAAATGTGCTCGATGACTTTACCGTCTATGACAATCCTCTATTCGAGTCTTCCACTGATAATCCACTCTTTGAAGATAATATGGATGATTCTCTCCCTACTTTGGACGCTTCTCCCATTTTTGATTCTCCACCGGTCTTTGATGCTTATGAAGATGATAATTCTAGCTCAGATTTGGATAATTTTGATTGTACTTCTGAGTATCCCGAGCTGCCTACATATGATGATTTTGATGAGGCCGATACTCTCTCGAGCGATTCTTCACATAATGAAGATCCTCCGCCATCACTCGATCCTACTTTGGACGATTACTCATTCGAGGAAGATTTCTCTGAATTTCTTAACACATACTTCCCTCATGAGAGTGATGCACCTCCTTTGGACTTTGAAGATTATCGTCTTGATCCTACTTTGGATTTGAAGAGCATTTTGTCCAAGGAGAAGAAACCGGTTGACACCGAAATCCGTTGCACTTATGATTTGACACCTCTTTGTCCCACTTCTGAGGACGAGGTTGTGCTTCTTTGTGGATCTTCTTCACACTCGGCTAAGCCGGAGTGCTATTTTCCCCTAAAGGAAAAGGTGTTCGATCCCGGTATTGAAGTCTTTAAGCCATCTCAGTATCCACCTGATGAAATAAAAGGAAAAATCTTTGGAAATTTGGAAGACATGCTTGCACCGCTTCATACTTGCTTCTACTGTGCTCCATCACTGCTTAAGGGAACCCTGCCATTTCTCTTTTGGCTTGCCTTGTTCACCTTAAGCTCTTGCCTATTGATGGATGAAAACTATGTCTTTGATCCTGGTGGATTTGTTTCATGCTACTTCCGTTGATGATCAAGGTCGAGTCAGGCTCACGACTCGGTTAACAAAAATCAAGCGCTTCTTGGGAGGCAACCCATGCATCTATCTTTTCGCTTTCTTTATCATAAGTGTAGGGGGGGCCCCTATGGATTGCTATTTCCTCCCCTCACTTCTTAATCAGGGATTCGAGCTTCAATGATCCACTCTTAATGATTCTTGACGACCCGTGATTTCGTGTTCTACTTCTTCCCGGTTCTATCTTAAACTCTTTTCGATTCACTATTTTTATATTTTCTCCATATTAAAATAGGAATCTCTTTAGTTGTCTTTTCCTTAGCGAGATTTAAACAACGTGCACAATGTCCTAAGTGTAGGGGAGTTTACTCCCACATGCTTAAACATTGAGGACAATGTTTATCTTAAGTGTAGGGGGGACTTCTATCGAAGTTAAGTGGTCTTTTCCTTGTTTTTGTCCTCATTTTAACAGGAAAATCAATTTTTCGACATTTTTCAAAATTTTCGATCTATTTTGGCCTATTAGTTTTTCCCTTTTGTATAGTTATTTAATAAGTGGTTTTAATTTTCAAACGTTGCGAATCTTTTTACTCTAGCTAGTATCCTTAACGTGTTTAAGTCAAGTTTTGCTAGGCTTTTATATAGGGAGCTATAAAACGCGAAAGTCTTAACTCTCACGGGTTAAGAACAAGAACTTTTCGCAAGTTCCTATAATTGATCCTAGAGAGTCGTTTATCAAGGGAACTTTAAAATGCGATTTCTAAACTTGAAAGAGTCTAAGAATTTGCAAGATCCTATAGGCGACTCGAAAACCCAAAACTTTGATTTAATAGGCTAAGTATCCACGAGTCTCATTACTTGAGATTTTAAACTGTGGAGGACGAGAGATGATAGAGCCAATTATAAGTTCGGTATTCTTTCGTGAATTTATGTGAGTTAATTATGAGCCTATTCTCCCATCGCTTGCTAATAAATTTATCTGCTAATAAATAAGGTTGTACTATTTGAAAAGTTACTTAGCTTCTAGCCCCAGATCGTTTAAAAGTTGCTCGGTAATGACGAGAGTTCATAGCCAAGGCATAACTTATGAAGCGGGGCGCGAAGATTGGCGAGTCCGAAAAGGCCCTAACAAGGCATGAGGGCTATGTTTTGTTGCTAAAGATCCAAAGTGATGTGAAGAATCATTTATCGAAAATCAATATGAAGGATCGAGACACACGACGAAAAGCAAAAACTCCCCAAAAGTCATGGAGAAGCGTATCCGAAAAGACCCTAACAAGGTATGAGGATAAATAGATCCAAGTCAATAAAGGAGGCGGATCGTTGTATATCAAAATCCAAAATAAAGATTGGAGAAAAATGAAGAAGTCGTGGTCCATATATGAAGAATCTCTCGAAAATTCCAAGTGAAGAAATTCCAATTATGAAGAGAAGACCATTATTTCATGAACGTCTCTCAAGATTTGAAGTATGAAGTCGCTGCCAAATATCGGCCCGAGAAAGGTCTCAAATCGCGAACCAAGTTATGCCAAGATATGAACTTTTTGATATCCCGAGAAGCAGTTTTAAAAGATTTGGTCCTTTAGCTAACTATTGATTAAATCGTGCACCTTATTTTCAGACTAAATAATTATCGAAATAAGTCAAACAATGCATCTTCGTGATCATTCAAGACAAATAATAAAATACAAGAGATACCCATAGGAATAAGGGAGTCTAAGTAAATAATTGGCCCACATGAGTTCGTGTTAGTTTACTAACTTATAATAACAATGATCTCGTTTTTAAGCTTGGTTTGGAGAAAGTGAAAAGTTGAGGATGATGATTATTCATGATATTTTCAAAACCCAAGGTATGCTTTTAATTTCTTCGCTTTGCATTTTTATAATTTTCTATCTCTTTAATAAAGGCCAACGTGGGTTAATTATGATGAAAAGTGTAAACATGCTTTGTAACTAATGCATTGCATGAGGACATTGCAATGGTCAAGTGTAGGGGATTTGATAGGTGTGTAAACACCCATCTTTTCTACCACTTAATTACAATAATAACCGGACCTAAACGTGTATTTTATGTCTTTTATGTCGGAATTATGCGTGGTTTGTGTTTTTGTTGTATTTTAGGATGAAATTATGAAAAGTGGAGAAAACACGAGAATTCACGGGCATTCACGGCTTTTATTGAAGAAAAAGATGAAAGACGAAGTCGAGAAATCAAGAGTGGAAAAAGAACGGAAGTCCAAGACCAATTCTGAAGTTTTATCGAAGAAAAAGTCAAAAGACGGAAGTTTATCAAAAGTCGAGAAACTCAAGTCTATTTTATTGAAGAAATTAAAGACGAGTTCAAAAGATATCCCGAGCCACAAGTCCTTAAAGTCCAAACTTAAAAGAAAGATTAGAAGAAAGGGACTAATGACGCAATTAATGAAGATTAAATGAAGGAAGGACTTAATCTTGCAATTAACAAGAAATGAAGGAGGGGAGGAAGCTTCCTAATCCTCCCCTATATATAGATTAGATTAGTTATCAATTGTTTTGTTGGCTAATAGTGACAATTAGTCCTTCCACCTTTAATTACCTTGTCAATTTAAATACTTGCACATTTAATTACCTTGTCTTGCACCTTTATTACCATTTAATTCAAGTAAGTTTTTCTTTTTAATTCTTGTCAAGCTTTATCTTTATCTTGTTAATCTCATTCTTCCTTTCTTTATCTTGGAGTTGATTTGTTTATGTTCATGATCTTTATTTTTGTTGATTTATTTAAGTGGGTTTTGATTATTTTGATTGAGTTTTGTGAGTTTGATTGATTTGGAGTGATTGTTTATGCTTAATAGTTGTTTATTTATTTGTTTGATCTAATCTTGTACTTGATTTCGCTTTGTTTTTATTTGATCCGTCCCTTTTTAGCTTTCCTTGTTCTTAGGATCGGTTACTGTTCTTTCCTAGGAATCGTCCCCAGCAGACATTCCGAATAGGGAATATCCAGTTGTGGCTCACGCGGAATAATATTTATTCCGAGTAAGGGTTTGGTCGTGAGGTTTATGCGGAATAATTTATATTCCGAATAAGGGTGTTCATTCCGAATAGGAGACTTTCCGCATAGTGACAGTATTCCGAGTAGATCTTTTATTCCGAGTGGCACTTTATTCCGAATGGGCTAAGTTTTCCGCATAGGACTAACATTCCGAATAGGCCAAAGTTTCCGCATAGGAAGTTATTCCGAATAGGGTTAACTTTCCGCATAGGACTGGTATTCCGAACAGGCCCTTTTTCCGAATAGACTGGACTTTCCGAATAGGCATCTTTTTCCGAGTAGGGCATTATTCCGAATAGGGACAGATATTCCGAATAGAGCTTTTATTCCGAATAGGAGCACATTCCGCATAGAGCCTATCATTCCGAGTAGACATTTATTCCGAATAGGGACTGATATTCCGAATTGCCTTTTATTCCGAATAGGAGTTTATTCCGGATAGGAAATTCTTAAATTTTAGTTTTCTGCCTTTTTAGTTTAAGCTTTATTTTTCCAGCCTTTTTCCTTACTCGCATTTTAAGTTTATTTGCCTTAGCTTAAGTTTTAGTTTTAGTTGCGTTTTAAGTTTTCCTTAGTTAGATTTAAGTTTGCGTTATTTACATTATTGCCCTTTAATTTTAGTCTTGCTTTTAAATACTTGCACTTTATTTTAATTAGACTTAGATTTATTTTAATTGCACCTTACTTTAATTGTTTTACACCTTTTAATTTTCAACACTACAACGACACATCTTTGTTTCACCAAAGTTCAACTGAGTCACACATTAAACAAAAAGTTGTTCAATTCGATTAGATCGGAACACAACGATAAATTTTAATTGGGAAAATCTAAGTTATCAAACACTCCAGTAGTCCTTTGGCGTTTAATCAACCTATATTATGGTGGTGTAGAAGATGGAGTGGATTGAGTGTCTGTTTGAAGGATAAGGGGTGTTTTGGTTTGTGGTAAAAGGGTGTCAGCGTTTGGATTTGGTGTGTCAACACCAACATTTAAAGTGTCAGCGTTGAATGATTCTTGGTCAAGTTGTGGTTGAGGGTCTGGTTGAGGGTTGGCTGCTGCAATAACAGCAAGCATGGCTTGGGTGAGGGGTAGGTCTCTATAAGGTTCATAATTCATCTTCCCAAAAATTACTTTATTTTGAACAGGGATCGTATAAAAATCATTGTAATCCCTATTGATGTATGCTTGTAAATCAAATACCATTTGCAAAAACCGTGGGTAAGAAAGAGTCATCTTGTTACCCTTGTTATGACACATGCCATCAATAATCATTTTCAAAAAATTATATTTTTGCCCAGTTGCAATACACACAATGGCACTCCCAATAGATCGTTTGATTTCATTGTGTGTAGTACATTTGGGACATTAACATTGAAGAATGACATGTATCAAGTACTTCCAAGCTGGGGGAAATTTCTGGTTTGTAGATTTGTTTAACTGGCCTTCTTCAGACAAAGGATAACCCAAAGCTTGGAGTCCTTGTTCTAGCTCTGCAATGGGTAGGGTGGTTATACCATCTGTATCATTAAGATGCAAAGCTTGGCAAACCAAAGCTTCAGTAACCACCCATGGAACCCTATAGACAATAGCAGTCAATGTAGTCACTTCATTAACTGTTGAGGAACTTACAGTATTCCAAAACAGTTTAATGTATGTGACAGGGATAAGAGGATCATGAGAAAGTACATACCTTAAGGGGATGCATTCAAATACTCAACCATCTAAGTATATTGGGGAAACAGAGTATTATCAGCTTGTAAATAAGCAACCATGTTATGTTGACTCCTGAACCCCAATTCCAAATCTCTAGGTTTAAACTTAGGCGCCATTGATGTAGAAAGCTGTGATAAAAGTTATGGAAGATGAAGGTTTGAGAAAATTTAGTTAGACAAGAATAAGCAGTTACCCTGTTTAAAAGAAATGAGCCAAATATATAGGAGAGGTGAAAACATGTGATTGGTCAAAACATGAGGCAGTTATTTTCAAAATATAATCATTAAAATCTTGAAAATATATAACTTATATCTAGCATTAATAAAAAGTTACCAACTCCTAAAATTACGACCCATATTTTCTTCAAAAATAACAACTGGGTAGGACCCAATGTTTATCAACGGTCAAACATAAATTATCAGTGCGCAACGGATATATTCTTGTCAACGTTGGAATTTGCCATGTCAACGTCAAAATTGGTCTTAACAGCGTTTGGAAAGAAAACTGTCAGCGTCCAAAAATAAAAATAACTGAAAAGAAAAAGGACCTTAACAAAGTAATTTATCCTATTGAAGATAACTTATAGACTGAAAATCACTATAGGGTGGCAAGCACTGTCCAATCATGCGCACTTGCTTAAAACAAGATAGACATAATTGTCCTCAAGTAACCCTTGCTAACCAAAGTTCTTAACAATGAAGTTATCTCATAAAATCCCTTGTAACTTCCCAGGTAAGCCCAATAAAATCATACCCAGGTCTCCCAACCGACCATAACCAATTCTAGGTCACAAAGTCTTGGCAGCGTGTAAAGTATATCAACTTTGCATGCTACAGTGCCTCACGATTTAGTAAACTAACTCGTACTCACCAGTGGACATAATCTAGAATTATGATAAGAGTATTATAAGAATACCCATTAAGTCCTAAAGGTTTGCTAAAACCTCCCCTTAAAATATGATATACAAGTTGCCAAACATAAAATATGCAATAAAATTTTATGTCAAGATAGGAATGTAAACATTCCAACCATCATCCATAAACTTGAACACACTCCTAGTAAGCTCCAAAGATCCATAAGCAACTCTGCATCCATTTTTACAATGCTCATAATGCCTGCATAATTAGATCAAAAACCACAAAACTAACATGTTGCTGTCAACGTCCATTTTAACACTTATCAGCGTTAAAATAACCTTTGTCAGCGTTAGACAAATAAAGTGGAAAACCTAATTTTGTACAAAGACCATAACAGTGCATATCCTATACATACTTTTACAATAAGCTCCAAAAACACATTTTAGGTAAGATTGATCATTCCAATACTTGTTACCAAGTATTAAAACCTCCCAGCATCAAAAGGTTTAGTTAATAAATCTGCTACATTTTCTTTTGTATCAACCCTATCTGGTTGTATTAAACCCTTTTCAAAACAATCTCTTATAAAATGATGTCTAATTTCTATGTGTTTTGTTTTAGAATGATGTACAGGATTCTTAATAATGCATAAAGTACTGTTATTGTCTACAAAAATCTTGGTATGCATAAAATTTTACCCATAATCCAACAGTTGGTTCTGAATCCATAAGACTTGTCCACAACAAGCAGTTGCAGCTACATATTCTGCTTTAGTTGTAGAGTTGGACACCACTATTTGTTTCTTGCATTGACAAGATATTAATCTACTCCCAAGAAGGCATCCACCAGTTGTGGATTTTCTATCAAACTTGTCACCCCCATAATTACTGTCTGAATAACGAATAAGCTCTAATGGAGAACCCTTTCGATACCATAATCCCATGGTGGGATAACACCTAAGGTATCTAAAGATCCTCTTGATAGCATGAAGATGACAATCTTTGGGAGTTACCTAATGGCGTGCACATGCACACACAGCAAACATGATGTCAGGTTTAGAAGCTGTAAGATACATCAATGATCCAATCATT
Source organism: Glebionis coronaria (assembly GCA_025667525.1). Taxonomy (NCBI): domain Eukaryota; kingdom Viridiplantae; phylum Streptophyta; class Magnoliopsida; order Asterales; family Asteraceae; genus Glebionis; species Glebionis coronaria. The sequence continues at coordinate 370,940 of JANFOE010000294.1, read as the reverse complement.
GACCTATAATGCCTGATATCCACCTCTTTTCCATCTCCAATCTTTCCCCAAGGGTGTTCCCTATCCATGGGTGTGCTAGCCCGTTTTTCATGTGGGGAAAAGCCAAACTTCTTCAAGATTTCTGCTACATATTTGTCTTGAGAGATGAAGATACCATCTTCTTTCTATTGAACTAGTAAACCTAGAAATAAGTTCATCTCTCCCATTGCACTCATCTTGAATTTGTTTGTCATGAGCTTGGAAAAGTCTTCACTCATCTTTTGACTTGAAGAGCCAAAGATGATATCATCCACATAGACCTGAACAAGTAAAAAGTCCTTACCAATCTTCTTGGTAATTAAAGTCTTATCTATGGTTCCCCTCTTGAACCCATTTTCCACCAGATAGATGGACAATGTGCCATACCATGCTCTTGGGGCTTGATGTAGTCCATACATTGCTTTCTTGACCCTATACACCTTGTCTGGATGTTCTGAATCTTCAAAACCAAGAGGCTGCATCACATAAACCTCCTCTGCAATTGTGCCATAAACAAAAGCACTCTTCACATCCATTTTATAAACTGTGAAGCCCATGCAAGAAGCATAGGCTAGGAAAATCCTTATTGCTTCAATTCTTGCAACAGGTGCAAAACCCTCTTCATAGTCTGTCCCTTCCTCTTGTGTATAGCCTTGAGCAACTAAATGTGCCTTGTTTCTGATCACAATCCCTCGATCATCCTTCTTGTTTCTAAGAACCCATCTTGTCCCTACAGTTCTTACATATCTGGGACAATCCACTAACTCCTAAACATCTTGAATAGCAAATTGGTGAAGCTCATCCTGCATTACTTCCACCCAACTTGGTTCTTTGGGAGCATCAAATATCTTTTTGGGTTCCTGTTGTGACAGAAAACAAGCAAACAAACATGCCTATACAAGAGGGGTATCAACCTTCTTGTTGATATTGGCAATAAAACCTCCTTGATTTTGATGAGACCTTCTTGTTTGAACAGGAAACAACACATCACCAATGATTAGAGAAGTAGGATGATTTCTGATAGTAGATGTAAGAATTCCTCCTTCAATAAGTGTGTTGTCTTGAATCTCAGTATCCATGTTGCCAATATCATTTTCAAATTCTCCTTCATCATCACCAGAATGAACCTCTTCATGTACTGTATAAGGTTCACCTTGTTCAAAAACATTGGAAGAGAATAAATGGTCAAAAGGGTTGTCAACTCCTGAACTAGGCATGTCAACGTTTGAGCCATCAACTCCTGAATTTGGCCTATCAGCGCCAGATTTGACTTTGTCAGCGCTTGAAGATTCATGCATGTTTTCATCAACTGGTTTTTCTTGTGGACCATCTTTCCTTTCCAGCAGCAGCAGCAGCAAATCCATCTGTCCATATAGGAATAGTGACATACTCAAGTATGGGAGCTGATTTGACTGCATGTGATCCTACATCCTTGTCAACCTGTTTACCTGAAATTTCAACAACTGGTTCTTCCACAACATTTGAATCAACTTTCACAATGTCTAGATTAGTAACAGGCATATAATTCAAGGTTCTAGATAAAGGTTCTAAATCAAAGAACCAATTTGGTCCACTCTCAGGATCACTAGGTTTACTTTCCAAAAATTTAACATGTACCTTTTCAAGTATACGTTTTTCTTTCTTAATGTAAACCCTATATCCTTTACTCTGCACTAAATAGCCCATAAAATAGCCTTCATCACCTTTTGCACTAAACTTTCCTAAGGCATCACTTGTATCAAGTACCACTACATGACATCCAACGGGTTTAAGAAAACCAATATTAGGTTTCCTATTCCAAAATAGCTCATAAGGTGTCTTATTGTGGATTTTGTTGATCAATGCCCTATTCTGAACATAGCAGGATGTATTCACAGCCTCAGCCCAAAAAGCAATGGGAAAATGAGCATCAACCAACATTGTTCTAGCTGCTTCTATGAGTGTTCTATTCTTCCTTTCAGCCACCTCATTTTGTTGTGAGGTCCTAGCTACACTAAACTACCTAGTAATCCCTTTATTTACACAGAAGTCATCTAACAGCTTGTTTCTAAACTCACCACTATTATCACTTCTAAGTATTTTAACCTCATTCCCTGTTTTCTTTTCAATTTGGGTAATAAAGTTAATCAAAACAGTGGTAGTTTCACTTTTCAAAGCAAAAAAGAAAGTCCAAGTAAATCTAGAAAAATCATCAGTTATGACAAAACAAAAGGATTTACCATTTAAACTTTTTATATTAGTTGTACGAAACATGTCCATATGTAGCAAGTGAAGAGGTTTAGAACTAGAGTGCACAAGTTTAGACTTAAAGGAGACTTTGTGTTGTTTGCCTTTAAGGCATGCAACACAAGAATGATCATTGTGGAAAGCCTTTTCAGGCAAACCATCAACTAAACCATGTCTCACAAGTCTGTTTATGTTCTTAAAATTTATCTGCCCTAACCTTCTGTGCCGTAGATTACTTTCATCAACTGAAGCCTTAGCATATATACATGACAAATTATTATTCATCCTAATTCCATTAAGATTAACATTATAAACGTCTTTATGCCTAGGTGTTATATAATCAATAAACTTCTCATCAGGTATCTTAAAGTCTTTGTTCAACACCAAGCATTCAGTATTAGTAAAAAGAACCTTATTTTTGTTATCACAAACTTGTGATACACTAAACAGATTATAATCGAGTTCTTTTACCAGGAATACATTTTCAAAACACAAATTATTGGTGATAAGAGGGCCTTTTCCAGTAATTGTACCATATCCTCCTCCAAAGTACACTTTGTCACCATTTTTAATGAGGGTAAAATTGGTCAAATAATCTTCCTTCCCCGTCATGTGCCTAGAGAATCCACTATTCCAATAGCCATAATCATTTACTTGCTTTTGAATGCCCTGCACATAAAGAAAAAAAATTAGTTTTCTTTGGGAACCCAAGCCTGAGCAGACTTGGATTCATTTGGTTGTTCAACAAGAACATATTTAGTCCTTATAACAACCCCTTGTTCATCCCTTTTAGGATTGAACACCCAGTTAACCCCAATTGGTTTAGTTATGACCTTTGAAATATGATGAAATTTGTTACAGGTCATAGAAATCCCATCAGAATTAGGGTTTTGGTCTTGTTTGGGTCTCCATGTCAAGCTAGATGAAGCTTTAGACCCTTTTCCCAACCAACACCATCAATTTCTTGCATGGCAACCATATCCTTTGTGTCTTCAACCTTGATGATTTGGCTTGAAGGCTTTCCAGCATCAGATCTTCTTGGAGATCTGCATTCTCTCATAAAGTGACCCATTCTATGGAAATTGTAACACTCAACCTTAGATTTATCAAACCCAGCAGTGTCTTTAGCATTAAAGGTCATCTTCTTCCTGAATCTCCTATTCCATCTATTGGCCCTTATGCTTGTAAGTGCCATATTCCACTTAATGTCCATCTCCTCCAAATTCTCATCACTGATTTGCTCAAGTTCTTATATGTAATCACTGAACCATTGGGCAATGCAGCAATGTATGCACACACTGTATCTAGATAAATACCAGCAAGTTTAATCCTTGGTGAGTCAATGTTGTATGTGTCAGCGTCTGAATGTGAGGCGCTGACAAAGGTTGATCCACCGTTGACACAAGGTGATCCAGTAACACGATGCATGTATGACTCTCTTTGATCAAATTGACCTTCACTATGTTAGAAGAAATCCATGTTTCTAGATTTATATTTGCTTCCTTGATCCAAGAGGATTTCATTCTCTACAATCTTCAGGTTATTGTAGACGTCATCAAAAGTGGAACTTTTGTGAGCATTGGTAGCAATAATAGACCTTGCTACAATCTTCCATGCATCACTAAGACTTTTAAGAAAAGTGGTAATGATATCAGCATCATCATACACTGTTCCCATGAAGGACAATTTTCTCGTGATGTCTAGAAGTCTGCTTCTCACCCCACTTAGCTTTTCATTGGGGAGAGCTTTGAACACAACATACTCATGCAAGAGTTTCTTCTTCTTCTCTGAGGCAATATCATCATTACCACCATAGTTGACTTGAAGAGATGCCCAAAGACCTTTGACAGACTAAAAACCTCTATCTTGTGTTGATTGGCTGGTCCCAAAGAAAGTTTGAGAATGCTTAGAGTCTTCATGACATTCCTTCTCTTTTCAATGTCCTTAGTTGAGACAGCTCTCCCATCTGAAGGTTTTTCTTTTCGATCCTCTTCAGTTGAACCCTCAACTGATCTTAATGTAATAGCAGTAGCAATCTTGGCAGCCTTTATCGAATGTGTTTCCATATTCAATAATTTCCCATAGAGTGTGATCATGAATTTGAAGATACTACTCAAAATTGAACTTCCATAGCTCAAAGTTGTTTGGGTCTAGCATGAGTATTTTTAGATTGTGACTAGAGGAGTAGGTCATATTAGGAGAAGACATCTTGTCTGATTTTTAGGGTTTCTTTAAAAATTAGGGTTTTTGGCGATTTAGGGTTTTTAGGGTTTTGTGTTCTTTAGATCAAAGTTCCTAAACAAGATCTGATACCACTTGTTGATCCTAAACATATATTGATTAAGCTTTGTGTAAACAAGATTAAACAAGTTAAACACTTAGAGAAACTTTGTTGTATAAACAATTCAAGTAATATGCGGAATTAATACTTGAATGAAAAACAAACAAAACAGATAACCAAACTTTCACTTTTATTGATGATCGAACTTGTGTACAATGAAAATGTTAAAACATGTATGTAACTAAAACCTAAAGGCCTCCTTTTATAGAATAAGGAGCCTTGCACAAGAGTCTAACTATCAGCTATTCTAGGTAAAGATAAATATAGAAAATACAATGCCGAACATATCTTTACTAGAAATACAAAACGTGTAGACTAAGTATTCTATCAGTGCTTGGACTTCTTCTCATCAGCGTTTGATTTCTTCTTGTCAACACTTGATTTGTCAACGCTTGATTTCTTCCTATCAACGTCCAATTAACTCTTGTCTGCGTCTAAGTGTCTTGGCTCATTTTATTCCCTACAATAACCACTTTCATAGATAATAAAAAGAGACGCATGTCGTCCAATGTCAAAACCTACGATGGTACGACGGACCCGGATGATCACATAAAGGTGTTTAAATCTCAAGAAGGAATAGAAAAATCGCCAAAAGCCGTATGGTGCCACATGTTAAACTCAACGCTCATTGGGAATGCCCGAACTTGGTTCGATCGCCTCCCACGAAGAAGCATCTATGGATTCGAAGAGCTAAGGAGGTCGTTCAGAAGAAAATATGTGCAACAAAAGAAGTACGACAAGATTCGCGTCTCACTTGCGAGAGTGAAGCAGAGGCACAATGAAAGTCTCGAAGACTTCATGGAACGTTTCAAATCTAAATGCAACCAGATCAAAGATTGCCCTAAAATCCTTATGATTTCAGGATTTCTCGCTAGCATTACTAACCCGGATCTAATAAAGAAGTTAAATGACAGAACCCCAGGAACCTTTGATGGGTAATGAAGAGGGTTTGAGCGTTCATTCAAGGAGAAACCGCAACAGCAGATAGCACGCAGTTGACATCAAGATACAGATACAAGGACCGACCCAAGAAGCAGTCATATGGGCAAAACATCAGCCGTACCTTGGAATTCCAAGGCATAGCGAAACAAGGCCGTAATAATAACAACAATAAGTTTACCCCGCTGTAAAAGACTTCTAGGGAGATATTCTTATCTGAGGGCGCAAGCTTTGAAAAACCTAGTCCAATGATGGGCCCGACAGATAAACGAGACAATATAAAGCATTATGAATACCATGACGATAAAGGGCACGCTACTGATGAGTGCATTCAACTAAAAAGGCACATTGAAAGCTTGGTCAAAGCAAGAAAACTGAACCACTTGACAAGAGACTGGAGGAAGAGCACGGACACGGAGATAAGTGAAGCAAAAAAGCATAAGGATAAGCCCATAACCATTTACATGGTACAAAGGGATAAGTCTTTCATGCAGAGGAGAACGACCGCCGAATTTACGCGGGATAAGGAGATAACATTCCCTGTCCTTTCAGATATGGACTATAGGGTCGGATCATTAACGATCGACATAACCCTCGGAAACCATGTTATAGAGAACATGTGTGTTGATGGAGGATCAGCAGCAAACATACTGAACGAACATTGCTTCACACGATTACCAGGGGAAATAAAGAAGGAGTTAAAGGACACTACACAAGTCCTTACAGGTTTTAACGGTGATAAAACCCGAACGCTGGGACGCCTCTCCACGCAGGTAACTATTGGAAGAGCAAATCACTCGACAACTGTGTGGGTGGATTTCATGGTTGTACGATCCCAATCATCATACAACGGGATAATAGGACAGCCAACGCTAAAAACACTACGCATTGTACCCTCTATAGTGCATGGTATGTTCAAATTTCCAGTACAAGACGGGATAATCACCGTCCGCAACATAGATACGCTCGAAGGGATAGCAGCACTTCTAACCAAGACGCGAAAAGGATGGATGCAGAACGAATTGAGCGCAACACGGAATCCAGCTCACGGATGATGAAGAGGAGGTGCATCTAAGAGGATTCCCATGATAAAAGTATATTCATGCGCGAAGGCTCACCATTAGGGCTTCAATGGGTCCTATTTTGACAGGCTTCGCAGGAAAAGGAGGGCCAAAAGCAGGGTTCATCCTCACAGATCAAGGTGACATAAAAATTACATACGCGCTGTTGTTTGACTTTCCCACAACATGTATGGAAGCAGATTATGAAGCCCTCATAGCAGGTCTAAGATTGGCACTCATAATGGACGTAAAGAGCTTAGTGGCCCACGCATACAACCCTTTATGGAAAGCAGGGTCGCGGGGTCATGCGAGCCACGAGGACATACGCTAATCCAATACACGCAAAAGACGAGGGCCATAACCAGGCAGTTTGCAGAGTTTGCTATACGAAAAGTTTCCGAAGAAAATGGCGAAATCTCAGCTGACATGGGTCAACTCTCAATTGTGGACATGGATAAACCTCCTAGTCACGTGCGAGTTGATTTCGTCCTACACAAAAATATAAGCGCGTATCCTGAGACACCAACATAGATGACACCTATTAGGGAGTTCCTTACACACAATACATTGCCAAGAAATAGAAGGAAATCCAGACAAGTGATGACGAGAGCGAGGCACTTTAAAATCATCAGGGGAACATTGTACAAACAATCAAGTAATGGGCGAACACTGCAATGTCTAGCACCAGAGCGGGCACGGGTAGTCGTGGAAGCTGCACATAGAAGGGCATGCCCACGTGGCCTGATAGCTGTGGTGGATGAGATTACTCGTTCAGTGTATTTTTTTTCCATTTATGCACAAGGATGCTCATAAAAGGGTGGCACGATGTCTTCGATGTAGGGCGGACCCATGTCATAGGAAAAATTTCTAACATGATGACTAGGGCACCCTCAACAAAAAGCACAAGGGAAGATGGAATCCTCTCAAACCTGGGGCATACTCTGGGTTCTCTGACTGCGTCAATAAAAAACATGGCACGAAGGGTAATAGAAATACTCCCATCGCAAGGTGACCACCAGCAAAAAATCAAAGGAGCAATCGCACTTCTAGCTAGAAGAATCGTCTGTACTATGTGACAAAGGGATCAAGTAAATAGGCTATCAGTAGTACCAAGCATGCAATGACGCATACGAATAAATAAATAACTTCAATGGACTAGGATGAACACAGATAGCTACGCATAGTTGACGCCTATTCCTGTGAGGAGTACCTCAGGAGATAACCAGGATTTTGGGCGATAATCTCCCTAAGATGTCGCACAACCAGCATGGATCATTTCCTTGGCTGTGGACAGCCCCCCAATAAAGATCCATGTATTTTTTTTCTTTTTTCAAGCATTTTAGGATTTCCCCTTTTATGTTCTTTGTTTCAACATTTGCAAAAATATGAATAAAACACTACGGTTCCTAACTAGTTCCATAGTCCAGTTACTTCTTTTTATCTTTTATGCATAAGAGTGTTTTCGTTTCTGAAATATATAAATTTGGCCCTCCGGTTGTGAGACCCCCAGAATTTGACATGGAACAACTAGGCAACGAGGGGGTAATACGTCATGGTACAAGAAACAATGAATTACAGTTAACACAAAGCTAACGTAATAAAAACATGTACATTATATCATAAAATAATCAGAGTTTTAAACATAGGTCCCAGAGTTTTATATGCGGAAAAATTTATTATTTCATCATGATTTATAACACTTATTTACTAAATATAGAAAAAAATCTTCTGACAGTTTTTAAATAAAACCAAAGTTGAAATATACACAGAATTCTCCAAGCTGCGATAATATCCTGCGGGATCCCATCCAAGCAAAGCTAAGTAATTATACCTGAGATTAAACATGTAAAATCGTCAACATAAAGTTGAGTGATATTCATACGTTTAGCAGTAAAGGTGTGGAACATAATAGAGTTTGTAAAACAAGTAATGGGGGGATAACTATGTACATTGTCCCTAGTCACGGTGCATGATAGGTGTGAAAACACCCAACTTTTTACCACTTAATTACAATAATAACCAAGCCAAAACGTGTATTTTATGTCGTAAATGTCAAAATTATGCGTGGTTTGTGTTTTTGTTGTGATTTAGGACCAAAACGTGAAAAGGGAGGAAAACACGGGCTTTAACGGGCTTTTATCGAAGAAAAAGACAAAAGACGAAGTCAAAAGATCAAGAGTGCAAAAAAGAACGGAAGTCCAAGGCCTATTCTGAAGATTTATCGAAGAACAAGTCTAAAGACGGAAGTTTAATTAAGCCGAAGAACTCAAGTATAATAAATGAAGAAATTATAAGACGAGTTTAAATTAATCCCGCGACAAAGTCGAAAAAGTCGAAGAACTTAAAAGATGAAAAGACGTGAAGAAAGAAAGAAAGAAAAGAGCAACACAAGCATCCCCTCCATTCCTATAAATACCCTTCATTTCCCCACATGAAAGGGTGTTAGTCATTTTTAGGAGTAATTAGATTAGTTTAGGAGTACGTAATTTTCTTTCTCTAGTTTTCTCAATTTCTCTCTCTAGTTTTTCTTTCAAGTTTTAATCTTTAATCTTTAATCTTGTACTTTTAATCTTAATCTTATTTTAAGCTTTTTACAATCTTTCTCATTCTACATTTCTTGATCTTTTGCTTATCTTTAATCCGAAAGTTTTATACTTTTTGCTTAATTTTGATGTTTGATTAAAAAGTTCATCTTTTTGTTTCCATCTAAGCTTTTATACGAATTAAGCTATAAGTTTGACAATCTTATTGGCTTATTTTGTATTTAGCTTATTTACTTTTTAGTTTTCTTAAAAAGTTTAGTTTTTTAAAGTTTACTTATTTCGTTATTTAAAAGTTTTGAAATTTATGCTTATTGATCTTTTAATGTTTGATTTTTATAGCTTATAGTGTTTTAGTGCTTATTGTATTAATTTTCTTATTTTTGATTAAGTGCTTTTTAGTTAATTTTTATAAAAAGTTGTTTTTAAATATTTTTTATTATTTAGTATTTTTAGAAGTTTTTAAATTTATGTCTATTAGCTTTTTCTTAAATTTGATTTGGTTAAGTTTTTAGATAAGTGCTTATTTGGTATTTGCTTATTTGCTTATTGTATGCCATCGTAATGCTTAAGGGTTTTACCAGTACGATCCAGTAAGTGTGATCGCATAAACCCCGAGGGTTTCTACTTGCGATCCATTACTGCGATCTATAGTACGATCGTTCACTACGATCACACTCCTTAATCCACACCACGATCACTTGTTGCGATCGTGGGTACGATCATAGAGTGCGATCTGTGGGTACGATAGAAATGATCTGGTAGTGCGATCCATTACAACAATAGTGCGATGGAATCTTCATTTATTAACAATAGTACGATGAAATTATTAAACAATAGTACGATGAAAAGGTCCTACATGCATGCATGCATGCTTAAGGTTGGCGCCATTTTCACCTAGTAGGTTGGCTGCTTCCAGCAGCTAGCCTGCTAGCTTGTTTATTTAATAGTATTGTTCCGTAATTGTTTAGTTTTATCTGAAATTTGTTCCGATTTTATTTTTGAAAGTTACGTATTTTTTAGTTGAATTTTTCGTCGATTTTTAGTATTAATATTTATTCGTAAAGTTTAAGTTTTATCTTTTATTTAGTACCCACTTTAGGTTTTTCCTCGTTTAGCTTTAAAGTACCATTTTAGTTTTATTCTCTCCTTTTTTATTTAGTAAACTTTATTTTCGAGTCGATACTTAATTTCGTCTTTTAGTTTTATTTTTATTAATTGTTTCGCTTTAAATTTCGTTTTATTATTTGTTTTAATATTCGTTTTAATTTTGTTTTAATTTTTAGTTTTTAATATTCACCTTGTTTTACTTTTTATTATTTGTACTTGTCTTTAGTTTGTTTTTAAAATACTTTTCGCATTTACCTTTTAATTAGTTATAGATAATCAACTTCCCTTTTTCTTAACCAAAAACAATTGAGTCGCACATTGAACCAGAAATCAATTCGTTAAGACACCGAGAAAACGAACTTTTAACCTAGCAAAATCTCAATTTCAAATGGCGCCGCTGCCGGCTCTTTTCGTGAAGATTAACGGTTTTTTGTGAGAGACGCGTTGGATTTTGGGATCCGTTCACTTTTGAACGTTATTTTTCTTGCCAAAAAAATTTCAAAAATCCAAAAACATTTGAAAAATCATAAAAGCATTTCTTTTTCACAAGTTTCGCGCCAAAAATATTCTTCTTACTTATCTATTATTCTTCATGGATTCGTCTTGCGTACGGTGTGGGAGACCATGGCATGGTTATCAAACATGTCATTGGTGTACTTGTGAGCGGTGCGCTTCTGATATCGACAATACACAATTTGGATTTTGTCCATTTTGCATTTCAACAAATTCTTACTTGTCCTCTTACAAAACTTTCTCACCCTTTCCCGTATATGACAATCCTTATCCTCAAAATGTACCGGGTTTTTCTCCATACCCGTGGTGCAATATTTGTGGGGGCCCTCACGATGCTTCTTCTTGTCTACCGATGAATATCTTTGATCCAATTCCGTGCTATGATTCCGGTTTGTATAACTTTGAGCCCCCACATCACACCCTCAATCATCAATCCTCTCAGGGAATTAGTCTTGACCAACAAATCACTACTTTGAATGACATTCTAGAAGGTTTAGCTCAAATCCCAGCTGACTTGCATCAGGAAAGGCCACCTTTGCTTGATGGTGACCAAATCTTGAAATCCACCTACACCTTTTTGAGCCAATTTGGTCGTTTTCCCTTCTTTTCTACACCAAAATGTTTACTTACAGCATGGGATAGAATGGGTTTAATTGAACATACTCAGGGAGATGATCAACAGAAATTGCTTCATGAGCTACTTAAAGATGTGGAGGTTATCAAGGAGGAGTTAGTGGACTATATCACTCCTAACTGGAATGGTCTAGTCTATTATGATGATGATGACGAGGATGATATCTACAATCTCAACCCATCTTCTGAGATTACTACTCCTACTCTTGATATCCCTAATGCGCATAAGGATTTTGATACATTGAGTGAGATTAGTGATTTTGGTCTTGACAAATTCTTTGATGAGGTTTGTGATGCACCGAATTTTGAGGAGCTTACGGAAGAGGTCGCTCTTAATGATGATGATTTTTCTCCATGCTATGAGAATTTCACTTTTGAAATTTCTCCTTCTCCTCCGGGCGATGAAGGCGATGTTGATTTATTCTCTCCGACTTATGAGAAGTTCGCCCCTGAACTTGGTCTTTTAGATGAGGTGTAAGACGTTATTCTTCGCGACAAATTACTAAAAGTTCATCTTCTTATTGCTAAGATTGAAGCGTTGAATTCTGCTCCTATTAAAGAATCTTCACCTCCGTCTATTACTTCAGTTGAGAATAATGATACAGCTATGGAGGAAATCGACATTCACTCAATACCGCCGGGTATTGATGATGATGACACGAAGGGGGAAATTATTTTTGATAATTTGCTGCAGGAAGGTATTGTACCAAGTCCCCCTCCCGAGCACCTTTCATCCACTCCTTTTAACACCATTACGGAGGATGAGTGCTTTGACCCGGGAGGTAACATTTACCATTCCATGATTGACACCTTTACGGCTTTGCCGCTTTCTAAGCATCAATTGTCTTTGGGGGATGACAATTTGCTTACTTTACCCACCCCACCTCCCATGGATCATGATTTCACATACTTCTCGTATATTGAAAGGACTTTCCTGCCCTTCAATACTTATCCTCCGGCCTCTCATTTATTAATGTCCTCCGGGAGCGAGGACAAGGTCTTTGATCCCGGTATTACATTTGAGGCTTCCCCATGGACAATTTAATTCGGGGTCGAGTCAGGCTCGTGACTCGGTTAACAAAAACAAGCGCTTCTCGGGAGGCAACCCGATTATCTATCTATCTTTATCTGTTTTTATCATAAGTGTAGGGGGAGACCCTAGTATATGTTTGTTGTTTTCTTTCTTATCATGTGCAGGGATTTGAGCTTTCAAAGATCCATTCTTGATGACTTTTGACGAACCGTGATCTCGTGTACCCGTCTTCCCGGTTCTATCCTAAACTCTTTTGATTCTCTATTTTATATTCTTCAATATTAAAATAGGAATCACTTTACTTGTCTTTTCCTTAACAAGATTTAAACAAAGTACACAATGTCCTAAGTGTAGGGGAGTTTACTCCCATATGCTAAAACATTGAGGACAATGTTTAAATTAAGTGTATGGGGACTTCTATCGAAGTTAAGTGGGCTTTTCCTTGTATTTGTCCTCATTTTAACCGGAAAATTGGTTTTTCGACATTTTTCAAAATTTTTGTTCTATTTTGGTCTAGTAGTTTTTTCTTTGTTATCGTTACTTACTTTCTTTTCTAGAATAAATTTTCAATAAAGTGGTTTTGAAGTTTTCAAAGTCGTGAATATTTTGACTCAACCCGAGTTTACTTATCCAAGTTTACTCTAGCTAGTATCCTTAACGTGATTAAGTCAAGTTTTTCTAGGCTTTTATATAGGGAACTTTAAAACGCGAAAGTCTTAACTCTCACGGGTTAAGAACAATAACTTTTCGCAAGTTCCTATAATTGATCCTAGAGAGTTGTTTATCAAGGGAACTTTAAAATGCGATTTCTAAACTTGAAAAAGTCTAAGAATTTGCAAGATCCTATAGATGACTCGAAAACCCAAAACTTTGATTTAATTGGCTAAGCATCCACGAGTCTCATTCCTTGAGATTTTAAATTGTGGAGAACGAGAGATGATAGAGTCAATAATAAGTTTGGTATTCTTTCGTGAATTTATGTGACTTGATTATAAGCTTTTTCTCTCATTGCTTGTTAATAAATATATTTGCAATAAATAAGGTTGTACGATTTGAAAAGTTACTTAGCTTCTAGCACAAGATCGTTTAAAAGTTGCTCGGTATTAATTAGAGTTCATAGCCAAGGCATAACTTATTGAAGCGGGATGCGAAGATTGGCGAGTCCGAAAAGGCCCTAACAAGGCATGATGGCTACATTTTGTTGCTAAAGATCCAAAAGTTATGTGAAGAATCATTTATCGAAGATCAATATGAAGGATCGAGACACACGACGAAAAGCAAATACTCCCCTAAAGATCATGGAGAAGTCTATCCGAAAAGACCCTAGCAAGGTATGAGGATAAATAAATCCAAGTCCTAAAAGGAGGCAGATCGTTGTATATAAAAATCCCAAATGAAGATTGGAGAAAAATGAAGAAGTCGTGGTCCAAATATGAAGAATCTCTAAAAAAGTTCAAGTGAAGAAATTCCTATTATGAAGAGAAGACCATTATTTCATGAATGTCTCTCAAGATTTGAAGTATGAAGTAAATGCCAAATATCGGTCCGAGAAAGGTCTCAAATCGTGAAGCAAGTTATGCCAAGATATGAACTTTATGAGGTCTCGAGAAGCAGTTTTAAAAGATTTTGTCCTTTAGCTAACTATTGATTAAATCGTCCCACTTTATTTTCAGCCTAAATAACTATCGAAATAAGTCAACAATGCATCCTCGTGATCATTTAAGACAACAATAAACTATAAGAGATACACCTAGGAATAAGGGAGTCTAAGTGAATAATTGGGCCACATGAGTTTGTGTTGGTTTGCTAACTTATAATAACAATGATCTCGTTTATAAGCTTGGTGTGGAGAACGTGAAACTTGAGGATGATAAACATTCATGACGGCCAAAACACCAATGTAAGTCTTTGATTTCTTTACATGTTTTGTATATATTTCTATCTGTTTAATAAAGGCCAAGGTGGGTTAATTATGATGAAAAATTGTAAAAGGTGCTTTGTAATTAATGCATTGCATGAGGGCATTGCAATGGTCAAGTGTAGGGGATTTGATAGGTGTGAAAACACCCATCTTTTTACAACTTAATTACAATAATAACCAAACCAAAACGTGTATTTTATGTCGTAAATGTCAGAATTATGCGTGGTTTGTGTTTTTGTTGTGATTTAGGACCAAAATGTGAAAAGGGAGAAAAACACGGGTTTTAACGGGCTTTTATCGAAGAAAAAGACAAAAGACGAAGTCAAAAGATCAAGAGTGCAAAAAAGAACGGAAGTCCAAGGCCTATTATGAAGATTTATCGAAGAACAAGTCTAAAGACGGAAGTTTAATTAAGCCGAAGAACTCAAGTCTAATAAATGAAGAAATTATAAGACGAGTTTAAATTAATCCCGAGACAAAGTCAAAAAAGTCGAAGAACTTAAAAGACGAAAAGACGTGAAGAAAGAAAGAAAGAAAAGAGAAACACAAGCATCCCCTCATTTCCTATAAATACCCTTCATTTCACCACATGAAAGGGTGTTAGTCATTTTTTAGGAGTAGTTAGATTAGTTTAGGAGTAGGTAATTTTCTCTGTCTAGTTTTCTCACTTTCTC
The DNA here is from genome assembly GCA_025667525.1 of Glebionis coronaria. Classification (NCBI taxonomy): domain Eukaryota; kingdom Viridiplantae; phylum Streptophyta; class Magnoliopsida; order Asterales; family Asteraceae; genus Glebionis; species Glebionis coronaria. The sequence goes on along the minus strand of JANFOE010000294.1, from coordinate 355,931 downwards.
TCTCTAGTTTTTCTTTCAAGTTTTAATCTTTAATCTTTAATCTTGTACTTTTGAATCTTTAATCTTAATCTTATTTCAAGCTTTTTACAATCTTTCTCATTCTACATTTCTTGATCTTTTGCTTATCTTTAATCCAAAAGTTTTATACTTTTTGCTTAATTTTGATGTTTGATTAAAAAGTTCATCTTTTTGTTTCCATCTAAGCTTTTATACGAATTAAGCTATAAGTTTGACAATCTTATTGGCTTATTTTGTATTTAGCTTATTTACTTTTTAGTTTTCTTAAAAAGTTTAGTCTTTTTAAAGTTTGCTTATTTCGTAATTTAAAAGTTTTCAAATTTATGCTTATTGATCTTTTAATGTTTGATTTTTATAGCTTAAAGTGTTTTAGTGCTTATTGTATTAATTTTCTTATTTTTGATTAAGTGATTTTTAGTTAATTTTTATAAAAAGTTGTTTTTAAATTTTTTTTTATATTTAGTATTTTTAAAAGTTTTTAAATTTTGGTCTATTAGCTTTTTCTTAAATTTGATTTGGTTAAGTTTTTATATAAGTGCTTATTTGGTATTTGCTTATTTGCTTATTGTATGCCATCATAATGCTTAAGAGTTTTACCAGTACGATCTAGTAAGTGTGATCGCATAAACCCCGAGGGTTTCTACTTGCAATCCATTACTGCGATCCATAGTACGATCGTTCACTACGATCACACTCCTTAATCCACACCACGATCACTTGTTGCGATCGTGGGTACGATCATAGAGTGTGATCCGTGGGTACGATGGAAATGATCTGGTAGTGCGATCCATTACAACAATAGTGCGATGGAATCTTCATTTATTAACAATAGTACGATGGAATTATTAAACAATAGTACGATGAAAAGGTCCTACATGCATGCATGCATGCTTAAGGTTGGCGTCATTTTCACCTAGTAGGCTGGCTGCTTCCAGCAGCTAGCCCACTAGCTTGTTTATTTAATAGTATTGTTCCGTAATTGTTTAGTTTTATCTGAAAGTTGTTCCGATTTTATTTTTGAAAGTTACGTATTTTTAGTTGAATTTTTCGTCGATTTTTAGTATTAATATTTTTTCGTAAAGTTTAAGTTTTATCTTTTATTTAGTACCCGCTTTAGGTTTTGTCTCGTTTAGCTTTAAAGTACTATTTTAGTTCTATTCTCTCCTTTTTCATTTAGTAAACTTTATTTTCGAGTCGATAGTTAATTTCGTCTTTTAGTTTTATTTTTATTAATTGTTTCGCTTTATATTTCGTTTTATTATTTGTTTTAATATTCGTTTTAATTTCGTTTTAATTTTTAGTTTTTAATATTCACCTTGTCTTACTTTTATTATTTGTACTTGTCTTTAGTTTGTTTTTAAATACTTTTCGCATTTACCTTTTAATTAGTTATAGCTAATCAACTTCCCTTTTTCTTAACCAAAAACAATTGAGTCGCACATTGAACCGGAAATCAATTCGTTAAGACACCGAGAAAACGAACTTTTAACCTAGCAAAATCTCAATTTCAGTGCATATTATTGCTATTTAGCTCATGAACCAAATCTTAACTCAATATAAGTTCATCTAGGGAGTATTCAGCCTAAATACTCAAGTATAAACAAATATTAGTGCTCAAGGTACTTGAGACGGGGATAGTCAATCCCGATGGATCCACCCACAACATTCGCGCTTCGCGCAAAGCACACAGGACAATTAACGATTCATGATCAGGAGAGGAAACCCAAGGCAAACGTCTAAAATCTTTAATATCATTAATTCATCTGGAAAGCATACAAGTTCTAGATAGTATACAAGTTCTGGATAACATACATTTTTTAAATGGTTGTGTTCCACCATGTAAAATCTCACCCCGTATTTAGAAACCATGTACAAGTAAAAAGGGGCTATGAACTCACCTTAGCCACGAGCTAAGTCAATCACGATAATCAGAAACTGAGTAGAAATAATGGTAGTGATACGATCACCGACGATATGGATGCCCGGGAAACACGAAAACCGCAACCTATCAAAATAAGGCGCGCGTTAAGACTCGAACTCAAATATCGTTGTATACCAAGTTTAATAAGACTTTAAATATTTTCAAAGTAATCATATTTCAAAACCAGTGACACGAACCAATGAATCCATACTAACCCATTTATCCAATACTACCCGTTTAAACACTTGCACACTTGAAATTGACTCGTCATACGACGCCAAGTCAACGCAAGTTAAACTATCCCTTTACATTACTCAGACCAGTAGGTAAGTCATTTATATAATGACTAACCACTTGAGTAAGTCACCATGTCCAGTAGTGAATACTCAAACTCACGCAACACAAGCATTGAAATACGTGTCCAATACAAATCAGCAAGTACACTCCGAATGTACACACCAATCTACCCTATCTAGACTTGTCCGTTTAAGATGAAATTTGGAGTCAAAGTCACTTATAACCTGTATAAGACCCTGACAAAATTTGAGTGAAAGTTCACACTTTAAAACCCATCAGCTCGACACTATACTCGACCCTAAAATTTGGGAAAGAATTGTATACTTGTTTTATAAAACCGTTTAAGTCACTTTAAAAATATTATCTTGAAAATCCGCCTTTTAAACACACTACTAGACTCATCATATAAGGTAAATGAAATTTGAAAATCAGTAGTATCCATTATCTAACCATGCCTAAAGTCCCCGAGAATCGACCCAAAATCAGCCACAATTTCGGATTGTGCTGATTTGCGTCTCCCGATACACGAATACTAAAACTAGCTTAACTTTTGACTCGTAATGAGTTAGAAGCTCTATCTTATATCAAAACGAGAGTCTCGGAAAACTTTACAACAAAATCAAATGATCTCAGCTTATATCCAATCTTAAACTTACGAAAAATCTGTTCTAAGCTGCTTATGTAAAATACACTTTAGAAAATAATATCAAATCAATTTTCCACCAATTCTAACCATTCCCACACCTCTATAATCACCCTACTATCATACCCATCCACCAAACACTCCTAGAACACTTGTATGTCAAATTATTAACAAAATCAAAAATAAAAAAATAAACCTTTTTAACATGAAAACATGATGATCCTACCTAGATCATCACATGCATAATAATTTAAACAAAAATCAACCATGGAATCATAAAAATCTTGAAAGTTGATGCATGTATGAAAATTTAGTATCAAAGAACCACAACAAGATTATAGGATGTGGTCTTAATTTAGTTTTGATTAGATCATAATAGATGATGAAGATTTTTGGTGGTTTATGGTGTTTAGGGTGGCGGCAAAAATGGAGGAGAAAGGAGGGAGTAGTTTTAGTTTCATGTGTGTGTTTTTTGATTGTAAGAAATGAAGTGAAAATTGGTGAAAATGCTTATATGGTATGGTTAGGGTAATTTTTCAAATACTGGATAGTTTTGGACCTAAAAAAATTCAATAGTTTAAAGGGTAGAAAAATGAATATTAGTAAATATTGAAAATATTTACGGGGCTCGGGTTTAGTAAAAATACTTTTCAAAAGTTACAATACATCATAAATATTATTATATGGTTTCCCGACACGACTTAATACGTAATTAAAAGGACATCATCAAAAATATTAATTATCTAAACAATCGATAATAAAATGTAAAATTTTGGGCATCCGTCGGTATCGCGATCAATAGGAATTTTCGTTGTTCATTGATTTTGAGTAAAATCGTTGTAAAACGCACGCGGGTGATTTTAAATCAAAAACTTTGTTTTAAATAAATATGGAAAAATAAAATAAAAAATTTACAATTCCAGATAAAGTATTTATCAATGATCAGAAAATACTTGAAAAGTTTAATTTAGTAAAATATTAAGAATCTCAGGATTTACGTATAACAATACAAGAAAGTGAAATACGTTAGAAAATCCAAGAAGCAAGAATAAAAGAATAAAATAATGCTGGGAAAGTATGGGTTCTTACCGTCTTCCCCCCTAAAAAAATCTGATCCCTCAGAGTTCTCCTAGAAACATTAGAAGATGCAAACATGAAGAGGTACAAGGTGTAGAACAAATTCATTGCTTCCTACTAATTTACGTACCACGACGAATCTTAACGGTTAGAATTCATTATGCTTCAGTTTTCTTAACTCCTTTTCGAATAAATTTTCAAACTCGGATTAGAATAATGACCTTTCAGTACAGGGAAATATCAAAAGATAGAATGAACACATGAAGCTTAAACGGACAAAGTACGCTAAAATGAATCAAGATTGTCAATCAACAAGGAGTCGTAAATCGCGCAACTGTAAAACATGACAATCTTAAAACGTAACAATCTAGTTACCAGAGAAATAGAAGGGAATAAATGAGTTACATAGGATCATTTAAAATACAAGATGTCAAAATCAGTTGTCTAGGATTTTGGTATTACTTTAATAACTCAGTTTAAATATTTTCTTGATTAAAAGAAAATTTTACAAGGTGTAGTGATTTAAAATCAAACTATCTATATTTAGTGAGTAAGCTGCTGCTATATCTTTTTCTTGATAAGGATTTTCAAGCAAAAGTAGAACAGTTCAAAATAGTTATCCGGATCGGCTTAATAATTTTTGGATGACTGCATGAATTTTCTGCTAGAAGCTCCGTTTATTGTTACTATTAGAGAAAATCAGATTTTCCAAGTTATTTAGAATCATTGTTAGAAATTTTCAATTAATTTAATAATTTCATTGTATTGAAAGTAAAGTATGATATAATCCCAATTCCATTAAAAGATACAACATGATATCCTTTGAAACACTAGGTAAATTTCCCAAAGAGGATATATATATCTGGTATTTCACTTGAAACAGTTTTTTTGGTAATTTAAAGATTTGATAAAATGTATAAAACGTTCTTTAAATTTTATAATATTTTTAGAAATCCAAGAAGGTGACAAGATAGTAAACAAGTATGAAACGAATAATAATCGATAATTAGTATATAAGCAATAACACGAGGGGATACAACATAATTCATATCAATTCTCAACAAACGTGATAGAATAATTGCATCGATGATAAGGACAATAAGAAATAAGGATTTATCAAGATTGATTCACGGGTGTGGTTGGCGTCACCAACAACGGCTTATTAAGTTCTCACTGGTCAATCCACGACCGAAAGATAAATGCCACAAAATGAATTTTCAAATCAAAGAAAATTCTTAAGAAGTCACTTGAGAGTAATTCCAGCAAAATGAAGATCATTAGAAATGAGAGGCCAAATCAATATGTGGGTCATACGAATGAATTTCAAGATGATGAATCTAACACGCTTAATGACGGATACACGAAATCATTGATCACTTCCAGTCATAACCCGCTATTCGCGTCCATATATGTTTTGATGGTCTATCAAAAGAGATAGAGAAGGTAGATTGATGTAGAAGCATAAAAACGTTGAAACTTTCAAGTCGGGTATTAATGGTAAGAAATTAGACAAGCAGTAACAAGAATTGTATCACGAAGGAAGACGAGGTAACAAGGGAAACAAATGTTGTTGAGTAAAGAAATATGTGCTTGAGACATGTAATTTGTTTAAGGAAATATAAGGGTTCATATGTGTATGTCGCGAATGGGTGCTACATGCATAAGATGTAAAATTTTTCAAAATTTTAATTTTTCTAACTTTTTCAGAATCACAAGTTAAAATTTGTTCTTTGACAAAATATTTAAGATTACTACTATTCGGCCTTGCATGGCTCCTTCTAAATTACGCATAGGTGATCAGGCCATGCATAATTTTGGACTAACAATGCGATGCTCTGCTTCGTCAAACCAGTATTACAGGTCATATTATTAAAATATGTATATAATGCCATTTATAAAAACAAGAATCAAAATAATTTATGAAAGTTTTCGCCAATAAGTTACTGACTAGATATTTAATTCAACAATTGTAATGTTGCAAAATTTCTTTATAGAACCAAGGTAGAATAATTTGCGAATATACATTGTAAAATTAATATAAACTAATTTTATAAGATAACTTTCCAGTATTTAATAATTCCCAAGTAGAACATTTTGTATAATATTTCGCAAACAATACTAGTTAATTTCATGTGGTGACATAATGGTAGCTTACAAAATAGCGAGTGGGTTACACGGGGGTAATAAAGAGTAATTCAAGACAATCAATGAAATGGTTACAAGGTGATAGGATTTCAAGAGGTTTAGAAGGAATCGTCAGAAGACACGTGTTGGGAATTAATTTGATGAGACAAAACAAGAATAATGAACAAGAAGCACTTATATGAAAATATCAAACTTTACAAGAATATGGAGCCCTTTCATACAACAAGGAGGACTTATTAGCAAAAGATGAGAAGGACTTCTAATTTAAATAGATTTCTTGTGGAAAGGGGTATGTGTAATATATAAACACATACACCCTACATGCTTTATTATCCCATTATTCACAATGTAGTCATAAAGCAAAAGTCGTGTGTTCTAGACGTGTATGATCTTGTAAACACGTCTAGGTTAGTTGGTTTGAGTGTTAACGTTTAATGAGAAGTAAACGTTGAAAAGAAACACCTTGTCTATGTATCGTGTTCTATTCTGCTATGTTAATCATATGAACATGATGCATTCCTAGTAGCTTAAAGATCCATGAATAATGGTTTCCACAATTGGTATCAGAGCGGTTGGCTCTCGATACTAGGAACTAGCAAGGTGTTCAAGTCGAAGAATGGTGAAAAATCATAAAAATCCATATATGATTTTATGGTCGGATGTCACTGTGAATCTGTTTTCAAACAGTGATATCTCCTTCGTTAACCGTTGGATTGTCGTGAAATTCGCGCTGTATGTTCTAGAGACACGTGTCTAGGATCTCACCGGAGCCATCGTGGATTTGATCAGTTAGGAGTGAGTTATTGATCGTCAATGTTGGCAGTAGAGAATGGTATAGATTTTCTGTTTTTGTTTTTTTATTGAATAAGATTCAGGGTTTCTTCCCCTAAACCCTAGATCAATTTCAAAACGGAAAAGAGGAAGCTTTGTGATTACTTCAAGCTGTGTTATTCTTACTTGTTGCCAAGATTGTAGTTGCTGATGTACAGAAACTTTTCGACTCTAGGGTTTGTTGAAAACCCTAGATCCATGTTAATCTTTGTTCTGAAGCAGCAAGGTTAGGTCATTATGATTTGTTACAGTAACAGCAGCAGGGTTTTGGTGTTTGTGTATTGAGGTTACAAACAGATTAGTGGTGGAAACGTTGATACTTAATGGAAGTTGCTGTTTGTCATTCTCAGAGTATATGTGCAAAAGATGACACTCGATCAACAAGTTAGTATGGTCAGATCTACTTTTCTATATTATACGATTTGTTATTATTTTAAATATGCTCAGGATGGACAAAATCAAAGTAATGGTAAGATTCACGTTTAGGCAATTGCACAATATAAGTTAGAATTTATGTTGTTCACGTGAAGTGTAAAGATGGGTAGTATTGGTCCAACGTTTGTTCATGAAAATGGGTGAATATATGTCGGTTTTTGTGTCACACAAAGTGTTCACGATCAGACAAGAAAAGGACCAGACTGTACATGTTGAAAAAAAACAATTGAACAATTGTGGATAGATTGTCATCGCAATCACTGTTAGTTTTTTTATTATTATTGCTGGTCAAGTGGGCATACTATTAGAAGTAAGGAGCCGTTTGGTGTGTTAGTGGGTTTAGCAATAAAAATAGGGGTGAAAGAGAAGGGAGTGACAGAGAAAACAAAGGGTTTTAAAATGTTGTTTGTTTCGAGATAGAAATGAGGTGTAAAATTATTCCAGTTATATTATAATTGATTAAAAATATAATATTTATATCATGGTCCTACCATTTTTAATGTAAAAATAGAATATTAATTGAAAAAGTGGGCCCTTTTTTAAAAGAGCACAGTGATTTGCAGTAAACCAGGCAACATGGTAGAGAATTCATATAAGCTCAACATTCGGTCATTATCACCGAGTTTCAATCTTTCACCCTCTAACCAAACAATTGATTTTCCTTTTCAAATGCAAAATCCAGCCAAAACCCAGAAAACAAACGGCTCCTAACGCTTCTATTGACAAGAAAAGGATTGGTCAATGGAGGTAAAGATACATTCTTGGGAACATGGCTTGAAAAAGACGCTTCCTTGCATCCATCTCACGTGAGATACCAATTTTGTTAATACTATTTATTATATTCTCTACGTGAAGCCAAAAGCAAAAGAAGAAAATGTTTGTAATACTACTACAAGTTCACGTGAATATAAGGAAAAGATTTGGTCTTTTTTATGGTTTTTGGCTATAAAGGAGTGATCTACATAGGTAAGAAGACGAAGACAAGAAGAAAAGTGATACATAGTGAGATATTTTATTGGTTATTTTTAGCCACTGATATTATTATTTTTACCCACTGATGAGAGTTATTTAGCCACAAATGGTGTCAGTGGAGTCGAGCCGCTGACGAGAATAAAACACGCGCTGACACCATCGATGCTGACAAGTATAAATTTACACGCTCACAGCGTGTTGTCCGATATATGGTTTCTAAGTGCTGACAAGTATCGTTCGATATCGGACAATACATACAGAAGATATATTGGTTGACTAAGGATCTCGGACAGAACTATCTGTTTAAATATTTATGACTTGTTTTTAAAGATTGTGTTTGGTACAATAAAGTTTTATTTGATTATGTGACAAGGCTAAACTTGCGGTTACGTACCGACATGGATTAGAAGCAGAACACCGACAGAGGCAGCAGTTGCATAAAAGAAGAGGATGATATTGTACTTAGATGATTTTCATTGCAAATTGGAGGTTTCGATGAAGACGATTGATTATTTCTTCTTTGGTGTTGGAGTTGTTTTTCGCGAGGTTTGTGACTTATCATATCTTAAAGTCGTGGTGTTCCCTATCACACTCACACTTTAAAGGTAACTTGTTCGTGCTTTAATGGTTAGTGACGAAGACTTGTCAAATCTAGCAATTATACCTTGCTATCACTTGAAGGAGTTACATTATCGTGCTCAGTGTCTCACAAAGGATGAGGATTTTGACAAAGAGATCGAGGTCTACTTATATTTTCTATGTCATATAAGTTCGACGTCACATGGATAGTGCAAGATATAAGGTACAAGCTTGGGAGATTTCACTTCTTCAAAAAATAGGTTATATTCATTTTTCTTCATTCGTAATCTACAATTAGAGTCTACATGGTTCGTGATTCATTTACATGCACCACTTAAGGGGAAACATTTATTAGTTGTTTATCTTTAGAAGACCCCTATTGGATGTGACAAAAAGGGGAAGAAGATTCAAAGATCAAGGTATGCAACTTAATTTTATGTGGTGATATGTTTTACAAGAAATCTTACTTTAAAGGGAAGCTTGTTTCATTCGTGAAAGATCAAGATTTGAAGATTGTTTTGTCATCATCAAATAGGGGAAGATTGTTGGAAATTAATTTGATGAGAAAAAACAAGAATCATGAAACAAGAAGGACTTATATGCAAATATCAAACTTTACAAGAATATGGAGCCCTTTCATACAACAAGGAGGACTTATTATCAAAAGCTGAGAAGGACTTCTAATTAAAATAGATTTCTTGTAGAATGGGTTATGTGTAGTATATAAACACATACACCCTACATGCTTTATTATCCCATTATTCACAATGTAGTCATAAAGAAAAAGTCGTGTGTTCTAGACGTGTATGATCTTGTAAACACGTCTAGGTTAGTTGGTTTGAGTGTTAACGTTTAATGAGAAGTAAACGTTGAAAAGAAACACCTTGTCTATGTATCGTGTTCTATTCCGCTATGTTAATCATATGAACATGATGCATTCCTAGTAGCTTAAAGATCCATGAATAATGGTTTCCACAACACGTGTCAAGATTGTAGAAACTAGAAGGAGGGGGGGTTGAATAGTTTGTTAAAATTTCTTGTTAAAGATTGACCTATAAAAATCCTTTTTCAAAACTTAAGCTTGAGTAATTATGTGAAACCTTCTTATACACAATATGAACAAGGTATAGTGAAACTAAACTAATAATCACAACTATAAGTGCACCTAAACTAATAATCACGAGTATAAAGAATAATGAATGTAAAGAGATAAGGGAAGGAAAGATCAAACCAAACACCAAGGATTTATAGTGGTTCGGCAACAAAGCTCACTCCTCGTTCCTACTCCACTCCTCGAATACACCTTACTCGAGAGTTCACTAATCAACAAGCTCCTTAAGGTGGAGAAACCATACATAAAGTCAACCAATTTCCGACTCTAAGCTAAAAGTCGAGCCCCAATCTTAGCTATGACCAATCTACACCAATATACTTTAAGGACTAAGTATTAACCTTAATACATACACAACTTCCAAATAGACACAACTACTTGGATCTTCACAACAATGACACAACAATGAATGAATAAGTTTGGATCTTCAATGGATCTTTAAGGTAGACACAACACTTCAAGAATGATAGTGTTCTTCCCTTTGCAATTTGAGAGGAAAAGATAAGAGGAGAAAGATTCACTTATAAACAAGTAGTAATCAAACAAATGATCAAGGATTTAAGTGATTTAAGAAGTATGAAAGAATCTGGAAATCTATGTGCAAAAGAGGTGAATTGAAAGTCTGAGAATGGTCCACTATTTGTAAGACAAACATCCAACGGCTATATCTACCCGCGGTTCCTTATTGGAGGCCTTGGTTCCTTATCGATAAGGAATCGTTATAGGAGCTAAGGAACCTCAAGCGTAGAGTGCGCTCCCTTTTGTCTTTTAGTGGATTGGTTCGAATCTGGAGATTAAAATATCCTGAAAGGATATTCCAAACCAAGATAGAATATGCCATTTTCAAATTTCAAATTTTCAAATAATTTATTTAATAAAACATTTTCTTAAAAATAAAGTTTAATAATAAAAAACATTGTCACACATAATAAAAGTGAGTTTTAAGAAAAGATTAAATCCTATATCACTTAATTAGGATAAGTACTTGTTTGTTCATACCTTAAGTGATAATGGTTGAAATGAAAAATACTTGAACTCAAGAATTCGTTTTTCGTTGTTGTCGTAAATGCTTGTTTTTACATATTGTCATAATCAAAACAAAGCGAGACCAAAAAATGCAAGTAACGTTTATAGGCATCATTGCATTAACAATCTCCCCTTTTTTATTCCGACAATACATAAACTCAAACCTATAATAAAACAAGATTTTTGAAGACGAGTTTATCATTTCTCCCCCTTTGTCGAAGCAAAAAGGTTGCAAAAGTCTTTGAAGAAGAAAAGAACCGGACTTTGCAAATGCTCCCCCTTGGTGCTTACTCCCCCTTGCTTGGGGCACCAAGGAATCGATATATGGTTACAAGCTACATAGAAGGGTTAGTAGTAGAGAAGAGATACCTAACAAGATATAGCAAAGGTAAAAAAAATAAGAGAAGAAACAAAAGATCCAAGATAAGTCATGTTAAAAGGAAACATGATAAAAGATACAAAGAAATAAATCATACAAAGATGTATGAGACACAAACACAAGCCAAAAGACTACATCACGGTTAGCTCGTTGTATTACGTGTGTACAAGAACGTAATGTAGTCTTACTTTAGACTATATCTTGGTAATGTTCGTCATAAACCCTAATTGGTGATTCGTTGATGATCTTGTGGATCTTCGCTAGGATAAAGGTATGTAACCCTAATTCGATTAATTATAATTGTGTTATTACTATGATCTTGTTAAATCGCTTCCGCTATATGTGCTTTGATCCATATTAGGGTTTTTAATAATTGTTATGAACTTCATAAACCTTCAGTGGCATCGAGAGCCGTTTTAACATGTTATAATTATCGAGATCTAAAGATTGTTTTAACTAATAATTGTTTTGGGTTAAAACTGCATGTTTTTTTGAAAAGGAACTTTAGGGTTTTGGTTTTGTTTGTTTTTTTTTAAAAATTCGATTTAATAAAAAGGGTCGGTTTGTTTTGTTTTTTATAGCCGATTATAAATTAAAAAAAAGATAGTTTTTTTTGTAAAACACTAAAATTGCATGTTTTGATATTTAGATAATTACATGATTAATTGTTATGTCATATATTTAAGGTTACAATCCGTAGTGATTTAATTAATTTGTTAAGTGATTTGGGTGGAACTTTGATGAATTGCATGATTAATTGTTGTGTTATGCGAATTCATGTTTCGATCCGTAGAGATTTAATTGTTAAGTTATGTGGGAGATCCGCGATGAACATGCATGTTTTTCATGGATCATATGTTTTATGTGGTAATTATTATGTGTTTTGCTACATGCTTTATTTGATTCAATAAATCTAAAATTAGGGAAGACTTTTATATGAATATAAAAACCTAGATTTGATATTTTTATTGAATAAATCGTATGCATGTGGCTATTTGATTTATTTATTGCACATATAAATTGTTATTATGTGTTTATGATTTAGTTTTTTTTGGTACCTACTTGTTTTCATACGTTTTACATTGATTGTATGTTGTAAACAAGGGTAATTTTTTCCAAGAAAAATTAATATGGACTAAATCGTATAAAAATTAATGAATTTTTTTTGAGATCTAATTGACATATGATTTGCGTTGATTGGAATTGCAATAATAACTTAACGGCCTACTCAACTTTGACAAACTATAAAGTGGGTATAACGCACTGCTAGTCATGTACCCGGTTAAGGAAGGAGGTGTTATGCTTTAGCGCTGACCAACTTCCCGGCTTACTTGTGCGTCAAAGATAGAATTACCTACGGTTATTATTTACATAATTCCTTAAGGTTGATTTAACCGCAAAAATTCACATCCGAAACACAATGAATAAAGGTTACTGCTTTGTGCTTTAGCTAAGTTCTAGAAAAAGTACGGTGTAAATTTAGTTGTGGGTAAAATCATTAATTGGTTTAACCAATACCTCAACTTGCAAATATATGATGGAATTTTAGTCTCACCAAAAAGTTTACTAAAAGTTTTTATTAAACTTATGCTATGTAGATGTATGCATGCTTCTTCATACATGATTTTGACACCAAAATCAATACCCTTTAAATTTAAGTCTTATGCCATCTAATTGACGAACACTTGAAGTTACAATTATCGTCATATGAGATTTTGGACGATGTTGTTGATGACGTATAGTCCCCAGTCGGGTCATGAACCCGGCCCACGGGCGCCACCCGTATCCGGCCCATCACAGATGGGTGGGAATAATGTCATTTGAGCTTATGGGCTTGGATGAACAGTAACCGCACACATGTGTGCGGCCCACAGCCCGACATGACCGGTACAGGGTTAGACAGAATCATATTCTATCTATGAATAGGATTCACCCCAAAGAAGAGGATATTTACTCACCATAATTAGAAGATAACAATCAAATCTAATTCTGGTGCTTATCCTTTCCTTGGGGCCGAAGCATCAGTAACAGCCCATTAGGGTTGTCACTGCCTATAAAAGGAACCCTCAAGGGTTCCACAAAGGTATTACGTTCTATATACTCTCACCTCATTCGACTCCTATAAACCATAACCGATTACTTACTCTCACGCCGGAGTTTAATCGTGGGAAACATTCCCACGGTAAGCCTAACGCGTGTTGTTTAGTGTGCAGGATCCCAACCATACAGTTCACCTGGTGCAGGAGCCGGAACCCAGCCAACCCGAATTAAGCCTAATTCAGGTCTAGCAAGGATCACCCAACTTTTGCATCAACAAGTTGGCGCCATACGTGGGACCCATTACACTAAGCTAGAGCAAAATCTCATCTTGGAATCTCAATGACGAAGGGGCATCCGCAAGCTAATCCCAGGAACATAAATCCTGGAAATCGGAAGTCCCAAGGGGAAGGGATACTCATCCCCAATCAATCCCCTAGCCGTCCAACGGGCGGACAGAACAACCGCAGTGCTTTTCAGTCTATGGGAGTGACGAGCACGATCTCCATGACTCCTCCACCTACTTCGACCCTGGACAACCCTGACCCAGGGAGTGCGCCCAATCCCCCTAACAAGGAGCCGCGTAGATCATCGATGGAGGAAGAAGTATAAGTCCAACCACTCAGCGAGGAAGATCTCACTCGGGTTCTCACGCAGAACTTTGATAGGATCATCCCAGGGATTGCATCAAGGTTGAATCTAGGAAGGAACCTCCAATCTAGACTCAACTTTGGCAATGCCGGACCAAGCACCTCTTCCCAAAATCAGAGGAAAAGGAAGACCCGGCCTTAGGAGAGGAGCCTCTTCGAGGAAACTCCACAACCTAGGAATGTGTTTGAGCGCATAGGAGATCGCCTCATGCAGGAACTAACGCAGTCTCGGGAAGGAGGAGAGAAGTCTGACGGTTCACCCGAGCGACCAGATATGGAACTGACCAGAGCCACTCGTCGCACAAGTGTGTGGGATAGGATGAACACTGGGAAGAAGGCTCCTGGATCTTCTCAAAAGAGCGATCCTCACCCAAGAGATGGGGCACCACCCCTTCTCCAGATCCATCAGGAGAGGACTCGGATGACCGTCCGCCCAAGCGTCGTCGACCTAGGCGTACCCCTCCACCGCCACCAAACAATGATGAGTATTATGGTGGCCCCTATTATCGAGAGGCAGAAGCGGAGGATCTTTCCCGTCCGTGGTGTGACCCGTGGGAAGACCCTAGGCTCACCCGTCCATGGGCGGATCCCAGGGAAGATCCTTTTACTCTCCGCATACGGAACTACTCTGAGGACACAAAACGTCGCATGTCGGCGTGTGTCAAGACTTATGATGGAACTGGTGATCCGGATGATCACCTCAAAATATTTGATACGCAGGCTAAGATCGAGCGATGGCCCATGCCTATATGGTGCCAAATGTTCAATTCAACTTTGATCGGCAATGCTCGTGACTGGTTTGAGGGACTCCCTCCGCGAAGTATTGATAGCTTCACTGAACTACGCAATGCGTTCAAGAATAATTATACTCAGCGGAAGAAGTATAATAGGGATCCGATCTCATTGGCAACGGTCAAGCAACGGCCGGGAGATTCTACAGAAGCTTTCACTGAACGCTTCAACGACGAGTGCACACGCACGAAAACAATGCTGGAACTCCTGAAAATTTCCGACTACATGCATGCCATAACAGACTGGGAAATAATCAGGCGTCTCAATGACAAGCGTCCAGAGAGGTATGATGACCTCATGGAAAGGGTCAGAAACTTCATAGAGGGAGAAACAGCGGTTGCCGCGGCCTACCCTTCCAAAGGAAACGGCTACCGATCGAACGACCAGTCCAGGAGACAGTCGGGCGGTCAAAGCAACCAGAACAATAGTAGGGGCTCAGATTACAAGAGCCAAAACAAAGGAGGACGACCGGACGATAAGTTTAGCCCTCTAAAGATGTCCTACCGGGAGATCTTGCTGACGGAAGGGGAAAATTTTCCGAGGCCTCCCCCAATGACGACTCCGCTGGACCGTCGCCAAGGAAATCGTTTCTGCGAGTTCCATAACGACAAGGGCCATGGAACGGAGGAGTGTATCCAGCTCAAGAAGCTTATTGAGTCACTGATCAAATCAGGTAAACTCAAGCATTTGGTTAAAGATTGGAAGGATGGAAAAGACAACAAGAAGTATGACAAGAAGGATCCCCAAAAGGACAAACCTTCGACCATATACATGATCCAATCCAGACAATGCCGCACGAGGCAGAAAATTGGTCAAAAATTTTCACGCGGTAGGGAAATCGCATTCCCTCCCATCACAGCAAGCAATGTGATTGTTGCGCCTCTCACTATTAAGATAAGCATTGGAACACACAATGTTCGTCGCATGTATGTGGATGGAGGGTCATCAGCAGAAGTACTAGACACTGTTTTGTGCAGTTACAACAAGAAATAAGAAGCCAATTGGTACCAGCCACGGCGCCGCTCATTGGTTTTAGTGGAGACACCATTTGGCCGATAGGGCAACTGCGTCTGCTTGTAACCATTGGGAATGAGGAACACTCCACCACTGCGTGAATGAACTTTATGGTGATACGCTCACATTCTCCATACAATGGGATCATAGGCAGACCAGGTATTCTGGCCATACGTGCGGTACCTTCCATGGCACACGGAATGATCAAGTTCCCTGTAGAAGGAGGAATCGTCACCATTTATAACACAATCGTACCAGCATCCGAGTGTCATACCGTGACAACACCGGTTCCGCCCGTTCCACCCAAGGATGGATCACCAACTCCCAATTGGAAGGTGGCAATCCATCCTGATTATCCGGAACAGTAGGTATCCATAGGAGGAACGCTCTCAGATAGCGGCAAGAGGGCCATGTGATCTCTCTTAAAAGCAAACTTAGACATATTCGCATGGGAGCCAAAGCACATGACAGGCGTACCACGCGCGATAGCAGAACATAAGCTCCAGATCCGCCAGGGGTATCAACCTGTCAAGCAAAAGAAGCGCGGCCAGACACCTGAACGCAGCCGAGTGATACTGGATGAAGTACGGAAGCTAGTGGACGCGGGTATCATGCGCGAGGTATACTACCACGAGTGGTTATCCAATCCAGTCATGGTCAAAAAACATGACGGAAGTTGGCGCATGTGTGTGGATTTCACGGATCTGAACAAAGCCTGTCCACAGGATTGTTACCCGTTACCAGAGATTGACTGGAAGGTGGAATCTCTATGTGGATATCCCTTTAAGTGCTTCTTAGAAGCATATAAATGATACCACCAGATCCAGATGGCGGAGGAGGACGCAGAGAAGACGGCGTTCCATACCAGTCAAGGCGTATATTGTTATACGAAAATGTCGTTTGGACTAAAGAACGTCGGTGCTACATACCAGTGGCTTGTGGACAAAGCCTTTGACTCACAGATAGGCCGCAACCTGGAAGTCTATGTGGATGACTTAGTCATAAAAAGTCATACGGAGGATGCACTTCTCCGGGATGTCCAAGAGACATTCGACACACTGAGGAGGATTAATATGAAGCTAAACCCAAAGAAATGCACGTCTGGGGCAACGGAGGGAATGTTCCTTGGATATATGATTGATCCAAATGGCATCAAACATTGCCCAGAGAAAACGGACGCAGTAATACAGCTACCATCCCCTCAGACACGGAAAGAGGTGCAATCCTTAAATGGGAAGCTGGTTGGGCTAAATATGTTCTTGTCAAAGTCCGCAGAGAATTCACTACCCCTATTTAAAACACTCAAGAAGTGCATTAGGAAGGGAGACTTCCGATGGACAAAGGAAGCCGAGGAAGCCTTTGGCCAACTCAAGCAACACCTTGCATCTCTCCCTATGTTAGTAGCTCCCCGGCCAAAGGAGGAGCTCATTATGTATCTCTCAGCCACACATGGAGCAATAAGTGCGGTACTAATGACGGATAGGGATACGGTACAAACTCCGGTCTACTTCATAAGTAGAACATTACAAGGGACGGATTTGAATTACTCCTCTATGGAAAAATTGGTTTTGGCACTAGTGTTTGCTACAAAATGGTTGCGCCGATACTTTCAGGCGCACCCAATTGTAGTCATTATTGACCAGCCAATAAAACAAGTCATCTCTAGACCGGATGTGGCAGGAAGGCTACAAAAATGGAGCATTCTATTGGGGGAGCATAATATATCTTATAGGCCAAGGACGGCTGTTAAAGGCCGAATCTTGGCAGATTTCTTGATAGAGAAGCCGGATGAGGAAGGACCAGTCGTAAAACAAGACGAGACTCCAGCAGAACCATGGGTGTTATTTACGGATGGATCTTCGTGTACGGATAGGTCAGGAGCTGGTCTCATCCTCACAAATCCGGAAGGAATGGATTTTACGTACGCCCTCCGATTTGAGTTCACAGCCACCAACAACGAGGCAGAATATGAAGCATTAATTGCGGGTTTAAAAATCGCCGCTAGAATGGGAGTCCGCAACCTTGAGGCCTACGTGGACTCACGGCTTGTCGCGAACCACATTCTAGGTGGATATGTGGCTAAGGAGGATAACATGGTGCGATACTTGGATAAAGTCAAGTCACTCATCGCGGCTTTCAGCAAGTTTTCTATCAAGCAGGTACCAAGAGGTGAGAACAAGAAGGCGGACGCTCTTAGCAAGATAGCATCCACAAGCTTCGCCCACTTGTCCAAGCAAGTCTTGGTGGAAATACTCAAGGAAAAGTCTATCACAAAAGGGCAGGTCGCTACTATAGTTGAGGAGGATGAACCTACATGGATGACCCCGGTCGTCAACTATTTGACTAGTGAAACCCTTCCGGACGATGAAAAAGCGGCGCGACGCATCAGAAGGGAGTCGCAGCACTTCGAACTTCGAGAAGGTATCCTCTATAAGCTCTCCTTCTTGCAGCCGTGGTTGCGGTGTGTTGGACCACGTCAGGCTACTTATGTAATCAGTGAGATACATGAAGGGTTATGCGGCATGCACGCAGGTCCACGATCCGTGGTAGCTCGAGCCTTACGAACATGATATTATTGGCCTACCATGCATAGGGACGCGCGCGACATGATTCACAAGTGTAGTGATTGCCAAGTGCATAGACCAGTACCGCGACATCCGCAGCAGGAGCTTACACCTATTACATCCACATGGCCATTCTATAAGTGGGGAATCGACATCGCATGACCATTTCCTGTAGTTGCGGGGGGAGTTAAGTTCTTGATTGTCGGGATGGACTACTTCACACGATGGATAGAGGCCAAGGAAGTCAAATCCATTACAAGCAAACAAGTTAAAAAGTTTGTTTGGGAGAACATTGTGTGCCGTTTTGGCTTACCAGGAGAAATCATCTCGGACAACGGTAAACAGTTCGCGGATAATCCATTCAAGGACTGGTGCGCATCATTGAATATCAAACGGCGCTTCGCGTTTGTTAAGCACCCACCGACAAATGGCCTTGTGGAACGAGCAAATAGAAGCTTGGGAAACGGCATCAAGGCACGTTTGGAGGAATGAAGTGCCAAATGGGTGGATGAGCTACCACATGTTCTATGGGCGCATAGGACTATGATCAAAACAGCCAACGGGGAGACTCCATTTGCATTGGCCTATGGCACTGAAGCTGTTATACTAGCAGAAATCGGAATGCCTACCATCCGCACGGCGGAGGTTAATGTCGTCACGAACGAGGAGCAACTGCGAATCAACCTGGATTTGTTGGCAGAAAAAAGGGAGATAGCAGCCATCAATGAGGCTAAGTCCAAGGCTAAAATGAAGGCTTATTATGACGCCAAGGTTAAAGGTGTTTCTTTTCGACCGGGAGATTATGTCTATCGTGCTAACGAAGCAAGTCGAGCGGATAATACAGGAAAGCTGAGCCCTAAGTGGGAAGGACCGTATGAGGTCACGGAAGCCTTAGGACGAGGTGCGTACAAGTTACGTGACATGGATGGCCGCGATCTGGAACGCACGTGGAACATCTCCAATCTCAAAAGGTGCTATCTTTGAAAGCTACGGCTTCCGCATGGATACTTCGCTACGCTTGGCTTTAATGAAAATCCATGTACTCTATCTGTTTTGTCTCTTATGTTTCTTCTAGGTTCCTTTTTTGTTTTAAGACTTCCCATTCTTGTTTAAACAAAAAATTTAAACGTTCTAATAAAATGTCGTGGTGCCTAGCTAGCTCCACGGCTTGTTTTGTGCAAATTATTTTTTAGGATTTTGTTAGTCATGTGAATTTTAGTTGTTATTATAATATGCCATGCCTCATTCATATGCATTCATTCAATCACCGTACATGTACTATACGCCTCCAGTCGGGGTAAGAGGATTAAGTGAACCTACTAATTCAACTTGTCGCGTAAGAGGGATGCAACCCCAGCGACGCGGATCATGTATCCTTACTAGACACCTTACTCACAAGACGTTGTGGTAAGTTCCGTATGCCGTACTCACACAGTGCTTTGCATAGTAAAGACGCACGTCGCATGTCTAGTGAATTATAGACTTGCATGTATTTTCTCTTTTGTGTAAGACGTGACATGTCATGCAGTATCGGTATACGATATTTAACAAAATAAAAATACACAAGTTTCCAAATAATAACAAAATGGCCGTGGTCATCACGGACTTACATACAAAGGACAGTTATTTCACACATGTCTTAGCCGTGTACATGCACGGACGAATAAAAGCTACAAATGTTTAAAGGTTACAAACCAAATTGTCTGAAATAGATAACAGAGTAGGGGCACCCTACATGGGGGGGGGGGAGAAACTTACCTATCTCCACTTGTTCTTCAGCCAAGCAAGGCAACCTCTCACCACGTTCCCTCCGCTTCAAGGCTTGCGCCGCCTTCCTCTCCAGCACCCCGCTTAAAGGTTCTTCATCAAGTACGATCCTGGTTACGTCCTCATAGATAGGAAGTGTAAGGTGGCTGGGCGAGGGAGTGAAGGAAGCACGGGAATGACCCTCATCTTGAGAGAACGCACCAAGACTAAGCTTTTCCATGATCTCCATGTTTGATGCATCCTTTGTGGCTTCCAGCTCGGCCAAGAATGGATAATGTAGATCTCGCATTATGGCCATGGAAGCAGTCATCTTGTTAGCAGCTTCAGGATTAAAGAAAGCATGCCCGGTGAAGTTCTCCTTTTTCTTGATTAGCTCTACGGCCTGGACCATTCCTTCATGGCGGCCGTGATCAATGCCATCCGACACAAGGCTCGCAAACTGTTGCACAAATTCAGGGGCTTCCAGCACCTTGGTAACGGCCAGACTTGCCCTATGCCCTACCATCCACCTGCGGCCGGCAATGGCTGCTAGTAGTTGTGGGCATAGCACGTCGTCACGTTCGGTGGTAAGGGAATCTATTATCACATCTTTTTGAGCGGACGCCTCCCTTAGCTCCTTGGTCGTAACCCTCTCGTAAGCAAGCTCTTCTTGTACCTTTTCCAAGCCTTGGATTATTATCTGGGCATCCTCAAGTTTTTTGGTAAGCACGGATACTTGGTTGGAGGAGGACTTGGCGAAAGCCTCTGCTACGGTCACCTATATGAGAAAGATTACTTGTTAAACTATGGTTCTTATGGAATGAGTGTGATGCGTCGTGGATACGTACCTTGGTTGTTGCGTCCTCAAGTTTTGCCTCGAGCTCGGCAACCTGTTGGTCATAAGCATTAGCGTGGGCTGATTGTTCCTTCACGGTCGCCTCAGCACTAGAAAGTTGGGATTGGAGGGCAACAATTTGATCTTCATTCTCTTCGATCATCCTCTCCCTCCGTCCAACTTTCCTCTTGAGGGACTCCACATGCCCAAGCGCGGCTTCGAATCTCACTCTCATCGAGGTGCTCATTGCCATTTGATGCACCAAGGCGCCGTTATACTCATCCACCAGGTCAGCATGGCTTAGTGCATTCACATCTCGTACCAAGCCTGGTGGGATGCAGTTATTGAGGTACTCACGGCATTCCTCGGCTTCCCTCATTCGTGACGCAGTGGTAATATTCCAAACAGGATTGAACGACCGAGGGGGGCCGGATGTTGGGAGGTCTTGGGAGGCTGTGGGGGTACCTTCTTCGAATGCAGTACCAGATCTTGTGACGGTCGTATGAAGAATAGGGTCTCTCTCCACTTCCTTCTCTTTTCCCTTCTCCATTTGGGCATCAGGCGGAGGCACGGCACCAGTTTGTTCATTCCTGCAAAACAAACATTTGGATACATGTCAAGTATTGATTAAAGGAAATTCGTGGCTCTTACTTAGCAAGATGAAGCCTTACATGTTATTTCCTGCTAGTTCTGATGCCGTCGGGGGAATCTGAGTAACTGGATCGACATGTGCAGCCCGGACCGTCTCGGAGGCCTGGGTGGTGCTCCCAACAGATTGATATAGGGGGTGATCCTCTCGAAGTTTTTTGGCGGGGGCATTGTGTTCGCCAACCTCGGCCGGAGCGACACTTCTTACCCGCTTATTTTTTCTGCGGGTACGCTTAGCGACGGGCTGAGCTGCTGCTTCTTCGACCTCCTCTTCAACTTCTTTTTCGGTTCCTCGTCGTCCTCTTCATTGACTTGTTGCACCTCCTCCTCATCGTCGCCCAGCATCTGGCGAAGGCTGGAGGTGGTCCTCTCAATATTATCTCCTTGCTCTTCCCCATGTGCGGGAGTGGCATTCTTAGGCGGTGAGGAGGGCCCGACTCCTCCTTCGAGCATCCTATTATCACCATCCTCGTTGGAAAAATCGACGGGGGTTCTCAAGAGAGTTGTTTCTTCTTCGTTCGAGTGGGGGTCCGGCACGGCTTCCAGAGCAACCGTCACGTTTCGGGTGTGCTCAAGGAGGGGTAATTCGTTCTCACGTCTGGGACGAGATCCCTCTGGTACGAGCTTTGGGTCGCCTTGACGTAGAAGTCCAAAAAAGTTCATTTCTGTCACAAACAACAAAATATATTAGGCATTACAAAATAATTGAATGCACTTTTTGGTGTGCGGATGCTAACCTACCTTCACCCTGCTTTCTCCAAAACACAGGATATCTGTTGGACGAGCCGAAATAGTTGCGGCTAATCCCTAGCAAACAGAGAAATGCTTCGGAGAGGTTTCTATGGAATCCTGTCCTGTTCAGATCTATTTCTCGGGAGTGTTGGGGTTATATGTACTAACATGCGGCAAGGGGTCGTGGGATAACCTATGTTTGACGGCATAATCGGCCGGCCACACTATCGAGTCAATGAAAAAGAAATGGTCGTACCAGTTTTTCAATGAGTCCATGGGCTTATTATGGGACTGGGGTGATATTATGATTTTGCTAGGGTTCAGATTTTATGTCTCGATATCCTCTCGAATTGATCTAGGCCTTAAGTAGAATGATTGTTCTTGGTTACTAAATAAAGGGGTTGGTTTTCTATTCTAATAATAAATGAAAATGAAAGTTTAAATCAAAGGCAATTACTCTAATTAAGATTAACAAAAACTTGGTTGCAAATTTAAAGTTCAAATTAAAATTAAAGTTAACATGTAAATTGTTAAATCAACAGTAAAACAGTAACATTAAAATACTCAAAAAAAATAACTGATTCGGAACTTTAGACCTTGATTCGGAACTAACTGATTCGGAACATGCTCATTCGGAAGTTACTATTCACTGGTTCGGAACTATGCTTGATTCGGAACTAACTGATTCGGAAGATACTATTCATTCATCCGGAACTTAATGGCTGATTCGGAACTTTCCGAATGAAAGTTCATTCGGAACTTACTGGTTCGGAAGATGCTGATTCGGAACCTTCAGATTGATTCGGAACTTCACCTTGATTCGGAAGTCTGAACTGATCCGGAACCTGATGACTGATCCGGAACTTTCCGAATGAAAGCTTGATTCGGAAGTTTTCTCCTGATTCGGAAGTTTAGTGCTTGGTTCGGAAGATTCCGAATGAAGGACTCATTCGGAACTTTTTGTCTTGATTCGGAAGTCTGGAAACCAGATACAGTAACTGTAGCGAAGAACACGGAACTCAGGTTTTTAATCAAAATCAAATCAAACACTTAAAAAGGTTTTACCAATTTAAACACAAATCATTTAGACAATATAAGCAACAAATCCCACTAATAAAAACACAAATCCAAACAACTTTTGAAGATCAAATCAAGAAAAATAAAACTTAAGAACTTGAAGATAAAAATGGAGATGAACAAGATGAAATGAAAGATTAAACAAGAACTTTGAGTTGGATGATTAATGTTTTGACAAGATGAAACAAGGATTAAAATTACAAGATCAAAGAACTAACAATAAAAATCACCAATCACCCTAGTGGTGATGGTGTACTACGAACCAGGAGAAAGAAAAAGAAGAAGAAGGAAAAAACTAGCTAGCTCCAAAAATGTGTGTGGGATGGCCTATTTATAGGTGTTTCCTTTGGTTGGTGAGTGGGCTTTCTCCCGTTCTTCGTGTCTTTTCGTCTTTTCAGAAAAGTTTCCGTTTTCGATTCTGATTCGGGATTTGTTGTCGATTAAATTCAACTCGTCTTTTAATTTCTTCCTTTAATAGACTTGAGTTTCTTCGACTTATATAAATCTTCCATCTTTGGTCCTTTTCTTCGATAAATCTTCGAATAGGCCCAGTGACTTCAAATCTTTTGCATCTCTTGGACAATAGACTTTATCTTGAGTCTTTTTCTTCAGTAAAACCCGTGCAATCCCATGTTTTCTTCAATATTTATCCGGTTGGCTCTGAAAACACAATAAACACAAAAACCACGCATAATTCCAAACAAATGATATTAAATACGTGTTTTGGTCTCGTTTTAGCCCGAATTAAGTGGTAAAAGGATGGGTGTTTACACACCTATCAAATCCCCTACACTTAACCATTGCCATGCCCTCATGCAATGCTTAGTGATAAAGCAAGCTTACACTTTTCTCATAATTAATCAACCTTGGCCTTATTTAAAATTCTACTAAACAAAAATTAAAGAAATAAAACTTCAAAGGTAACAAAAGGATAGAAAAACCATTTTCACTTGAAAATAGCTACATGGAAATAACTTGTAGAGAAATCGATGACTTACATTAGGGATTTGGTGCTGCGAAGATTTATCACCCTCAAGTTTCACGTTCCCCAAACTAAGCTTAAAAACGAGATCATTGTTATTATAAGTTAGCAATTCAAACACTTACACACATGGCTTAATTAAATGCTTAAACTCCCTTATTCCTAGGTGTATCTCTTATATTTTATTTTTGTCTTAGAATGATCATGAAGATGCATTTTTGGACTTATTTCGATAGTTTATTAGGGCTGAAAGCAAAGTAGGACGATTTGATCAATAGTTAGCTAAAGGACAAAATCTCTTAAAACTGCTTCTCGGGATATCAAAAAGTTCATATCTTGGCATAACTTGGTTCACGATTTGAGACCTTTCTCGGGCCGATATTTGGCATGTACTTCATACTTCATATCTTCGAGAGACGTTCTTGAGATAATGGTCTTCTCATCATAATAGAGTTTCTTCACTTGGAGACTTTTGAGGGGTTCTCCAACTTTGTTGACCACGACTTCATGATTATTTCTTCAATCTCTAATTGGGATTTTGAGATACAACGATCCGCCTCCTTTTCGGACTTGGATCTATTTATCCTCATACCTTGTTAGGGTCTTTTCGGATAGACTTCTCCATGATCTTTATGGGAGTTGATTGCTTTTCGTCGTGAGTCTTGATCCTTCATATTGACTTTAGGAATAATGCTTTTCACATCACTTTGGATCTTCAGCAATAAAATTGAATCCTCATGCCTTGTTAGGGCCTTTTCGGACTCGCCAATCTTCGCGCCCCGCTTCATAAGTTATGCCTTGGCTATGAACTCTTATCATTACCGAGCAACTTTTAAACGATCTTGGGCTAGAAGCTAAGTAACTTTTCAAATCGTAAGACCTTACTTATTGCAGATAAGTTATTAGCAAGTGATGGGAGAATAGGCAAATAATTACACCAAGTGAGCTTGTGCAAGAATACCGACTTATAATTGACTCTATCATTTCTCGTCCTCCACAATTTAAAATCTCAAGTAATGAGACTCGTGGATACTTAGCCTAATAAACCAATTAAGGTCTACATGGTTAAGGATACTAGCTAGAATAAACTTGGATAAGTTTATTCGGGTTGAGTCAAAATAAACGCAACGGGCCTAATATGTCAAAAACTTCTAAACTAGCTACATCACTTTATTAATATTTTTGACTTTATTGCGGGATATATACATATGAAAGCAACAATAAAAATTTTAAAAATTACGACTAAATGGCCAAAGTTAATAAAAAATTTGAAAAATGTTGAAAAATAGGATTTTCCGGTTAATTGAAGGCATTTTCATGGAAAAGTCCACTTAAAACTTCGATAGAAGTCCCCCCTACACTTAAGATAAACATTGTCCTCAATGTTTAAGCATGTGGGAGAAGTCTCCCCTACACTTATGACATTGTGCACGTTGGTTAACTCAAGTTAAGGAAGAGACGACTAACGTGATCAATTTCAAATGTGAGTATGAAGAAAATTGAATCACGATAGTTGAGAGATAGAACCGGATTTCGGATAAACACGGGAGCACGGTTCTTCAAAGATTCCAAGAGTGCACTTATCCCTGTAATCACATCACCTCAAAAGGCAAACACATATACAAGTCCCCCCCTACACTTAGGGGATTAAAACATACAAGGATAGATACTCGGGCTGCCTCCCGAGGAGCGCTTGTTTTTGATAACCGAGTCACGAGCCTGACTCGACCCAAATTTAGTTCATGGGGAACGTGGTGAGGGATGGAATCACCTCCTTAGAGGTGTCCTCACCAAAGTACAACTTCACTCATTGGCCATTCACCTTAAAATTTGGTCCATCAGGTTGAGCGAGCTCGAGAGTACCATATGGAAAAATTTGGGAAATGGTGAATGGGCCGGACCAACGAGATTTGAGCTTTCCCGAGAAGCTTTTCAACCGAGAGTTAAAAAGTAAGACTTTGTCTCCAACATGGAACTCTCGGTTTTTGATCTTAGAGTCGTGAATGAGCTTAGTTCTTTCCTTATAGATCAAAGAATTTTCATAAGCCTCATTCCGAAGTTCATTGAGCTCAGTGAGTTGGATCTTGCGTAGGTCACCGGCTTTGTTTATATCAAAATTAGCCCACTTCAAGGCCCAATAAGCCTTGTGCTCCAACTCAATGGGGAGGTGGCACGCTTTCCCGTACACAAGACGATAAGGCGTACAGCCGATCGAGGTCTTGTAAGCAGTACGGAAAGCCCACAAAGCATCATCCAATTTATCAGCCCATGAGGCACGATGCTCTCCCACGGTCCTTTCAAGAATTCGCTTCAGCCCTCGGTTGGATATTTCAGCCTGGCCATTAGTTTGTGGGTGGTAGGCTGTGGAAAGACGATGATTTACACCGTACTTAGCCATGACTCTAGCAAATTGGTCATTGCAGAAATGAGTCCCACGATCACTAATAATGGCGCGAGGCACACCGAATCTAGCGAAAAGAGCTTTCAAAAAGTTACAAACCACCCTTGCGTCATTAGTAGGCAAAGCTTTGGCTTCAACCCACTTTGAAACGTAGTCAACGGCTACAAGGATGTATTTGTTTCCTTTAGATGAAGGGAATGGCCCCATAAAGTCGATACCCCAAACATCAAAAATTTCACACTCTTGAATGAAATTCTGAGGCATCTCGTCTTTATGTGTGATTTTGCCTTGCTTTTGGCAAACATCACATCGCTTGACCATATCGTGAGCGTCACGGTATATGGAGGGCCAATAAAATCCCGAATCAAACACTTTCTTAGCGGTGTAGTTGGGACCAAAGTGACCACCGGTGGGTCCTTTGTGGCAAGCATGAAGGATTTCATTCGCTGCCGGTCCATCAACACATCGGCGAATTATCAGATCAGCACATTGTTTGAATAGGTAAGGGTCGTCCCAAAAGTAAGTCTTGATGTCGGTAAAGAACTTTTTCTTTTGCTGGGACGTCAACCCTTCCTTGAGAATTCCACCCGCCAAGTAGTTTGCAAAGTCCGCAAACCACGGGGTTTCATTCGGCTTCGAGTTTACAGAGAATAAGGTCTCCAAGGGAAAAGAATCATTGATTTCTTTCGTCGGATGATCCCCTTGGTATGGATCCTCAAGTCTGCTAAGATGGTCCGCGGCTAGGTTTTCTGCTCCTTTTTTATCGCGGATTTCGATTTTAAATTCCTGGAGCAGCAAAACCCAACGAAGAAGTCTTGGTTTGGAATCTTGCTTTGTCAACAAGTACTTCAACGCGGAATGATCGGTATACACAATGGTGGTGGAAAGGACAAGATAGGGGCGGAATTTCTCAAAAGCATAGACAACAGCTAAAAGCTCTTTTTCGGTTGTCGTATAATGCAATTGTGCCCCAGTCATTGTCTTGCTAGCGTAATGGATCGGTTGGAAGTGTTTGTTCACTCTTTGTCCAAGAACCGCTCCAATAGCAAAATCACTAGCATCGCACATCAACTCAAAAGGCAGCTCCCAATTAGGGGTAACCAAGACGGGTGCCTTAGTTAGCTTATCCTTAAGCGAGTTGAAGGCTTCAAGGCACTCTTTGGAGAAGATAAAAGGAGTATCTTTCTCTAAGAGGTGGGTCATCGGGCGAGCGATTTGAGAAAAGTCTTTGATAAAGCGACGGTAGAAGCCCGCATGACCCAAGAAACTTCTCACACCCTTCACAGTGGAAGGTGGAGGCAACTTTGCTATAACATCAACTTTAGCACGGTCTACTTCAAGACCGGCTTTCGAAATCTTATGTCCAAGCACGACGCCTTCTTTTACCATAAAATGGCATTTTTCCCAATTTAGAACAAGGCGAGTGTCTTCGCACCGCTTTAGCATACGTTCTAAATTGGCAAGGCAAGCAGAGAAGGAATCCCCGAAGACCGAGAAATCATCCATGAAGACTTCCATGGTTTGTTCAACCATGTCATGGAAGATAGCTAACATACACCTTTGAAAAGTCCCAGGCGCATTACATAAGCCAAAAGGCATTCTTTTGTAAGCGAAAGTGCCATAGGGACAAGTGAATGTAGTCTTCTCTTGATCTTGGGGATCGATGGGTATTTGAAAATAACCCGAGAAACCATCCAAAAAGCAGTAATATTCATTACCGGCTAATCGTTCAAGCATTTGGTCCATGAAAGGTAGAGGGAAATGATCCTTTCTCGTGGCATCATTGAGTTTGCGATAGTCTATACAAACTCTCCACCCAGTAACGAGACGAGTGGGAATCAACTCGTTGTGTTCATTGGGAACAACGGTTATTCCGCCCTTCTTGGGCACACAATGGATTGGACTAACCCACGGTGAATCCGAAATAGGGTAAATCATACCCGCATCAAGAAGTTTGATAACCTCTGTTTTGATGACTTCATGGATTTTTGGATTCACCCTTCGTTGGCTTTGAATAGTGGGCTTATAGTCGTCCTCCATGAGAATTTTGTGTGTGCAGAAGTGAGGATCAATTCCACGAATGTCCGAAATCTTCCAAGCAATAGCCTTCTTGTGATCTTTCAACACAGCGACAAGTCGGGCTTTCTCTTCATCCTTCAAATCCTTAGCAATGATGACTGGCGACTTCTTCTCTTCTTCGAGGAATGCATACTCAAGATGGGGTGGCAACTCCTTAAGTTCCAAATCCGGAGGATTGTCGACGGGAGGCGTATTCGAAGTCGGAGTCTCGATAGCAATGATAGTGGGAGATGGAGGGGAAGGATTGTCTTCTTTGAGGAGGTTTGCAATGAAACTGAGGTCTTCATCCCAAGTGGCAATAGAATCGTCATTGTCTTGCTTCACATCTCCTAAGCTGGCTTCCAAATCTTTCCAAAGGAAATCACTCTCTCCAAATAGAGATAGTGATGAGTCGATAGAGGAAACGGTCTCAACATTGGGAAGAGAGGTAGGAATGTTTTTACAAGCATCCTTGAAGTGTTCTTCACAAGCTTCATCAAGAACGTCAATACAATTAACATTCTCGTAAGAAGAAGGTTGTTTAGATAACTTTCCCATGTTGAAGACTACTTTATCGTCACCCACTCTCATGATAAGCTCACCGGCTTCAACATCAATGAGAGTGCGACCGGTCCTCAAGAATGGACGACCAACAATGAGTGGCACACGGGGGTCCATCTCGTAGTCGACGACAACAAAATCGGCAGGGAAGGTGAATTTGTCGACTCCTACAATGACGTCTTCGGCTATCCCCACTGGATAAGCAACCGTACGGTTGGCCAATTCCAAAGTCATTTTGGTGGGGACTAGCTCTGGGAGAGATAATTGCTTCCAAACACTTAGAGGCATGAGATTAATACTGGCACCTAGATCGGCTAGGGCCATGCAATTCTCTACTCCCGGGAAATTGCAAGGGATAAGAAAACGACCCGGATCACCAAGCTTGATTGGCAATTTCCTTAAGAGCACTGCAGAGCAGTTCTCATTAAGTTGGGTGTTGGCGAGATCGAGGAGCTTTTCCTTGTCGCTCAGAAGATCTTTAAACATTTTGGCATACTTGGGCATGTGAGCGAGAGCCTCAGCGAAGGAGATATTGAAATTCAGTTTCTTGAACATTTTTAGAAAGTTCGAAACTTGAATATCATCCTTGCTCTTTTGCTTCTCTTTCCTCAACCTTGAAGGATAAGGTATATTGGAAGAAGAGGAAGGCTTTAAGGGAATAGGATCACTCACAACCACGGGTGGAGGAGGGGTAGAAAGAAGAGGTGGAGAAATTGGGGAAGGAGAAGGAGGAGGAATAGGAGCAGGCGACTCGTTCTCCTTAGTCACAACCACCAGTGGAGGTAGAGGAAGCTCGGGTTCCTTGGTACCTTTACCACTTCTAGTAGTGATTGCTTTCATCTCCCCTCTTGGGTTCGCAACGGTGTTACTCGGAAGAGTACCCGAAGAAGAGGGTTGACTACTTTGGAAAAAACTAGCCATCATGTTCCTCAGATCATTAGTCTGACTATCCAACGTGTTTCACATATCGGCTCTCAAATCATTTCCTTGCTTGACCAAATCTGCCTTCAAATTGCGCACTTCCTCTTGGAGATTTCCCACTATCACATCATTGGTCCTCATATAGGTGGCGACCTCTTGGTGTAGTGCAGTGTTGGTTTGGTTGGAAGGAGCATTGTATGCAGGTGGTTGGTAAGCAGGTTGTTGGTATACTTGATTGTTACGTTGAGGTGGTTGTTGCTGCTTGTGAGGTGGGACGTATGGTTGTCGAGGTTGTTGTTGTTGTTGAGTAGGGCGGTTAAGGTTTTGTTGTTGGTTTGGGTTGGAAGGAGGAAAGCCAGGTGGTGAAAGATAGTTGGTGCTGCGATAGCTAAGCAAGTTACGGTCACCTTGAGGTCTAGCTTGATAAGCAGGTTGTTGGTAGGTGCCATATGCCGCATTCACATTCTCAGCAGGGTAATCTTGAGTGGCGGTACAAGTTGTGTAAGAATGGGGACCACCGCATATCTCACAAGGTTGGCTGACAGCGTTCACTTGTGCATTTTTGGCGTTGTTGCTGTTGTTGTTGCTGACGGTGTGGGTGACAAGCGATTCAAGAAGCGTGGTGATTTTGTCTAATCGCTTGTCGCTGTCATTAGTGCTAGCACTAGCAACATTGGTCCTAACGCTCTTGGTTTGCACACGAGACTTGTTCTTAATGATATCCCAAGCAGCATTGGAAGTCTTAGCCAATAAATTACCCCTGAGGCACTATTCAGTGAATCTTGGTCACTCATGCTTAAACCATTGTAAAAAGTATTTATTTGATGTACTTTGGTAAAACCATGTTGTGGGCATTTTCTTAAAAGATCTTTAAAACGATCCCAAGATTCACTGAAAGACTCATCGTACTTTTGTTCAAAGTTTATAATCTCATTCCGCAAAGCGGTAGTACGAGAGGGTGGAAAAAAGTAGTTGATGAACTTTGTTTCCAAATCCGTCCACGAGAGAATACTCTGTGGCGGTTCCTTAGCAAGCCAATGCCGGGCTTGTCCCTCTAAAGAAAAGGGAAAAAGTTGTAACCTTATGACCTCCTGTGGAACTCCATTGAATTTGACCGTGTTGGTGAGTTGTAGAAATCTCTTGATATGGTCATGTGGGTCATCAATGGTTCGTCCCAAGAACGGTTGAGCTGAGACCATCTGGATAAAGCCTGACTTTAGCTCGAAATTGTTGGCGGCAATTGGAGGAATGACAATTGGATCCGTGTTGCCATCAACATGAGCTTGCAGCAATTCGATCATTGGGCGATTATCCGGAAGGGGCTCATTGTTGTTGTTATTTATGTTGTTGAAAGGCGGGTTGTTGTTGTTATTATTGTTGTTCGGAGGTGGTATGTTATTGTTGTTTTGTACACCAGCCATGTCTAAGTTATCGAGAGGCTCGGGCTCTTGATAAGACGTGGATCGAGTGCGCATACACCTGTAAAAGAACGAACAAAGAAAAGCAAAGCACAAATATTTTTGGTTTTTATTGTTTTTTTACTTTTTAGGATTTTTGAAAATTTTATATTTTTTAGTTGTTTTTGAAGATTTTCTTGAAAAAGTAACGTTCACGGGGAACGGATCCCAAAATCCAATTTCTCACAAAAAACTTTTGATCTTAACGAGAGGAGCCGGCAGCGGCGCCATTTGATATTATGATTTTGCTAGGGTTCAGATTTTATGTCTCGATATCCTCTCGAATTGATCTAGGCCTTAAGTAGAATGATTGTTCTTGGTTACTAAATAAAGGGGTTGGTTTTCTATTCTAATAATAAATGAAAATGAAAGTTTAAATCAAAGGCAATTACTCTAATTAAGATTAACAAAAACTTGGTTGCAAATTTAAAGTTCAAATTAAAATTAAAGTTAACATGTAAATTGTTAAATCAACAGTAAAACAGTAACATTAAAATACTCAAAAAAAATAACTGATTCGGAACTTTAGACCTTGATTCGGAACTAACTGATTCGGAACATGCTCATTCGGAAGTTACTATTCACTGGTTCGGAACTATGCTTGATTCGGAACTAACTGATTCGGAAGATACTATTCATTCATCCGGAACTTAATGGCTGATTCGGAACTTTCCGAATGAAAGTTCATTCGGAACTTACTGGTTCGGAAGATGCTGATTCGGAACCTTCAGATTGATTCGGAACTTCACCTTGATTCGGAAGTCTGAACTGATCCGGAACCTGATGACTGATCCGGAACTTTCCGAATGAAAGCTTGATTCGGAAGTTTTCTCCTGATTCGGAAGTTTAGTGCTTGGTTCGGAAGATTCCGAATGAAGGACTCATTCGGAACTTTTTGTCTTGATTCGGAAGTCTGGAAACCAGATACAGTAACTGTAGCGAAGAACACGGAACTCAGGTTTTTAATCAAAATCAAATCAAACACTTAAAAAGGTTTTACCAATTTAAACACAAATCATTTAGACAATATAAGCAACAAATCCCACTAATAAAAACACAAATCCAAACAACTTTTGAAGATCAAATCAAGAAAAATAAAACTTAAGAACTTGAAGATAAAAATAGAGATGAACAAGATGAAATGAAAGATTAAACAAGAACTTTGAGTTGGATGATTAATGTTTTGACAAGATGAAACAAGGATTAAAATTACAAGATCAAAGAACTAACAATAAAAATCACCAATCACCCTAGTGGTGATGGTGTACTACGAACCAGGAGAAAGAAAAAGAAGAAGAAGGAAAAAACTAGCTAGCTCCAAAAATGTGTGTGGGATGGCCTATTTATAGGTGTTTCCTTTGGTTGGTGAGTGGGCTTTCTCCCGTTCTTCGTGTCTTTTCGTCTTTTCAGAAAAGTTTCCGTTTTCGATTCTGATTCGGGATTTGTTGTCGATTAAATTCAACTCGTCTTTTAATTTCTTCCTTTAATAGACTTGAGTTTCTTCGACTTATATAAATCTTCCATCTTTGGTCCTTTTCTTCGATAAATCTTCGAATAGGCCCAGTGACTTCAAATCTTTTGCATCTCTTGGACAATAGACTTTATCTTGAGTCTTTTTCTTCAGTAAAACCCATGCAATCCCATGTTTTCTTCAATATTTATCCGGTTGGCTCTGAAAACACAATAAACACAAAAACCACGCATAATTCCAAACAAATGATATTAAATACGTGTTTTGGTCTCGTTTTAGCCCGAATTAAGTGGTAAAAGGATGGGTGTTTACACACCTATCATGGGGGCTGTTGGGAGATCGTTTCTTAAAAAATAGCCAACCATTTACTATGCTGGGGGTGTAAAATAGCCGGAATAGTTCTACGGTTGGGGGGATTCTTCTAGCACGGCAAAGAATCTCGAATTGACTTATCTTACATGCGCCTATATAGTGAAGCTGGCTAATATGTACATCATAATATCCTAATAGATCTATGAGGAAACGGGTAAACGGAATTCGGTAGTTGGCCGCATCAAAAAGGCGTGTGTATAGGCCAATTTTACCCTGCGGAGCCTCAGTTATGAGGTCTCTGGCGCCAGGGAGCGAGGGGTGTAGGTTGGTAGGTATGAAGTAATTGGTACAAAAGTGATCTAATTGTTCATGGGTCATTACGTTGAGCACGGATCCACTTGTGGGGTTGTTTCTTTGGGCCATTACTAAATAAAAAGGTAAGGACGTGGTATTCTAACCTGCGGAGGAAGGGATCCATGCGTGCTTAAGTGAAGCTAAGAAGAAAAGCTTTAATGACAGAAATGGAGATAAAGACTGTGTGTTTCACACAGCCGTAGGGGTGGCTTATTTATAGGGTTGCTTCATGGGTCATGGTCTGTTGGATGCGTGACACGTGTTTGCCACTATCCTTAATCGTGTGGTTAGGGTGTAAGTGGCAAGTGAAACATCAGGTGGGACCTACG
Source organism: Glebionis coronaria (assembly GCA_025667525.1). NCBI lineage: Eukaryota > Viridiplantae > Streptophyta > Magnoliopsida > Asterales > Asteraceae > Glebionis > Glebionis coronaria. The sequence goes on along the minus strand of JANFOE010000294.1, from coordinate 321,556 downwards.
GGTCACTTTTGACTCAGACGTTTACGCTGCTCGAGGTTCTGACTGTTTGCACTTTGTCAGTCACAATGGCAGGTGAACAGTTGTTTATGTCGGGATATGCGGTCTTACGTAAGACCCAAATTCAATGCTACATTTAATTTGTCTCGATCATCACGTGCGGCTGAGATATTAACGGAATAAATTCCTAAATCCGATTGCCACGTGCAGCCAAAACAAATTCTTGGACAAATTATCATTCCCTAAAGATCTTTCTTGGTACGTCCAGGGAGCATCTTGATAGTCTATAGGTTACGCCTACGGCTGTAACAACTAGACTGGGGGACATGATGACATATAGTCCCCAGCCGGGTCATGAACCCGGCCCACGAGCACCACCCGTATCCGGCCCATCACAGATGGGTGGGAATAATGTCATTTGAGCTTATGGGCTTGGATGAACAGTAACCGCACACATGTGTGCGGCCCACGGCCCGGCATGACCGGTACAGGGTTAGAAAGAATCATATTCTATCTATGAATAGGATTCACCCCAAAGAAGATGATATTTACTCACCATAATTAGAAGATAACAATCAAATCTAATTCTGGGGCTTATCCTTTCCTTGGGGCCCAAGCATCAGTAACAGCCCATTAGGGTTGTCATTACCTATAAAAGGAACCCTCAAGGGTTCCATAAAGGTATTACGTTCTATATACTCTCAACTCATTCGACTCCTATATACCATAACCGATTACTTACTCTCACGCTGGAGTCTAATCGTGGGAAACATTCCCACGGTAAGCCTAACGCGTGTTGTTTAGTGTGCAGGATCCTAACCATACAGTTCACTTGGTGCAGGAGCCGGAACCCAGCCAACCCGAATTAAGCTTAATTCGGGTCTAGCAAGGATCACCCAACTTTTTCATCAACAGTTGTAATGGAGAGAAAACTTCATGACTGAATAAGATTGCACATGAAGGTTTTACGTTCTTTAGATTAGTCGACTTAATTGAGTTACTCAGTAAGATCGGGGAAGTTAAGGCATAAAGAAGGTCGAAACATGTTTCCAATTCAAAATGACTTTTGGCAATGTAAATCTCTTGGATATATAGAAATTGCAAATTTATTTGTCAATCATTGTTCGACAAGTTACCATCTTGAATACTTTCATTGCTAACAGATCAACTGATGTGATGAAATTATGTCATTTTGGATTCTAGTTTTCAAGGAAAATACTATGGTTATTATTACCGGGGTAATTTTATTTTCTTGAATGGTATTATCGAAAATACTGAAATTTAATTTTGTAAATTCTTTTACAAATGTATTAATGCAACGTTACACCGTAAACGTGGTTTATTCATTTATTGATCTAAAACCGTATGGTTGAGGATAGAGTCAATTTAAAAGATAAACCTAAACTCTTTTCCATGAGTGAAGAAGGAGTAATAAGGATTATAGAAATGTCAAATTTAAATCCATAACTCATTGCAAACTTTAATAGTTAAGTAAAGTGCATTTTGAGTTATTAAAAGTTACCGCTAATTGGTTATAAGGCAAACTAGCATATTTGTCTAGTAGTTGTGCTTTTACCATTTATAGGCACTACATACCATTGTGGGGTTGGTAGACCTATTAAGGAAGAAATTGCATGTCAAGTCTTTCAAGTTAAAAAGCATTTGATGGGTAAGTTATCATTTTTACGAAGTAGAGTACACTCTTAAAAACTATAAGTAATTGTTACGAATGTGTTTTTCAAAAGTGTAAGAAAGTAAACACAACACTAATTATTTCCACCGATTATGAAACATTTTCAATGTTATCAAGTTCAGTGGGAGAATTGTGTTGTATTACTGATTTTGAGTCTATTAAAACATTCTCTAATTCAGTGGGAGCTACAAGCCTTGTTGTCTTGGTAATAACCCATGTTACCTTTTGTATGTCCTAAGATAATTACTTTCGAATTGTTGACACTATTATCTTCAAAGGATATTCATGTATTGATTCTTGTTGATTAAATGGTTCTACTTCTACTTCTAAAAGCTAATATATGTGACACAATCATATTTTTTATAGACGAACGTTAGACGTGATGTTTATCTAATATATGAGGTTGTTCCATGCACAAGTGGGAGAAATGAACATTTTGTGCAAGAAACAACTCATATATATATGATTCTCTTGTCTTTAAGATAAGAGACAAACAATCTAATTAATATTAGATGGAAGTTAGATCATGTGTCAATATGATTAAAAGACTACTTAAAAGTATATATGTCATTCACATTAAGAGACACTTTTTGTTTTGATTTAGTCATGTGAAAGCTTGGATTAAATTGTAAACTCAAAGGTAAAATATCCACATGTCGTAAGATCGTGCGTGGATCATTTTGCGGTTTCTTAAAAACGGACAATTCCTTAAATGACATAGATACATAGAGTAATCTTATACTACTAATGAAACCTAGTGGTGTTCATATAGTAGTATAGTAGTAAATTAACTTGAAAAGATTAATGAAACCTAGTGGCGTTCATGATTTACTTTTGTTATACATGTTTATATTTTATTGTATAAAGTCACAAACATAAAGTCTTGAAAGACGTATAATATAAAGTAAAGACGTTAATGTATTGTCTCTATTTCACTAAAGACATATACATGAAACGTGTAATGGACTTATAACTTTTATGAAGTGACTTTGTGTTAGAAGTACTTGAGTTATAAGGCATGCAAAATGGTTAGGAAATCTGTTATACCATTAAGATGATTTAGTTGGTATATAGGTAAGCCTAAAGATATATATTTATCTTAAATATTGTTAAGATTAACTTACAATATTTCCCTAAATGAAATACATCATTGTTATGGTATGTTCATTAGGAGAATCAAAACTCTCAATATGATGGTGATGTTTGATTCAAGATAACTATACCTTCCTTTATTCCAAAAGATATCAAGGTTAGAAAGTTGAGTATGACTTGAGACAAGAAGATTAATAAGATACCATTATATATGGAATGTGATGAATCACGTTGTATCTTAAATGAAGTTTGTATTTTGCTAAACTACTTATGAAGTGGATTGTTTAGAAAATAAAGAGTATGGAACTGTCATTGTGTTTTGTAATGTCCCATATAGATAACGTTGGAGTGTTGATCTATTTGATATGTATTAAAAGAGTAATTTTAAGTTACTAAAAGCAAGTGGGAGTTTTAATCTTGAAAGATAAAATTACAAGATACATAATCTTCTGAAATACACTAGTAATTATCATGAGGAAAGCTTGTAAAAGCTAACCTTCAAGATAAAGGAATTTACGTCATAGGTCCGTAAGGATATCTCGGATATGCGATTTATATGCTGGGAATTATGAGTTACAAATAATTGTTATGATTTGTTACCAAATATTGAATTGGGTAAATTACTCATACTATGAACGTTATAGATGTTGTCCAATAAGATAATCAGTTGTAGATTTGTTTTATATTAAATAGTTTGACTAGAAATTAGAGATGAGTTTCGTCAAAGGAATAAAAGCGCCAATTGTGGTGGTTTAATTCTAATGTCGAAATTATATGGACAAAATTGTACACATATTTAATGTATTTATTATGAATAGATTATTAATCACACTTAAGTAATTAATTGTGATTGAGTATTCTTTCCTAAACACATTAAATGTATAAAGATTTTGATGGTCATATTTTCAATTGAAAATTTTGGATATGTATGAACTATTTCTTGAATGACTACTTAAGCAAAGACTTAAGTAATCGAAATGAGTTTATTACTTCAAAATAAATCTTTGGAAAAGTAAAAAAATGCAATTATCCATGAATGGATAAAAGCATGCATCTAGGAGATTATTCTTATGTTTTATTTGAAATGTAAGATTGGATATAAATTTGAAATAACATGATTTCTGAGTATTCCTAAAAGCTAGTGGGAGTATTATGGTTATTTTCTTAAATTATATGTGTCAAATAGACATGTAAGAAAGTAAGATTTCATTCAAATTAAATGTTGATTTGGTTTAGATTTGAGATGAAACTTTACTTTGAAGATTTAGAAAATAAGATGTACATAACCTTGGAACAAATAATATTTGTTTATTTATGCGGTGGAAATACAACATAATATGCCATGTAGTACATTTATATGGATATTGAGAACATGAAGAAATCTAAATCTGGTTTGAGAAATTCTCATGAGTGTCGTGTTGTATTTATATCATTCTTAAAATGTATGATGATTTGAATATATTGATCTATTTAAAAGTTATTAAATAACTTGTGTAATAAATATTCTGAAGGAATAAGTTTGGAAATAGAATAACATCCTAAATCTTGGATCGGCTTCCATATTCTATAGATGATTAATTTATCAATCGTTGTGCAAATTATCATAGCCAACAAACTTGAATGTTTGGTTGAAATCAAACATTACATAATAGATATTAAAGGTAACATAGTTATATCTTTTATAACAAGTTGTCAAACTTGAAAATATATAATTGAAGTAACACTCAATATTAGTCACGGTATCCTTGGAGATGACATGTTGATTAAAGTTGCATTATACATTAAAGAATTAGAATACTTTGAACTTCAAATATGTTTTGGAAGTTTAGAAAATTGGTGATCAAGGATGTTTCACAATTTTGATACTATGTGGCAATATCAAACTATTTGAATGCACATGTACAAGAATTTTAATTAATTGAATTCTTGAAGAAACTATTCTCAAAATTCCAATAGGACAAGAGACTCGTGAATTTTGTATGAATTCGTTAATAATTTTGATATAGGTCAATAGTTTTGGGTAGGGGGACTTCTATCGAAGTTAAGTGGCCTTTTCCTTGTATTTGTCCTCATTTTAACCGGAAATTCAATTTTTCGACATTTTTCAAAATTTTTGATCTATTTTGGCCTATTAGTTTTCCCTTTGTATAGTTACTTATCCTTCTTTGCTAGAATAAATGTTTAATAAAGTGGTTTTAATTTTCAAACGTTGTGAATCTTTTGACTCAACCCGAGTTTACTTATCTAAGTTACTCTAGCTGGTATCCTTAACATGTTTAAGTCAAGTTTTGCTAGGCTTTTATATAGGGAGCTATAAAACGCGAAAGTCTTAACTCTCACGGGTTAAGAACAAGAACTTTTCGCAAGTTCCTATAATTGATCCTAGAGAGTCGTTTATCAAGGGAACTTTAAAATGCGATTTCTAAACTTGAAAAAGTCTAAGAATTTGCAAGATCCTATAGGCGACTCGAAAACCCAAAACTTTGATTTAATAGGCTAAGCATCCACGAGTCTCATTCCTTGATATTTTAAACTGTGGAGAACGAGAGATGATAGAGTCAATTATAAGTTTGGTATTCATTCAGGAATTTATGTGAGTTAATTATAAGCCTATTCTCCCATCGCTTGCTAATAAATTTATCTGCAATAAATAAGGTTATACGATTTGAAAAGTTACTTAGCTTCTAGCCCAAGATCGTTTAAAAGTTGCTCGGTATGGATTAGAGTTCATAGCCAAGGCATAACTTATTGAAGCGGGACGCGAAGATTGGCGAGTCCGAAAAGGCTCTAACAATGCATGAAGGCTACTTTTTGTTGCTAAAGATCCCAAGTGATGTGAAGAATCATTTATCGAAAATCAATATGAAGGATCGAGACACACGACGAAAAGCAAAAAAAAAACTCCCCAAAAGTCATGGAGAAGTGTATCCGAAAAGACCCTAGCAAGGTATGAGGATAAATAGATCCAAGTCATAAAAGGAGGCGGATCGTTGTAAATCAAAGTCTAAAATAAAGATTGGAGAAAAATGAGAAGTCGTGGTCCAAGTATGAATCTCTCAAAACTTCAAGTGAAGAAATTCCTATTGTGAAGAGAAGACCATTATTTCATGCACGTCTCTCAAGGTTTGAAGTATAAAGTCACTGCCAAATATCGGTCCGAGAAAGGTCTCAAATCGCGAAGCGAGTTATGCCAAGATATGAACTTTATGAGGTCCCGAGAAGCAGTTTTAAAAGATTTTGTCCTTTAGCTAACTATTGATTAAATCGTTCACTTTATTTTCGGCCTAAATAACTATCGAAATAAGTCAAAAATGCATCCTCGTGATCATTCAAGACAACAATAAAATATAAGAGATACACCTAGGAATAAGGGAGTCTAAGTGAATAATTGGCCCACATGAGTTCGTGTTAGTTTGCTAACTTATAATAACAATGATCTCGTTTTTAAGCTTCGTTTGGAGAAAGTGAAAACTTGAGGATGATGATTATTCATGACATTTCCAAAACCCAAGGTATGCTTTTTGATTTATTTACTTTGAATGTTTATAATTTTCTATCTCTTTAATAAAGGCCAAGGTGGATTGATTATAATGAAAAATGTAAACGTGCTTTGTAACTAATGCATTGCATGAGGACATTGCAATGGTTAAGTGTAGGGGATTTGATAGGTGTGTAAACACCCATCCTTTTTACCACTTAATTACAATAATAACCGAGCCAAAATGTGTATTTTATGTCTTTTATGTCGGAATTATGCGTGGTTTGTGTTTTTGTTGTGATTTAGGACGAAAAAGTGAAAAGTGGAGAAAACACGGGCATTCACGGGCTTTTATCGAATAAAAAGACGAAAGATGAAGTCAAGAAGTCAAAAGTGCAAAAAGAACGGAAGTCCAAGACCAATTCTGAAGATTTATCGAAGAAAAAGTCAAAAGACGGAAGTTTACTAAAAGCCGAAGAACTCAAGTCTTATTTATTGAAGAATTAAAAGACGAGTTTAAAGAAATCCCGAGCCAAAAGTCATTAAAGTCCAAGATTAACAAAAGATTAAGAAGGGAAGGACTTAATGGTGCAATTAAGAAGAAATGAAGGAGGGGAGGAAGCTTCCTAAGCATTCCTTAATCCTACCCTATATATAGTCATTAGGATTCATCTTTTCATTTTTGTTGGCTAGAGTGACACTAGTTCTTCCACCTTTATTTACTTGCTCTTTAAATACATGTCAATTGGTTATTTTATGCTTTGCCAAACAAGTATGAATGTCATTGCTAGAGGCATGATGCATGTACCAATTTTATGCATTGATCTATTTTGGTATTTGGATAAAGGATGTTAAAGACATTATTATTTAAAGGAATAAAGATTGGGTTTCGTTTATTCTTGTTATTTGATTTGGTGAAAACCTTGGTTTCCGGATCTTTTAAGAAACTAGGAATGATCATTTTTCATATGATTAGATAATCAAAGCGGAATTAGAACAACAACCATTAACAAGGTGTTTAGGCACAATAACATGAATTAAAACACAAGGGATGTTCATTGTATTAATAACAAACATCCACTAGACGTGTATACATTGAATCCCACGTCTAGTGCACACACACGTTTAGGTTTACATTATGAATGAATTATATGAAAAACCTAATAACCCTTGGTTCCTTTTATAGTGTAAGGATTAGGGTTTTACAAGAGATAATGCTGAATAAACAAGTAAATCTTCTATTTAAATAAACTTATGCAGAATATCTTTTGCATGTTTATCTAAATAGAAGCTTCCATAAGCTTCTTTGTCTATGTTTTGTCAATGCTTGAATTGCATGTGACAATGCTTGGATTGCACACGACAATGCTTGAGCTATCAACGTCTAATTTGCTCTTATCAACGCTTGATTAACTCTTGACAACGCTTGGACAATTTCTTCATGTTTTCTTCGTTTTTGAGTTTCTGCCAAATCAACTTTTTGACCCAACAATCTTCCCCTAGTTGATAGTGGCAAAACTCTATGTGTATCTCTTGTAAGTTGTACATGATCTTCAAGTTGCTTCCCCTCAAGTGTAGCATGTATTTCTTCCCCTTTTTGTCACATCAACAAGGAAGTAAACAATGTATGCAATCTTCGAAGATTCTCCAAATGTAGCTCTATGTAATGATCTTGAAGAACAGTTAATATAGTAATTTTGATGTAGAAGTAGAATAACCCAACCTTGTGTTCCATGTCTTGTTTTATCCACGTGATGAAGAACTTATACTAGGCAAATTATAAGTAGACCTCAATCCCTTGTCAATATTCTCATCCTTTGTGAGACACTGAGCACGATAATGTAACTCCTTCAAGTGTTATGACAAGTCTTCATCACCAATCATGTAAATCACGAACAAGTTACCTTTAAAGTCTATGGCTGAGAGTGCACAACTTTAAGATATGATAGAACACAAACTCGCGAAAATCTTCTTCAATCATCAAACTTACCATAAGAATTCTTCCCCTTAAGCTAACACCTCTTCATGACAAGTCAATATCTTCATATGTAAAAAGTGTCAACAAATAACTCTTTCACAAGGCTATCCCGATTACATAATCCAATAAAATTCTTCATGAATTGTTGCTATCTTACTTAAAAATCATTAATCCCTTTCAAAATATCCGAGCCATAAATATCATCATGATATTCTAAATAAGAACGGATATTCCATGTACCTTCGTGTGTATAATCCTTCTTTTTGTGTGCTTAAAACGTCCAATTTTCTCAAACAGCAGCAAACCTTGTGTTGTCCAATATCCTCTTCTGTCCAATATCTTTGACAGATGTATTGTCCGATATCAGACAATACCTATCAGCGTTGAAGTTCATATATCGGACGACACTGTCAACTCTATCAGTGTTGACTTATTCTGTCAGCGTCAAAATTACAAACGTCAGCGTCTACGCCAAAATCTGTCAGCGTCTCAATCAAAACTTTTGTCAGCGTCAAACTAACAAACATCAACGTCCATAATACCCAAGCATATCTCACGTGACCAAACTTTTTTCCTCGTGTGAACACAAAACGTGGAACAATACTTTTATCAAATATCCCTTCACTAAATAAAAGCATAAACAGCACTTACTAACTTTTGCCTTTTCTTGAAATTTGGTATTGTTCTCACATCAAAGTTACCAACAGTTCTTGTAGCAAGTTTGGTCCCATCGAAATTTGATGTTGTTCTTGACTATCTCACGTGCTCCAGAAAGAAATTGAAATATTCTTTGACTATCTCATCAATCAGGAAGCAATATATGCTTAGCCAATCAACATTCAATAACCGTGTGAATGCAACAACTTACCAATTAAAAATCTTGTACCGTGTGAACACCAACATGTTTTCACCAATAAGAAGATCTTCATCGTGTGAACACTCCAATATTTCATGGGATATCATAACTGTTTCCATATTCTACCCTTAAATCACGCATGCATATCCATTCATATATCATCTCATATATTGTCCACAAATAAAACGTACCTTTGAATTGGGAGATATCACGTGAGTTTCTTTGAACAATTTTCTAAAAACACACGTCTGATCATAATCATGACTGATGAAACGGAAACGCTACGTGAGCTTGTTTTTCTGTCTGGGACCCACATGAATAACGTTCTTTCTGCTCGTCCTTGTCACTGCTGTACTTTCTCTTCTCTTTTGTACAGACAAGTATTCATGTGATGTACGTATCATGTCTCACTCACGTTCTTCCAATCACACAGCAGCAAGCAAAGTACTATAGTCCATTAATTTCTTCTGCTATGTTTTAAGAAGACAGATCTAGGGTTTAAACATACCCTAAAACGGAAATCACATCTTCAATCTTCGATCTAGGGTTTTGGATGAAACCCTAAACACTTTAACATCTCCAATCCATCACAAAGTTTCTTATTTTCTGTTTAAGAATCAATCTAGGGTTTGTGGAAACCCTAGTTTCATGATTTTATGTAAACTAGAAACTTGTAAATCCTTGTCGGCAGCCAACTTCGACCTCGAATAACTTTTTCATTAGAGCTCAGATCGAAAATCCCTTCGGTGAGATTCTAGACACAAGTGCCAAGAATCTACAGTTCAAAAATCACGAAGATCCAACGGTTAACGAAGGAGAAAACGTGTTTTGAACATGGCTGTTTACAGAAAACTACATCCACTCCCTGCTGACTTTGACGCCTAATAACTTTTTCATGGGGATAAAACTCGACAATCCCTCCGGTGGATGTTTAGATCTATGTATGTAGAACACACATATAAAATTTCGTGACGATCCAACGGTTCAATCAAAAGTTATGACCTTCTGAATACTGCTGCGCACACAAAAACGTCCAGAAAAACCCTAGACGGATTTTTCTTTTCTTCTCGAAACACGAACACCTTGTTGGTCCTAGCATCACGAGCCACGAGGCTCTGATACCAATTTTGGAAACCTTGGTTTCAGGTTCTTTTAAGCAACTAGGAATGATCATTGTTCATATGATTAGATAATCAAAGCGGAATTAGAACAACAACCATTAACAAGGTGTTTAGGCACAATAACATGAATTAAAACACAAGGGATGTTCATTATATTAATAACAAACATCCACTAGACGTGTATACATTGAATCCCACGTCTAGTGCACACACACGTTTAGGTTTACATTGTGAATGAATTATATGAAAAACCTAATAACCCTTGGTTCCTTTTATAGTGTAAGGATTAGGGTTTTACAAGAGATAATGCTGAATAAACAAGTAAATCTTCTATTTAAATAAACTTATGCAGCATATCTTTTGCATGTTTATCTAAATAGAAGCTTCCATAAGCTTCTTTGTCTACGTTTTGTCAATGCTTGAATTGCATGTGACAATGCTTGGATTGCACACGACAATGCTTGAGCTATCAACGCCTAATTTGCTCTTATCAACGCTTGATTAACTATTGACAACGCTTGGACAATTTCTTCATGTTTTCTTCGTTTTTGAGTTTCTTCCACATCAACTTTTTGACCCAACAGATTTTGTATCCTATTTTACATGTTTTAATCCATGAATATTATGATATTTCTAAATGTCCGTTGTCGATTAATAATATGGGAATATTATTAAACTAAGACAATTCAAAATAGTGACAGAGTATACTTGAAAGTATATTGGTCAATTTTGGATGATATTTGATGAATCAAATATTGGACTTATCCAAACTATATGATTTTACTTTATGGAGTTTTGTCATCAAGTAAATCATAAATAGTTATCCTTAGACCTGATATACCAGGAAACTGTCGTGGGTCTAGTGCAGTTCTGTGAAATAATCTAACGCTACACATAACTGGTAGCTATAAGGGTTATTTTCAGAAGTGTTGCAAAATTCATATGTTTTGCTTGTAGTCAATATGGGATTTGTTTCCTTCAATTATTTTGAAGTATAATACAGCTGGGTCCCTCGGGGGAGTAGTAAGATATTTGTGCGGCCGCACCCAAATTTGTTTTGGTGATCTTTCTATATCCGTAAACGAGAAACAGAATGGTTAATGTAAGGAATGACTGAGATCCATATCCTGTTAACGTTGTATTTGAAATGAAAGGATAACAATAATAATGATAGCAAATCATTACAAGGTTTTATCCAAGAGACCTTACTCGAGATCGGACTAGGGCATTGGCGTGTAACTAGACGCTAACCAATGTGATCACGATGTTTTGTAATATGTCTAAGTAGGAGCTGAAAGGTTTTATGGACTTATATTTAAATAGTCGTGTGTTAGGATCGAACTCGGGATTACGGGATTGCACACATTACGTAAAGGGTTAATTTATTTAGTAAATTTATTTATTATATATTTATTAAATTAAACCGAAGCTTAACAACGATCGTTAATAATTAAAAGTTAAGTATAAACGATCGTTGTGGAATTAAATAGAAGAGAAAAGAAGAAAATGGAAAAGTTCCAGAAGCCCCATGGGTGGGCTTCCACCGCCGATTATACAAGGCCCAAGGGGGATTTTGTTTCCTAAATAGTTTATTACTTGGAGAATAAGATTTGCCAATGCCTATATAAACAATCCCAAAGCCTTCATAATTTTATCCTATTCTCTTTTCTTTCTCTCTTCCTGCGACTAAAACCAAAGGCAAACACCCTCTTTAGGGTTCCTTTTAACCTTTGGTTTTGGTTTCTTTGTTTGATCAACTCCAAAGGAAAAACACCTTTTTTAGGGTTCCTTTTATCCTTTGGTTTTGGTTTAGCAATAATCTAGTCCTAGCCCATCTCTATGGTTGTTGGGTAGATATTCCACAAATATAGAAGCTCGGTTTACACGTGCTAAAATCACGGGTAGCTCGTTGTATTACGTGTGTACATGAATATAATGTACTCTTACTTTAGACTACATCTTGGTAATGTTCGTCATAAACCCTAATTGGTGATTCGTTGATAATCTTGTGGATCTTCGCTAGGATAAAGGTATGTAACCCTAATTCGATTAATTATAATTGTGTTATTATTTTAAATCGCTTCCGCTATATGTGCTTTGATCCATATTAAGGTTTTTAATAATTGTTATGAACTTCATAAACCTTCAATCCTCCCATTAATTGGTCAAGGAAAAGACTCACCCTCTTCCATGTTTTCTCTGCCCTAGACGAACCAAGCACAACCTTTTTACTTTCCCTAAATTTGCACATCAACCCATGTTTAGTACTTAGTTAGTTACTAGTTTCAAATGAACCAAAGCCATCACAAACCCTAACTAGGAGACTCCCACCATTGAACTCACTTGTTATTTATAAATAGCAACTCACCCCTCATCAAGTAGCACAAAAAAAAGGGTAAACACTTTTCCCTTGAGATACATTTGGTCGCTGCCTAGAAATAAACGAAGAAGGGTTTCAGTTTAGTTTCTAGTTCGTTAAGGATCCTCATATTTCTAGTGAACAATAACAAAACCACCTTTAGCCCGAACATTGGAACTCGTACCTTAGTTTCCATCACATTCTACATACACTTGTTGCGTTCTCCTCGTTGTGTTCGATCAAGTAGCAGCAAGAAAAGAGGAAAGGCACTAGAACTAGTTGCTAAATCATTGTTAGGATTTCACTTGAATCATTGTTAGTCCGCGACGCAGTAGCTGCAACATGAAAGATCAAGTGGAGTCTGTTGGGAATTAATCTAATTAATCATTGACATATAAAACAACAACCTGTTGTTTTGTTATGTTAAGGGCTGCAAATCGACATACAGGAAGAAGCAACAGGCCTGGACATATTTTATAATAGAAGTTGCTGGCCTTTTAGGCCCATACACAAACCCTAGCAGTTATATATATATATATATATATAGTTATGTTGGAACACGACTTTTACTTTTACAGAACCGGTACCATTCATACCGATTCACTATGTATATATAGTTTAGGAATTCTACAATTGTAATCATCCCAATATTCTATATCAATAGATCATGTGGTTTATCAGGAAGGGTTCAAACCCATACTTTTCTTGTTCTTCCCTAAATTAATTATTGTCCTAATATATGATCGTTCATGTTGTTTGGTTGTTAGTCGATCCTGGAAATCACCCATTGAAGACCTGTCAACAGTGGTATCAGAGCCTGAGAATCAAACTTCATGGTTCGATCATCATTCGAGAAAGAAAGAAAAAAGGACAGAAAGAAAAAGACAGAAGGGAAGAAGGAAGAACATCAAGAAAGAAAGAAAAGAGAAGAAAACGCAGAGGGCGCTAGATTAAAGATCTTATTTGGTTTATGATAAGAGAAGAATTCTTATTTGGTTTATGATAAGAAGAAGAAAAAAGAAAAATTGCCAGTGGGTACAAAAGAAAGAAAAAATCAGATTTGGAAAAGAAAGAGAAGAACAGAAAGAAAAGAAAGAAAGAAAGAAGGGACAAATCAAAGCAAGAAGAAACCATATGCAATAAACCTAAAAGCCATGACGATATCAAGATTGAAGATGGTCACTTATGAAGAAGATATATTAGAAAGTATATATCTTGATATATATGCACTTTGGCCAGGACGCTGGAGAATTCGCAGGATACCAAATAAAACTTTGATAAGGATTGTACAAGGATTGACGCACAAGAAAAGAAGGTATAATTAGAGCCTTTCTGAATCATCTCAGAAGATGAAGTAGACTGCGAAAAAATGGCAAACTGCATACATAGATAGTATTGCAAGATTAGAAAGATCAAGAAAAAGAATGGACCATCTACATCAAGACTTCCAACCAATGAAGAATCAAACTCCTGATGAATTCAACAACAAAAGGAACATCAAGATTAGTTAGTTTAGGGGGGAATGTTGGGAATTAATCTAATTAATCATTGACATATAAAACAACAACCTGTTGTTTTGTTATGTTAAGGGCTGCAAATCGACATACAGGAAGAAGCAACAGGCCTGGACATATTTTATAATAGAAGTTGCTGGCCTTTTAGGCCCATACACAAACCCTAGCAGTTATATATATATAGTTATGTTGGAACACGACTTTTGAAAAAGGAGAACTAAAAAAAGAAAAATGCAAAAAAAACCTCCTTTTATACTTTTACAGAACCGGTACCATTCATACCGATTCACTATGTATATATAGTTTAGGAATTCTACAATTGTAATCATCCCAATATTCTATATCAATAGATCATGTGGTTTATCGAGAAGGGTTCAAACCCATATTTTTCTTGTTCTTCCCTAAATTAATTCATGTCCTAATATATGATCTTTTATGTTGTTTGGTTGTTAGTCGATCCTGGAAATCACCCATTGAAGACCTGTCAACAGAGTCTCGTTCGGTGTGTAGTGGTTTCGTCAGTTTGGTGTCAAGATTTTGGGTTCGATAAGTTCTTATAAGCAAACTAGGGTTCCTCTAGTTTGCACCTTACGCACACGAGTCCCCGTTGTGAGTTACAAATATACCTCATTATTTAGCTTCGTTATGCATCCGACTCCATTGCTAAGTGTGCTTGAGAAACATACGAAAGTTTTATAACAGGAAGAATGAAGCGTTACATAATTTTAGCATTTAAACTAGTCACGACCCGACTTTTTCCGAGCTAGATTAGACCCCCGAAACGATCTCGCCACGAGACGGTTGAACAACGAAAGTCGTAGACGGACATGCCGTCTACACGACCATACTTTCAGTTCGACCCAAAAGTCTCTATCGAGAACCGTAGACGAGATTGAAGATGACTTGTTAAACAATTTTCTTTTAAACCGGTTTCACGACCCTTACTTCGAACCCGATTTTAACCCATCAAATGAACTCGGTTTATATAGCTTAAACCTTGATGTTAAAGATGACATGGCTGGATACGTAACGGTATTCTTAGTTTGCTCCGCGAGCAACTAACGAGCTCATTATTGTTGTCCAAAAACCTGAGGATCGGTCGTGAGTTCAAATGTAAAAATCGTTTTCTTTCTGTTGATTTCGAAAGTATATCAACAACATTGATTATGGCATCTTTTCAAATCAAATCCCTTTTGTTACATGTTTCAAAATAGGGGACATGTTTCCTTTGAATCAACAATTATTATATTTTTAAACTTTAGTTACTAATTATATTTTTAATAATAAAGTAAGGACTGTTTAAATTAATTATATTATTATATTTTTCTATAATAATGTGAAAACATATTTAAGATATTGACCCACTAAATGATTTGACCAGATAAACCGTCTTGGCTGCGAAGTGTCCAATATTGTAATATACTGATTAAATGACTATATTTTTATTAAAACGTTATACTGTTGCAAGTGGTAAAAACTATCGATTTATTTAAATAAACGCAAGCACATACTAGGGGACTAAATGCTACGTTTAATGTCATTTTGCATGTATAGTGATACATACTTTATTTAATTTAGGCTACAGATTATTGCGAGCTATTATTTCTCCATGTCTACATTGTGCTATTTTAACCGTTGCTATTGCTTCGAGGTGAGTTTCATAGCCCCACTTTTAATTGTTTTATATCATCTTTTGGGGTGAGACATTGCTTCATTTAACGTACGAACACAAGTACATTTACTCGTTTACTTATTGGTCTAAGTCCCATTTGAACCCAAATTGGTATTTGCCCGTTATAATGAACCGTTAATTACATGGCTGGGATACAGCAGTAAGCGTGAATGTTATGGATAGATCTATCGGGGTCGACACCCCTATCCGGCTTAGACTAAAATTAGTTAAGCGGATATAGTTTCATTTGAGTCAGGTCACGAGTATCCGGGGTTAGATACTTGCATGGGCTTTCATTGTTGGTTATCAGTTAACGCGTCGGTGTCATGAGCTTAGACATTAGTAAATGTATTTTTATGTGACTTTGTTTTTGTTATACTGTCACATGTGGATTAAATCTTGTGGTTCATTAAACATTACTGATTAAACAAACCTATGAGCTCATCAACTATTGTGTTGACACTTTAGCAATGTTTTTCTTAGGTATCAAGACAGAGGAGTGACGTGGTTGGGCTATGGAGATAAATAATTTTTCGTTACTAACTTTTGAGAATTGAACACTTATGTTATGTCTTCAAAAATTGGTTTTTACAATAATGTTGTATCAAATGCTTCCGCATGATTTTACTTATATTTATAAAATTAAAACGAATTTTCAATGCCGTTTTTATATCTATGTCTTATGATAGTCATGACCGTCGCACCCAAGTGTATTCGCTTACTCTGATAATTTGGGGGTGTGTCAGATTGGTATCAGAGACTTGGTTATAGAGAACTAGTTTACTTTTATAAAAACCATTTTTATAAATGTTTTGGTCAAAACTGAAAATTTGGGAAAACAGTAATACTAGACTATAACCGTTTCACTATCATCATGTCCACTTCACTCCACGTCTTCGATACAAGAGTGTGACTTGAAATAGCTTAAGTGTTTTTCCATGCTAAGTTTAAGCTTGATTGCTACCTGTTATTAGGAGTAGGTACTCCTTTCCCTTGTTTGAATAATCTCTATGTAAGGTATACATATAAGGACAAATACAAAAATGATTTTTATGCTGAAACAAATACTAACATCCTTGTATGGATTGTTATACTACTCATATATTTTTGTACCATACTTAGTTGGACAATAATTCTTTGTGCCATATGTATATAGCTTTTTGGGATTAAATGTAGGCATATTTATGTTATCACGTATTTTAAAATATTACACATGACTACTATCGACTATTGAAACATTTGAGTTCCATATCAATATACGCCGAATTAAAAATATACGCCAAAACACTACTTGGACGCGGTGAGATTTAGCAATGATTGATGATAAGTCGTGAGTAAACCCAAAACCAAGAAAAATCATCAAAAATGTTAAGATGTATAATGATACTTAGCAAGGTCTCGAAGCTGTTCTTGTTTGATTGGGTCGCGAGACTAAGTTAAGTGTCAGTCGTTACACAACTTAGGGTTTTGGATGAGTTTTCTTGAGGATGGGTGGGACTCATGAATTTACATGTGATCGACGTCGAAGTGCCGGTAAAAAATAACCTAATTATCTTATACTAGATAGGGTAAGCGGGTATCGCTCCACGAGGAATATGTGGTTTTAGTTTAAGTTTTGGGGTGATCACTGATCAATAAAAGTTTTGGTTTTGAAATCTAACAACTAAAATACTTTTGATAATAAAAATGCTGATTAAAAATTAAAATACTTATTAAACTAATAATAAAGCTATAAAAATATAATAAGGATGTAAACAATTAAAAGAAAAATGCAATCCCTTCCAGCTCCTAATATTTATGGTTGATCACACTTATAGATTATCAAAACTTTTATTTCGCTTACAAGGATTATTTTGACTTAATAAGAATGAGTTAACGTCGGCATTTATTATGTTTGTCAATGACTCGCAATAATAAATCATATATTAATCCAACCAATAATTATGTTTTAATAATTTATTTAGGTACAACTTATATTGATTATACGACCATCTTTTTTTTAACTAAATAAAATAAGTATGAATCGTTAACTAACAATAAATTGTCTTGCACAAATAATTAAACATAATATTAAATCAATAAAAATAATTTATAAATAAATTATAAATCAATGTAATAAAAATATAATAATCCTTAAGTGATGATCAAACGATAAATAAAGTTACCGGAAGGGATTATAACAAAATTAACATCGCGATGCACCCAACCCACTTCATATAAACTGTCGTCTCCATTCTTTTAATTCTTTTTTTATTCTCTTTCTCGGCGAGTGTGCCACTAACCAATCTATTTAATTCCTCCTTTTTTCCTTCCTGCAACTTGCTTTTTTATTTTTTGCTATTAGAAGTGACGGATGTTGATCCACAAAGGACGAATTGATGTGATAGAAGAATGATGACGTGCTTTGTTTTTTTTTTCCACACCTCTCCCCCAATGACGGATGGTTGTGCTATTTTTTTTTTCTTTTTATTCTCCAATCTTGGCTGAATATGGGATCTCATCAATATCATATATGTCGCCCCTTTGTTTTTTTAATATATATATAGTACTTTGGGTCGGTTAGTACATGGGCTAACTGGGCCAAAAATTATTTGTTTTTTCTTTTTATTCTTTTGGCATATAATAAATTTGGCCCAATAAAAAAAATAACCCAACATCAATAATTGCTCGAATGAAGCCCGGACAAATAAAAAATGACCGAAAATATTGCGACGCTCTCAAATCTTTTTCTTCAATATTTTTTCTTCATTAATCGACGCTCACAATGTCTTTTCTCCAAAAAATTAATTAAGCGTCCATTTTTATTCCACTTCGCTCGTAACCTAATCACAAAACACACTCAAAAGTACATATATAACAACAAATAAATATACAATTATGCTAAATTAACATGCTATTAGGTGAATGAAAAATACACCAATCAGATCCCCTCGCACTTAACCTTTACTTGTCCCAAGTAAAAATAAAATAAAAATATACAAGCATATTAATTTCATAATTTTTAATCATACTATTGAAATTTCATCAAAAAGATCACATTCAACCTAATACACTAATAACCATCCTACATGACAAATAATTCAAAATGATTACCAATATTTTTGTCCTTCTTAAACACTTAGCATAACCATTCCCATTGATTCCATTTACTTTATGTTTCATATAATTAACCATGTGTCCAACGTACCTAATGCACACCTATAATCAGCCTAAACATTAATCTAAAACAAGAGGTGAGAATATCGTACACCTTTTATAACATTGGAGTTTTTATACCATAAGAGCACATCATAAGCCATCATACTTTAGCTTACATACTTCCACTTTTTTTCTCATCATTTTTTTTTCACAATTTTTTCTTTTTTTTTTCTTTTTTTTTTTTCCTTTTTATATTTTTTTTCACATCACACAAAAGCTCTTTTTTCAGCCATTCGGGACTGTTTCTTATACAAGTCATCCCGAACGCTTTATACACTCCTTTCAAGGTTGATATAAAGACCAATTATTCAGAAAAATGAATATCTATCATATAGGTGCGTACTAAGACACATTGGCACATGGGAACCGGTTAATTTTTTTGTTTTAATTAAATGGGAACAATTATACTTCGTGCGTACTGGTACATCACATGATGGAATTATCTACCACATAGTATAATTATACAATGCACTAAATTAAACTAATCTTTCTAATTTCATTACAACAGTACAAGGATTGGGTTATTTCACATAAAATTATCTCAGTTAAGTGCAATGCTATCCATCATAAAAATTGACGTCTGACCCATGCTAACAACTAAAGTATCACCTTGCGCGGGTGACGAATCAGATAGGCAAGCCCAGCATATGACTACCACCAATAATTATGACAGTTCTCCAACTCTTTTCTAAGGTCACCGTGCGCGAGTGGCGAGCCGAATAAGATCAATTTTAAATGTCCTAACCCAACTATTACATTACTATATTTCATATTATTTATTCAAACTTTCTACTCAATCTAAGCAAAGGTAAGTAGAGGGAATTCAACCGGTGTGGTTTGATCATCTAATTATACATATGCCTAACTATATGCAAACAATCAAATCAATTTAATAACCAAATTATACAATGGAATCGGGTGCACCAAATAATTATGGCCAAATCCTCTAGCTTGCTCCAATAAATCATCCACAAGCTAATCTTTAGAATCTGCAAACACTCAACAAACATATATGTGGAAGAAACTTCCACATCTAATTAGCACAAGACTCTTATAATGTGATTTAAAAATTAAAAAAAAATTCAATTTTTCTAAAAAATCACATTTTAACCCATTTTCACCAAAATTTCACACAAAAACATGTAACACATGTGCCACCCCCCTCAACTTAAAGCATTTCATTGTCCCTAATGAAAAAACTTTAAATTAAAATTTTGGTTAAAAATCAATTTGACAAACTCACACAAAAAACAAAAACCTAACTCACTTTCGTAGGAATCATGGTTGCATTTAGCGTATGCAACAAGCCTTTAAACCACTCGGTAGCCCGACTGGACGAGTTTTGTCTCGTGAGGGTTTGTAGTGAACACACCCACAAAGTTCCACAAAACCACGGGTTTCCTCCCGCGAAGCGCTAAGTTTACCGTCTTCAGCCAGACATAACTCGTACGAACTATTGAGACGGTTGGAGTGGTTCCATGTAAACCACATCCACCGTTTCCATCTGATCACTCTCCAACTCAACATACGGCTTTAAACGGTATCCATTAACTTTAAAAGGCTCTCCACCTACCATATTTTTTATTTCAATGGCTCCGTATAGAGAGACTTGAGTCACTATGTATGGACCCGTCCATTTACTTCTCAACTTTCCAGGAAAAAGCTTAAGTCTAGCATTGAATAACCAAACTTTTTGACCAACCAAGAAGTACTTATTGGTGATGTGTCGATCATGAAAAGCTTTGGTTTTCTCCTTATAAATCCTAGAACATTCATAAGCATCACGTCTAATCTCATCTAGTTCAGATAATTGAAGTTTCCTAGAACTACCCGCTTTCTCTAAATCCATATTAACGGTCTTAATCGCCCATTCAGCCCTATGCTCTATCTCAACCGGTAAATAACACGCCTTGCCATATACCAACTTATACGGTGACATACCAATAGGAGTCTTAAAATTCGTCCTATATGCCCACAATGCATCATCTAACCTCAAGGACCAATCTTTCCTGTCACTACGAATGGTCTTTTCTAAAATTCGCTTAATCTTCCTTTTAGATACTTCCACTTGTCCACTAGTCTGTGGGTGATAAGGGGTAGCTATCCTATGATTAACTCCATAGTGTTTCAATAATTTTCCAAATCTAAAGTTCTTAAAGTGGAAACCCCCATCACTAATGATAGCCTTAGGAATTCCATGCCTAGCAAAGATATTCTTCTTAACAAACTTAAGAACTACACTATGGTCATTGGTTCTAGTAGCCTCAGCCTCTACCCACTTAGACACATAATCAACTGCCACTAAAATGTACACATTGCCATGGGAAGTGGGGAATGGTCCCATAAAATCAATACCCCACACGTCAAAGATCTCAACAACAAGTATGGAATTCATAGGCATTTGATCACGCCTTGAAATCCCTCCAACTTGTTGTCAACGAATACATGCTTTTACAAAAGACTGGGCATCCTTGAATATAGTCGGCAAAAAGAAACCGCTTTGTAGGACTTTATGCCCAGTTTTTGTAGCACCAAAGTGTCTACCACATGCATAAGAATGGTAATGAGCCAATATGTCCATATGCTCATGGTCAGGAACACATATCCTAACGACTTGGTCAACACACACTTTATAGAGCTCCGGATCCTCCCAAAAATAATGCTTCAACTGGGAGAAGAAGTATTTTCTTTGTTGCTTGGACCAAAAATCCGAAAGCTTTTTAACAGCTAGGCAATTAACTATATTTGTGTACCAAGGAACCTTAGAAACCTCAAATAAACTTTCATCCGGAAAGCTTTCCTTAATCACATCAAAAGGGTTGAACGGCGGAGGGATAATTCTAGACAAATGGTCGGCAACTACATTTTATGACCCCTTTTTATCCTCGATTTCTAGATTAAATTCCTGTAAAAGGAAAATCCACCTAAGCAACCTTGGTTTTGTCTCTTTCTTAGTCAACAAATGTCTTAAGGCACTATGATCCGAAAATACTATCACCTTAGAATGCCCCCAAATATATGACCTAAACTTATCAAGAGCAAAAACCACAGCTAACAACTCTTTTTCGGTAGTGGTGTAATTCATTTGAGCTTCTAAAAAAGTCTTGCTAGCATAAAAGATCACAACGGGTTTCTTATCGACCCGCTGTCCTAGAACCGCCCCAGCGGCATAATCACTCGCATCAAACATGATCTCGAAAGGCTTCGACCAATCAGGTGATTGTAGAATAGTGGCTTCTACAAGCTTTCGCTTAAGCATGTTGAATGCTTTAAGACATGATTCATTAAACTCAAAGCGTGCATCTTTTAAGAGTAAATTACAAAGAGGCTTTGATATTGAAAAAAATCTTTAATAAATCGCCTATAGAACCCGACATGACCAAGAAAAGAAGCACACCTTTGATGGTAGTGGGAGGAGTAAGGGTCGAAATTACTTGAACTTTGGCACGGTCAACCTCAAATCCTTTTCAAACACAACATGCCCTAATACAATTCCCTCTCGAACCATGAAATGGCTCTTCTCCCAACTAAGCACAATATTTGTTTCGGTGCATCTTTTTAACACGCTTTCAAGCTAATCAAGGCAACTTTCAAAGGATTGACTAAAGATGGAGAAATCATCCATAAATATCTCTACAGATTCTCCAACCATGTCAGAAAAGATACTCATCATACACCGCTGAAAGGTAGCAGGTGCATTACACAGGCCAAAAGGCATTCTTCGAAATGCAAATGTTCCATAAGGACACGTAAATGTAGTTTTGGCCTTGTCATCAGGATGGATGGGTATTTGATTATAACCAGAGTAAACATCCAAGAAGCAATAGAATTTCTTACCAGAAAGCTTCTCAACTATTTGATCAATGAAGGGTAGTGGGAAGTGATCGTTAGATGTGGCATTATTCAGCTTACGGTAATCTATACAAACTCTCCACCCAGTGACTAGTCGGGTTGTGAGTTTTTCCTCATTCTCGGTTTCAACAACGGTGATTCCGGCCTTTTTAGGCACCGTTTGAGTGAGACTTACCCATTTACTATCCGAGATGGGATAGATGATACCAGCATCTAACCATTTAAGAACTTCCGTCTTTACTACGTCTTTCATATTAGGATTCAGACGCCTTTGTGCATCTCTAGATGGCTTAATATCTGGGTCTGTAACAATTCGATGCATACAGAATGAAGGGCTGATCCCTTTCAAGTCTGCAATTGTCCATCCCACTGCTGCTTTGTACATGGAAAGCACTTTTAAATGTGCTTCCTTTTGTGATTCAGAAAGATCAGAAGCAACAATAATGGGTAAATTACTATTAGGACCTAGAAAAGCATATTTGAGATTGGATGGTAAAGGTTTTAGTTCAAGAGTTGGAGGCACCTCTAGAGACGGCTTCGTGGCCGTGTTGAAAGTAGAAGGAAAGGGCTCCACTGTATAAGACCAAGGTGGCTTTTGATGGTCCAAATAATTGATCAAACATTCTTGAATCTCTTGAACTTCAACAACATCAAGAATCTCCTCATTCTCACCAGTTAGATATAATTCCAAAGGATCATCCTTAAGCATACGAGGTGCATGCTTTTGAACTTCCTCATCAATCACATCTACTTGGTAACATTCATTCTTCGTAGGAGAATTCATAGAATTAAACACATTCAATCTTATCTTTTTATTACCGAATGCAATATCCATGGCACCAGTTCGACAATAAATCCTAGCATCTATCGTGGCTAAGAATGGGCGCCCAAGGATAATAGTTGGTTGAACATCTTTGTATTGTGACTCGGTGTCCATAACAAAGAAGTCAACTGGGTAATAGAAATTATCAACTTTCACAATAACATCCTCTAAGATACCTCTAGGAATTTTGGTAGATCGATCGGCTAAGGAAATAATGGTGTATGTCTTACGAAGAGTTCCTAAGTCATACTTATCAACCAAACTAGAAGGAAGGATGTTGATACTGGCACCAAGATCAAGGAGCGCCTTCTTAATGGCAATATTTCCGACCACAACTGAAATCAACGGTGCTCCAGGATGTTTGAATTTAGGAGGAAGGGAGCTAGATAAGACTGCACTCACATGCCTGTTAGGTCAATCTTCTTAGGCAAAGATGCCTTCAGCTTCCTTTTCTGAGTACACAAGTCCTTTAAAAACTCGGCATACGCAGGAATTTGCTTAATAGCATCAATAAGGGGGAGATTGATTTTAACATGCTTGAAAGTCTCCCACATATCCTCATCATGAGGAACCTTTTTAGCTAACCTTGCAGATGTCGATTTCTCCAAAGCCATAGGGTAAGGTGTGATGGACAAACCACCCTCCTCAACTTCGAGAGATTCAGTAGCTTTAGGATTCGGTGTTGTTGGTTTAGGAAAATCATTTAACAAATCATTTACCAACTCAGAACCGGACATAACTTTATTAGAATTTTTACCTTCAACAATAATCTCGTCATCAGTAACGAAATCCTCGACATCAGGAGAATTTGGAATTCCCTTGTCGTTGTTGTAGATTTTTCCATTTCAAAGAGATGTCACCCTATTCACATGCTCATTTCCATTTTTCTTGTGTGCGGGATTCATGGTGGGGAAGCTCGGTAGCCTTCCCTCATCTCTTTTGCTTAACTGATCCACCAATTGACCAACTTGTCTCTCAAGAGCTGCAATTGATTTAGTAGTGGTCTCATGTCTTTGATTAGTGACCTCGAATTTTCTATTGATCTCTTGATTGTTGGTAGATAATGAATCCATAAGCCTATCAAATTTCTGGTCAAGGTTCAAGTGACGGTTATCATCTTACCCTTGACCCTGAGTTGGATATTGTTGTTGTGGCCTATGATTGTAAGAATTTGGTTGTAAATTAGATGAATCGCCACCCTCATACCTTGGTTTGTAACCATAATGTTGTTGTTGGGCATTATTAGGGCGACTACTTCATCTTTCCAACGGAAATTAGGGTGATTGCGCCATCCAGGATTGTAACTTTCGGAGAATGGGTCATTTCGTGGACGACCACCATAGACTCCATTTACCTCCTCATTTGGTGGCGCCCCCCAACTTTGACAATTATCGACTGAGTGGCTTGGATCACCACACATTGAACACCCACTATGCAATTAGACACATTTGGCACACCTTTTCCTAGATTTGTCAACAATATATCAACTTTCTTACTTAACTCGCTAATTTCAGAATTTGTGCCATGTTGATTAGACACAAAATTGGCGGAAGATGGGTGGTTGTTTCGATCCACTGAAGCTTAGGTCTTGGAACCTTTGCTTAGTTTTTCAAAAAACTCCCATTCTTCCTCCATAGGTTGCGAGAAAAACATACCCCCACTAGTGGCCATCACAAATTGTTGGTTGTTATAATCCAACCCATCATAGAAGACTTTAACAAGCTCCCATTTTGGAACATCGTGATGAGGGCAAGTTCTTAATAACTCCTTAAGTCTACTAAATGCTTCATGAAACTGCTCGCCTAGGATTTGACGAAAGGATTTAATCTTATTCCTAATGGCAGCAGTTTTACTTATAGAATAAAATTCCTCAAGAAAAGCATATTGCTTTTCAGACCATGAGTTAATACGGCTCAAGAGATGAGAACCAGTCCTTAGCTTTATCTTTAAGAGAAAAAGGAAAAAGGCGAAGTCTTACCTCATCGTTGGTAATGTTATTAACTTGATATGTGTCAACAATAGAGAAGAATTCTCGCAGATGTGCGTATGGCTCCTCACGACCTCTAAACACTGGCAAGATTGCTATGAGGTTCGGCTGGATCTTGAAGTTACTTGTAACCCCTTTAACCAGATCTGGATAAACGATAGGCGAGGGATCCTCGAAGATCCCCGACCTATAATAAGAATCAATACCCCGTGGTGGAGATTCTTCTCCGCTACTACTTCCGCTAGCACCTCCGCCAACATCTTCGTCACCTAGAATTTCAGCAAAAAGCTCTGATAAACCTGAAAAATCAAGATTAGTAGAAAACTGCCAAAACGTTTTCCTCCGCAACCGTGTACTTTTCTCAACATCAGGATCGTAAGCTAAGGTGATGTACGTCCCAATCTACGTGTGCGCATACACTAACCTACACACTCACAAGAAACAAAACAAAACAAACAAGACAAGAAAAATAAACTCTTTTTGTATTTTTTATCTATTTAAAAAAAATATTAACAAAAACTTAAACGAAAATCTCACTGATTCCCCGGAAGCGGTGCCAAATTTTTGATCGACGTCGAAGTGCCGGTCAAAAATAACCTAATTACCTTATACTAGATAGGGTAAGCGAGTATCGATCCACGAGGAATATGTGGTTTTAGTTTAAGTTTTGGGGTGATCACTGATCAATAAAAGTTTTGGTTTTGAAATCTCACAACTAAAATACTTTTGATGTAACACCCCCATAAAGCGGGTATCACAGTGGTGGATTGATGAGCAAATAGCTTACAAAGCACAGATCATAATTATATGATTTTTGAAATACAATTGATGTATACATTGAATTGGTACAATCATTCAAATCGTTGAATAACATTTGTTATGAATATCCCAGTAAAAGATAATCCCCCGTCATTTTATTGCTCCTAAATGATGCTCAATCCATGCTCAAATAATCTTGCTAAATAACCTGGGAAAAACATGCTTAAAACAGTCAACATAAAGTTGGTGAATTCATAGATTTTTGTAAAATCTTCGTTTAGGATTTTAAGTTCTCCTACATGGTGTTATTCAGTATTTGATATAAAAGTCAAATTTAAAGTTTCCAATTATTCCATACCTTAATGTACTAAGCAGTAAAAATCAAGATCAGTATGTGTTACTAAGCAGAGCAAGATTAGGTTCAGTACTTCCTATATTTCCCTTTCAGTATTTTACTAAGTAGTGTAAAATAATCAAGTTTAGTATATTTAATACTACCATTACAGTATTTTACTAAATAGTGTAAAATAATCAAGTTTAGTATATTTAATACTACCATTATAGTATTTTACTACACAGTGTAAAATAATCAAGGTTAGTAAGTTTTACTAAGCAGTGTAAAGTAACCAAGTTTAGCATTTCCATTATTCCCCTTTTAGTGTTTACTAAGTAGTATATGATTAAGTTTAGTAACACAAACCTTATAGATAGTAGCAATGCACAAAGCATATATACAAAAGATAATTACATTTTCTATTAACCGAAAGTGAAGCTTAACCTTCTATAGTTCTCAACATATGAGAACCCGGGGCCTTACGAAAAGGCGCCAAACTCAGTTTCTAACATCATATACATCTGTTATCCCGGCCGAGGAACAGTGAGCATGACTCACCCAGATGGGGATGGTCAATCCCAAATAGATCTATTTATAACATTCGGGCAATTTCCCATAATTTAACAGTTTCAATAATAATAGACAATCGTAATTAAGAGTACCATTCAATTTGCGTTCTATAGAATAAATATCTATCAATCCTATAGTCAAAACAGGTTACAGTTCAATTTACATTCTATAATTAAATTATAGTCATATTGTCAAAACAAGTTGTAGTTATTTAATAGCATGTCTACCCCTCGCGGGTTTGAAAAATGATAAAAGATTTAAAAAGTGAGGCTATGAACTCACCTGTATAATACAGCTCGAGGATGATCAAGTATACAATCACTAAGCACACAGTACATCAAATACCCCTATCGTTACAACTCCGGATCTAACATGCATTAGTCATTATCAGCAGTCCCAAACGCCCCCTTATCAGCATGCATGTTATCAACAGTCCCAAACAGCCCTTTAAAGCTTTCTTCAGTCCCAGACGCCCCCTTATCAACATGCATGTTATCAGAAGTCCCAAACACCCCCTTATCAGCAGATCCAAACGCCCCCAAAGCTGCTTGACAGCAGATCTTCGATCCCAACGCCATGCATGTCGCTCCCGACAGTAAATCAATACAGATCCGTATAGATCCGTGTGGATCTAGGCTAACCGAATGCACCCTTATTTGTTTTCTGCCTTAAAACCAAACACCCCTTTATGTTGTTTGTTAACTGCAGATCCAAACGCCCATGGTGGGCTTGTAAACGCAGAACAAACACCTCGAGGAGACGGGGATCTTGGGGTAGCGATGATGGCAGCAGGAGGGCTGCAGTGGTGGTGGAGGTCACGGCTGTGGTGGATCCGAGGTAACCATGAATGGTGGTGGGTGGCTGACGGGCAGGTGGCTGCTGGTGGATAGCAGCAAGGACAAGGGTGGTTGCGTGGCTGGATGTAGGGTGGAAGGCAGCAACCTATGGCTGCGAGGATGATTGGCAGCAGGAGCTGCGATGGAGGTGGCTGATGGCAGCAGGGATGCTGCGTGACTGGGGCCTTCAACAGTGGAGGGTGGCGGCTGATGACCACGAACCAGGTGGTGGCTGCATGGTGGTGATGTCGTGATGGTGGAGAGTGGCCACAAAAGTGGCGGCTGCGTGGCTAGTGGCCACGGCTGATGATGGCTTGTGACCCGGGGGTCACGGCTGGTGGCTAACCCGCAAGTTAGGTGGCGGCTGGGGTGTTTATGGAAGCAGGGGCTGCGGCTGGTGCCGATGGTTATGGCGGCCGGAGGTGGTAGCATGGTGGTAACGTGGTGGTAGACGGACACAGGTATAGATCTACCCGATCTACAAGCTAGAGGTGGTGACGGAAATATTTTCCGATGGCCAGAAAATAGCCATAAAAATGTGACGGCTGCCATTTTTGATGGAGGAGTGTGTGTGTGTGTGGAGGCTAGGGTTGAAGTGGGGATGAAACCCTAGTTCTCCATTTTTATATTCACTAGTTAATTACAAAGTGGAAGGTTCCTAGTAGTGTAGGGACTAAAGTGCAACTTATATTATACTTTCGTTCATACGCGGTTCGAGGCTCGTTTACATTTCATAAAATTAGTTTCATTTTACGAAAACCGCATCATTGATCTTAGAATCATTTTTCCAATAACATGGAGTATTTATATGTCATATAAATACGAAGAACATGTTCGTTTATTTAAACGACAAGTATTTGTCACTTATCGTTTGTATAACGTAAGTGTCATTTTAATGGAAATACTTCTTGTTTAATTCCTCCGTAGATGAAAGTAATAATGAACAATTTAATCAAATTGTTTATCACGCATCTCTTGAAATAATTTATGAAATTAAATTATTGAATTGTCGGTACGCGGGTTGTATGAGTTTTGTCAAACTTTTCTATTCCGATGATTTTTGTCTTGTTCAAAAAGGGATTCAAACCATACTTCATTATTATTTAATGAACGAAAAATTTTGGGTTTTACACCATCCACATGCCACCTTGAGTTTCGTCCTCGAAACTTAATAATTCGTTTTTTAGTTTAGTTGTCTTCTCAGCTCGATTCGAATTGATATAACGTTTTCTAGCAAAGACTTAATTGTTTTTGGTTGTACAAACTTGATTGGTATTCTATGTCTAATTAGCACAAAGCAATTAAAAATGTAAAAATATTAACTAAATCTACATATACGTACTACTCTAAAACACGTTGCACGTAAAACATTTAATTTGTACGAAATTTAAAACTTGAAAATACAAATTCTAGACTACAAATGAAATTACACAATACAAAATATAAAACTAATTTTAACAAAATACAAATTGTAAATTTTATAAAACTATACTTGAAAATGAAATGTTTTATTGATTTAGCTGTAATTCATTAATCAAACCAAACTGGCCCAACAAGGAAATAGCCCAACACAATACCAAACCAGCCCAACAACCATTCTAACTATTTAAAACGTTTGGACCTATAGTGCAAATACAAATTCAAATATAACTCACTAACAGTAACTACAACTAACCGGAGGACTGTGAACGTAATATAGAGATACAAAGTAAAGGACTAAATGTGTCAATTCTCTAAACTTCTGCAACTGAATATTACAAACAGATATAGCAGTATATCACTATGATTCGAATTTTTTGCTTAATTCCTAATTTTTATACTTCTCTTTTAGACAAAGCTATTTAAAAACTCAACATTAAACCATTCCTATTCAAGCTTTATGACTATAACTAATTTCTTTACTCCTTTAGCTTCAAATTTAACAGTTCAAAATCCTATTATTAATTTGGTACAGCTTATTATACTCCTAACTGAAAAATTAATAAGGAAGTATGCTATGAATTCAAACGCATAGCTATAACAGAATACAAAAAAAACAATCAACACATTTACCAGTAAATCTCAAACAGAATTCATAAACTACAATACTACAGCTAGCAGACTTAAAATTTTTCAGAATAGCTAAACGAAAAGAGGTGACCTTCACATCCGAAGCCAGTCCGTTGTGGAAGAGAAACGCGGCGCTGAGCCGGCTTAAAACCAAACATCCCTAAACGTCAAATCTACTGCTATCTTCAACAAATCCAAACACCACCAATCTGCTGATCTACTCTTTCGAATAACAGACTGATTTCAACTGACTTTCTAACAGCAACTCCAAAACGTGCAAACCTGCAAAATCAAAACAAAGCAAAGAAACTGGACGAAATCTCTCGATTCTGAAACTAAATGAATTGATCTAAATTGATCAATTTCTTCGAACTATGAACCAATCCTATAACTGATAACAAAAAGCTGAACAATACTAAATTCTATGTAAACTATACTTTTATGCTATGAAAATCTGAAATTTAATACTAATCATTTGAAAGTAAAAATGCTGAAATCTTATCAATTCTACAAACTGATTTGAACAAGCTTATAACGAAAAATTCTATTTAAAACTGATTCTATTTTCAACTGATTAAACTGAAAAACTTTTTAAGCTATAAAACCAAATCAAACTGTAAAAACTGATTAATCTATATATCTTTTACTAAATCTCGACGTAATCAAATCCACAAACTCAAATAATTGCTAGTAACACTTACAACCTTAAGCACTACGAGCTAAAAAAAAACAGTAAACAAGCTTATAAGCTGAAACGAGTCAATGAACAGTAACGAGAAGAGATTGAAGAAAATTAAAAGCTTCTATGGTAGAAAACACTCTCAGTAACCAAAAGATCCAATCATAAGCTCTATTGAGAACTTATGAACAGTAGCGAATCAGTAGAGAAAGAAGAGAATACTTGAGAAAATATCAAACTTTATTAATGGAGAAAACGGTTACATTCTTAAACTGATTAACAGATTCTAAACAATATTCCAACTGAAAATCATAAAGCATTTGAGAGAGAAAAGCTAACTAATTCCTAACTAACTATGTGCTAATCTACTCCTAGCTAACCGGTTGCAAATGAGGGTCTTCATGTCTTTTTATAGCCGTCGAGTGGGAAGGTGTGACGTGTTCTCGCCAATGAAAAGTGGACACGTGGAAAATACGAGGTTTGCACTCGTTCTTCATCTTTCTTCAAATTTGGGGCTTTCTTTGTTCTTGGGTCTTGATCTAATTGACTGCTCCCATCTTGTAGAGGAAAAGGAGAGAAACACTTTTGTAGTTATAAGTTTCAGTTGAATCTCTCTTGATTGTTCGTGATATGGATTTGCAGGTTAAGAGGTGGAGAAATAGAAAAACCGTCTCTTCTTTCTCTCTCTTTGGGGAAGATGAAGATGTGTCTATGTGTGTTTGTATTGTGGGTTGACCGGTCTTGGTCTTTTGACCAAGATAATAAACTTGTTTACTTTCCATTCAATTTCTCTTTTTGGTCCCTCAACTTCACATTTTGTTTCAAAAGTGGTTAAAACTTTTAAGTTCTTTCTTTTCATCCTTCATTTTGTCAAAAGTTACAACTTGAACCCTCGATCTTTGAAGTAGTGGCAAGATTGGTCCTTTAAGCATCTTTCTTCTCTTTCTTCGTCTTTTATCAAATAAATCCATGAAAACGCGTCTTTGCTCTAAAAATGTATCTTGTTACCTGAAAACACACAAACACCAAATACACGCGTAATTCTGATAATTAACAGTTAAATATGATGTATTTGACTGTGTTTTTAATGGTTTTAGGATCATAATTGATGAGTGTTTTCACACTTATCAACTCCCCTCCACTTGACCATTGCCATGTCCTCATGCAATGCAGCATTTTAAAGCACCAAGTTACACTTTTCTCATAATTAACCAACCTTGGCCATTTTATGATTTAATAAACTATGCTATGCTACATGATGAATGGTTTTGAATATTTACAATGCAATGCAAAGAAAACAATTCTATTAATATATTTTTGGATTTTTCATAAATGGTTTTGATGGAAATAACTCATAAAGATGTCAATGACTTGAATTAGGGCTTGGATACCATGGACATTTATCACCCTCAAGTTTCACTTTCCCCATACCAAGCTTAAAAATGGGATCATTGTATTCACAAGTAAAAATTGTATCAACTTATTCATGACAATTAAATGTGGAACCGGTTATTAATTGAGCAAATTGCTTGTGGGCAAATTTGTCATTATTCAAGCGTGAAATATAAGAAATGTAAAATCCAAAAATAAGGAAGCACGGTTTTAATCCTAAGTAATCTTCTCATCCATTACTTGAAAAACCGCTCACAATTAATATAAGTCCGTATTAAGAGTAATAAGTCATTCGCCTTATGTGTAAAATCCTCATGTCATGCTTTCATAAGTAACTACACACTCGCTAAGGAAAGAAAAATAAAACTCACGCAATAATTTACATCCGCATCTTTTTGAGATTTTGGATCTTCAACCCCGCAACCCGTCAAGGTAATATTGGATTGGAGCAATCTATTGAATCCCCGCAACCCGTCAAGGTAATATTGGAACTCAATAGTCACTATAATTAACACCACACTGCCCCTCTTGGGAGTCTTGCATTATTTTTTTTTATTTTTTTTATTTTTTTTTTCTTTTTTTTTCTTTTTTTTTTCTAGCCACTCATTTTTTTTCATAAGCCGCTCTTATTTTTCTTTATTCCTCACAAAGAAAGTAGAAAAGAATAAAAGGAAAAACACCCGCTAAATATGGAGCATGACATAAGTCTAGTACACATAAAATGTGCTAACTTAGAATCTTAAGACGTACTCATATCAACCATAAATGATTAGCCAAAAATGCATAAGAGATTACAAACCAATTAAAACCGTACTTGATTATTTATTAACAATTATATACATGCGAAGAAATAGAGGTAAAGAAGAGAAGGGTTTAGCCACAAGTATTTGCCATGAAGTCTATCTAGCCCTTTTACACTTGCTTCAACTCTAGCATTTCCCATTCTCCACAAATTTAAAATCTCAAATAATGAAATTGGTGGAAGCTTAGCCTAATAGACCAATGAAGGACTACATGGTTAAGGATACTAGCTAGAGAGTGCTAAAATAAGCAAACTCGGGTTGAGTCAAACTCGGGTTGAGTCAAAATACTAGCCTAATATGTCAAAGAAGTCTAAACTTGTTAAAACCATGTTTTATTATATTTTTTCCTTTTTATATATTTTTGATGAAAAATAAAAGAATATATACAATGCAAGTGTGTTATGCAAATGAAAAATGATTAATGCAAAAATTATGAATGCATATTTTTGTTGGCCAAAGTAGATCAAAAATTTGAAAAATGTTTGAAAAATTAATTTTCCCAATTATCATGAAGTTAAGGCAATGGTTTAGGTAAGGTCACTTCGATAGAAGTCTCCCCTACACTTAAGATAAACATTGTCCTCAATGTTTAAGAGTATTGGAGTAAACTCCCCTACACTTATGACATTGATTACTTTGCTTAACCCAAGTTAAGGAAAAGACAACTAAAGGGTATCCATTTGAAGCACAAATGTTTTGAATATCACAATAGCAAAAACTAATCGAAGTGAACCAGATACACGGGCCTCCTCCATAAGCTCCAAGCATGAAATGTGAGAGAGCAACCCTTGAAACAAACACCAAAAGACGAAGAAAGGCACCCCTCCACTTCAACTCTACTATAACATCTTTTTAATTAAACCTAACCTATTGAAAATCTACTTTACGTTTTCTAACCTAGTTATTCAATGCTTGAGTTTTTTTAACCCTAAGTCGCTAGCTCGACTCGGCCCCGAATTAAGTTGTCCTTGGGGAAACCATCATGGAGAATAAAGAACATCCACTTTGAAGCACATCTCACATGATACACTCAAACTTAGCATGTTGCCATTTACTATAAGATTTACCAAATCTGCCTCGATAAATGGAACGGTCCAACGTGTCTCAAGTTTGTCCAACATACGAAAACTCTCATATATGAAGCACCCCAGGATCAAATACATAGTTTCCATCTCTACACTCGAACAACTCCAAAGTAGGTAGCATAACCAAAGTAAGCTCATACAAGAAGCACAGATCAATCGAAAGCACACTCTTAAGTGGAGTAGATGAAAACCAATTTTTTCCAAACATATGTATCCCAGGATCAAAAACCTTTCCCTTCATGGGAAAATAAGAAGATGAGCTCATATCAACCATATAAGATTCCCCCTTAGATATCAAAGCATCATGAGAATATGAAGGTGTAGGTATCAAAACATTCATAACAATTATGTCCATATTGGGCTCATCATCATCAAAAGGTGGGTAATCTTCCATAGAAGGCATAGAATAAGGAGGATCAAGATTAATAGTGTGTTGTGGAGAAGGTGTAGGCTCTAGGGTCCCAAAAAGCATGTTCTCAATAAGACGAATATCCTCTTCCTAATTAGAAGAAGATGTATCAACCACAATATCATCTCTCTTAAGATAATCTTCAATTTGTTTATCTATCAACTCATCTTCACTAAGCAATCTTTCAGTCTTTAGAATCTCCTCATTCTCATCAATGATAGACCCCTCCTCATCACTATAGGAATCATAGATTGGTTTGTCAAAGATTGGTGACTCCTTAAAACTCAAGGAAGTGTGATCATCAAAAAATGGAGATTCACAAGTGGAAAACTCATTATCACTATAATCATCATATATTGGTGTATCACAAAGAGAAGGTTCATCATCACTAAAATCCTCATTGGTTTCTTCAGCATGATGGAAAAGTGGGTTATCAAATGATGTTTCAAAAAGAGGATTCGAATTCATCACAAAATCACTTAGAGGAATAGGTGAAGGAGTCATAGAGGACATGGATTCATCATCAGATGTAAAAGACTCATCACTATCATAAGGATCATCAAAGAGTTCATCACAAGAATCATATGGTGGTAGAGGAGAAGGATCCAAATTCCCTATAGGAGCAAACTCTTCATCCAAATTAGGAATGTTATCTTGACAAGACAAATCATTGGATGATATAGCATAAGACGCGTCACTAGAATCACAATCATCATCCTCCATTTGTGTCAAGTCTTTCACAAACTCTTCCTCAATCTCATTATCCCTTTCTTTAAACAATTCATCAAGATCGAAATCACCAAAATCACTAGTAGTAGCATGAAGGTCAATACGTGATAAAATCTCAATGTGATCATGAGGAGAAGAGGTATCAACACAAAGCTCATCACATAGTTCATTGGAAACCCTCTCAAGCTCTCTTTGGATTGGGATAAGGTTCTCAACACTAGAAAAGGTTAATTCATCCGAATCGGTGTTTGTATTAGTGCTAAGAGGCTCGTCCCCCATGGTTAAAGAGTCGGTGGGTTCCTCGTGAGGTAAAGGTGATGAAGGTGTGTATGGCTCAAATATAGTCGGTGGAGAGATGGAAGGGTCTATAATAGGAACATCACTAAGTGTATCATCCTCAACATCTACTCTCAAAGAAGGCTCATCATCAGGTAAAGCATCGTTCGGTCTCATGTGTTGCAAGATGTATGTGCTCAAGCCTAAGATTTTCGGATCAGTTGCCTCTTGCATTGACTCAAGTGCTTGCATTACCATATTAAAAGCGTCTTTACTCAAGAAATGATAAATGCCTTGATTGTTAACGGTGTTTTTATTAGGACTTTGAAAATTTTCTTCATTTTGAAAATCGTCTTGATTTAAAAATTCTTGATTTTGACAATCCTCATCAAACCCTTGATCATAATTACTCGCGTATAGATCACAATTATTTTCATTATGTGATGCTCCACAAGTCGCACAAGGCCCATACATAGCTCGATATTGCTCGTCTTGTAATATCTCCAAAATAGGACGATTAACCAAGTGTGGCAAAGTTGTCGAATATGAAAATCCTTGATGTTGAAAGGTGTCTTGATTATGGCATGGAAAATTCTCATCATTTTGAAAGCCTTCATTGTTTGAAAATCCTTGATTATGAAAGGTTTCTTGATTATAGCCTTGAAAATTATCATTATTTTGAAAACCTTCATAATTGGAAAATCCTTGGTTTTGGTATGGCACATTAAAGGTTTGATCATGAAATGATGGTGGAGGTTGTGATGAAAAACCGGAATATCCCATATAGTCATTACAAGTGTAGTCCATTCGAGTGTTAGGTTGAAAATTAAGGTTCTCGGTTCTATTGTAAGCATATCCCTCCCCATAATAACCATTATTTTGATCACATAAATAAGTATCGTGTGGACCACCACAAGTCGAACAAGGCGAATAATTAGCGTTGGCGAATCGTTGTTGCAAAATCTCCAACATGGAACGAGTATCCATGTGTAACAAGGTGGCCGAATGTATATACAAGTATAATGACGTTTACAAGCTTCCTCGGGAAAGGAAGTGATACACCAAAGGTGGTATGTTTACACGTGTGCGAGTACACGTGTAAGTAAACACGAGGAATGAGGGAGTAGCCCTCGGTCGACTTTGAAAAGAATAAGATTATCCTCTTCGAGTTTCGATATGAAATATCCACAAGAAAGTATATATATAATTACTACTTGGGTGAAAGACCTCCAATTAAGCCTTCCTTCTTAGAATACGCACTAGTGAACGGGGGGTTAGGTGGCGCGAAGCACTTAAGTACCTATTAACCCTTAGACGGCATTTTATAGCACGTCGCCTTTCTATTCACTTTGTAGTTTGTATTCTTCGAATTATTGCCGATTGGAAGTATTTATCTATTCTTGCTTAATTTTATTTGATCGATACGCGTGTCAAGGACCGGAACGCCCCTCAACACGGTGTAATGCCTCGGCAATACTTATGGAAATAGGTAACTTGGTTGTTCTTATACGTATACTTATTTACATATAATAATATATAAAAAAAATATTTTTGTATTTATTTGTTTTTTAAGAAAAATACTATATCTACGTAAAAAGCGATGAAAACGATATAATATATATTTTTGGGTGTAATCTTTTAGGAAAAAGATTACTTTTTGGATTTTTTATTTTTTTGGTTCAATTCTTTAGGAAAAGAATTGACTTTGTGATTTTTTATTTTTTTGTATTTTTATCTTTTTGATTTTTTTAATCTTTTTGATTTATAATACGTAAAAATAACGTTCACAAGATGAACGGATCCCAAAATCCAATCGTCTCACTCGAAATCGTTAATCTTCACGAAAAGAACCGGCAGCGGCGCCATTTAATAATTCGTTTTTTAGTTTAGTTGTCTTCTCAGCTCGATTCGAATTGATATAACGTTTTCTAGCAAAGACTTAATTGTTTTTGGTTGTACAAACTTGATTGGTATTCTATGTCTAATTAGCACAAAGCAATTAAAAATGTAAAAATATTAACTAAATCTACATATACGTACTACTCTAAAACACGTTGCACGTAAAACATTTAATTTGTACGAAATTTAAAACTTGAAAATACAAATTCTAGACTACAAATGAAATTACACAATACAAAATATAAAACTAATTTTAACAAAATACAAATTGTAAATTTTATAAAACTATACTTGAAAATGAAATGTTTTATTGATTTAGCTGTAATTCATTAATCAAACCAAACTGGCCCAACAAGGAAATAGCCCAACACAATACCAAACCAGCCCAACAACCATTCTAACTATTTAAAACGTTTGGACCTATAGTGCAAATACAAATTCAAATATAACTCACTAACAGTAACTACAACTAACCGGAGGACTGTGAACGTAATATAGAGATACAAAGTAAAGGACTAAATGTGTCAATTCTCTAAACTTCTGCAACTGAATATTACAAACAGATATAGCAGTATATCACTATGATTCGAATTTTTTGCTTAATTCCTAATTTTTATACTTCTCTTTTAGACAAAGCTATTTAAAAACTCAACATTAAACCATTCCTATTCAAGCTTTATGACTATAACTAATTTCTTTACTCCTTTAGCTTCAAATTTAACAGTTCAAAATCCTATTATTAATTTGGTACAGCTTATTATACTCCTAACTGAAAAATTAATAAGGCAGTATGCTATGAATTCAAACGCATAGCTATAACAGAATACAAAAAAAACAATCAACACATTTACCAGTAAATCTCAAACAGAATTCATAAACTACAATACTACAGCTAGCAGACTTAAAATTTTTCAGAATAGCTAAACGAAAAGAGGTGACCTTCACATCCGAAGCCAGTCCGTTGTGGAAGAGAAACGCGGCGCTGAGCCGGCTTAAAACCAAACATCCCTAAACGTCAAATCTACTGCTATCTTCAACAAATCCAAACACCACCAATCTGCTGATCTACTCTTTCGAATAACAGACTGATTTCAACTGACTTTCTAACAGCAACTCCAAAACGTGCAAACCTGCAAAATCAAAACAAAGCAAAGAAACTGGACGAAATCTCTCGATTCTGAAACTAAATGAATTTATCTAAATTGATCAATTTCTTCGAACTATGAACCAATCCTATAACTGATAACAAAAAGCTGAACAATACTAAATTCTATGTAAACTATACTTTTATGCTATGAAAATCTGAAATTTAATACTAATCATTTGAAAGTAAAAATGCTGAAATCTTATCAATTCTACAAACTGATTTGAACAAGCTTATAACGAAAAATTCTATTTAAAACTGATTCTATTTTCAACTGATTAAACTGAAAAACTTTTTAAGCTATAAAACCAAATCAAACTGTAAAAACTGATTAATCTATATATCTTTTACTAAATCTCGATGTAATCAAATCCACAAACTCAAATAATTGCTAGTAACACTTACAACCTTAAGCACTACGAGCTAAAAAAAAACAGTAAACAAGCTTATAAGCTGAAACGAGTCAATGAACAGTAACGAGAAGAGATTGAAGAAAATTAAAAGCTTCTATGGTAGAAAACACTCTCAGTAACCAAAAGATCCAATCATAAGCTCTATTGAGAACTTATGAACAGTAGCGAATCAGTAGAGAAAGAAGAGAATACTTGAGAAAATATCAAACTTTATTAATGGAGAAAACGGTTACATTCTTAAACTGATTAACAGATTCTAAACAATATTCCAACTGAAAATCATAAAGCATTTGAGAGAGAAAAGCTAACTAATTCCTAACTAACTATGTGCTAATCTACTCCTAGCTAACCGGTTGCAAATGAGGGTCTTCATGTCTTTTTATAGCCGTCGAGTGGGAAGGTGTGACGTGTTCTCGCCAATGAAAAGTGGACACGTGGAAAATACGAGGTTTGCACTCGTTCTTCATCTTTCTTCAAATTTGGGGCTTTCTTTGTTCTTGGGTCTTGATCTAATTGACTGCTCCCATCTTGTAGAGGAAAAGGAGAGAAACACTTTTGTAGTTATAAGTTTCAGTTGAATCTCTCTTGATTGTTCGTGATATGGATTTGCAGGTTAAGAGGTGGAGAAATAGAAAAACCGTCTCTTCTTTCTCTCTCTTTGGGGAAGATGAAGACGTGTCTATGTGTGTTTGTATTGTGGGTTGACCGGTCTTGGTCTTTTGACCAAGATAATAAACTTGTTTACTTTCCATTCAATTTCTCTTTTTGGTCCCTCAACTTCACATTTTGTTTCAAAAGTGGTTAAAACTTTTAAGTTCTTTCTTTTCATCCTTCATTTTGTCAAAAGTTACAACTTGAACCCTCGATCTTTGAAGTAGTGGCAAGATTGGTCCTTTAAGCATCTTTCTTCTCTTTCTTCGTCTTTTATCAAATAAATCCATGAAAACGCGTCTTTGCTCTAAAAATGTATCTTGTTACCTGAAAACACACAAACACCAAATACACGCGTAATTCTGATAATTAACAGTTAAATATGATGTATTTGACTGTGTTTTTAATGGTTTTAGGATCATAATTGATGAGTGTTTTCACACTTATCAAAACTCGATTAGTATTGCTAAGTGGAGAAATTATCTAGGATCATTGAGTAGACTTTTTATTACATTTTTCTCATGGTAAAATCATGGATTTTACAGCACCACCCCGTTATTTTAGCTTCGTCCTCAAAGCTATTAAAACTTTGTCATTTGTTAGGGTATAGATGTCATAGATCTAAAGGTTCGTCTTAGATATGCTCAGAAACAAATGGTGGCAATAATGTAAAGAGATAGTTATTCGGATTGCCCTATAAGTCTGATTGGGCAGTATCTGAGTAATGTTACCATTATGGATGAACAGGAAGCAATGCAAAGAGATCTTTATCCGGATCGCTCGTTATACATCCGATTGAGCAGGCCAGGTGGAGTACACTGCCATGCATGAGTGCATAGACTCTCTCTCTCTTGGACCATATGGGTAAATACTTAGATAGCACGAGGTTATTAGGCCACGAGGCCTTGCAGTGGTTGTTGGAGGAGAACTACTTCCTCCATCGGCATATTCACACCTTGGAGGGGGGGGGTCTTCAGTGTAAGGCCCACATCTTTCTTACTACACAAGGGCGGTCCTTGTCCTCCTTCATTGATTTTGCAGTTATTTGTCACGATTGAGTGACAGCAGAGACCGCCTACCTTCGAGGAGTCTTTGGCAGACTGCAGTCCCAGTTGCTGATTGTACTCAGTTTGCTTAAGGAGTCCTGATTGGCTTATAGAGGTATTGTAGAGTACCCTGTCGGCACCTGCAGCCTTATCAACCTTACAAGTACCAGCCCTATCTAGCAGACCTGCTGGGTAGGATTTGAGTAGATGTACTAGATCTTTTGTTTACCATGATAAGATTTCGGGTTGTATTCAAGCTATCATGCACAATTCACGAGTCACTTAGAAGTTTAAGAAATCATTCGTCAAATCACAGTAAGTCTTGTGATGATACATTGTAAAGGTAGTTTATTACAATATAGTACGATAAATGATAACGTTAATGGAGTTGGTGGTGTGTGTAGAAACCCAAATTGCTAGGGGTTTTACACCACCCCGTTATTTTAGTTTCGCTCCCGAAGCTAAAGATGAAGTTACTTGTTTAGGGAACAAGTGGGGGCACTTATTCCTTAAACGTGTAATCTTGTGAACTCGAGTTCTAAGTTTACAAGGTTGGATTGACTAGGACAAATTCGTCTTAAGTCTTGGTTTTTCTTAGATGTGCCTCTGGGGCCCCAATGCGTCTTGATGAGCGTAGATAACAGTTCATTAATGTTTCTACTAGTTCTTCAAAAGATTTTTAAGTCTATTAAACTTTAATAAGCTTATGCTATCTCGAGTTAGAAATATAGTTTTGGTTGGTACCGCTCTTGCGTCAATAATTTTCACGCGAAGGGTTTCCCGATATACTTCTAGACTGTGGATAGCAAACATTAGTTTGACACCAAAGCTTCACTCAGCGAGATGGCTAAGATTTTTGTTGGTGTTGCTTGGGTAGGAAGCTACAAAGAATCTGCTTCATTTGTGGTTGAGCTGGGGCATAAGTTGCATGGAGAAGAAGTACTTCAAATGATGGAAATCAAAGAAGATACCAAGAATAAAGAAGTGTGCATCTTGTGTAATGCTGGAAAGTTTATGCGTTCGATGTAAGTGGTCCAAAATTTGCACAAATTTGACTTCTAAAAGGGGGAAGTCATTCATTTCAAGGCTTGTTGGACAATGGTATTGTCGAACTAATTGGATCCGAAGAGGAAAAGTATTGTCCAAAAGAGTTTTGGACATCAAATAATGCTTTTTGGGTGATGACGAACATAACCCTACAAAATACACCCATTGAGAGTTGGGCATGTCTTTTATGCTCGGGTTTGTCTTCCTCGTCAACTTAAGAAATGTGGTTTAAGAAGATAGGGCATCCTCTTACCAAGTATTTCTGGTCTTCGGTACAAGAGATGACACTAAGTCTAATGTCAAACAGTCTGTGTTACCATCACCTCGAATGATCGAAGTTTCATTTCTCAATTGCAGATGAACCATCTTTCTTTTCTGTGACACCCCAAAGTGGTTAAATGAAACGGAAGTGGGCACTCCCGAAAAGTGTTCAAAAGGCAGCGGAAAAAGAACTCTCCCTGAAAGGGGTCAGATGCAGCGAAAAGTAGGCACCCTTAAAAGAGTCAAATGCAGCGGAAAATGGACATTCTTAAAGGAATCATATGCAACGGAAATGGACATCCCCTAAGGGGTCGAATGCAGCGGAAAGTGGAAACTCCCAACAGAGTCAACTGTAGCGGAAGTGATAATTGGGCTAAGGATAAACCAAAAATCATGAGCACAATGCTATGATCCAAAAGAGATGAATACTAATCTTTCTTTGGTTTCTAGATGATGATGATGTAATAACGATAAGATATTACTGGAGGAAATCGCGTGTCAAGGAGGGATACGTTACATAGTCGGATGCATAAAATAATATCAATAATGAGTTTTGTCGAATATATTTAAGCCCATGTCGTTATAAATTTCTATTCACATCGATAAGCGTCCTTATCCATGTAAGGTGAAATTTATAACTCCATTCGGCGACCTATGATTTCTTTATTTAAACGAACAACCGTCCTTACTTGTTTCAATAATGATTTCATAGCCCACCTTACCTAAATATTCCCGGCAAGTCTTATTATTGAGGATAAATATAACATCTAAGATAGTAGATATAATTAAGATACTTTACAGCCCGTTTAGTTACAACTTTCATCTTCGGGCGTCCCATTCCACCGTGATACGAATTTTATAAGTAAACTTCTGGTCTGGTGGCTCATGACATCACCTTTAGACGTCCCATTCTGTCTAAAGACGTAATCATAATTAACTTAGGATCAAGAGTCTCAGGTCCCATATGTAAAATATAGGATCATAAGTACCTTGATTTTGGGTCCCACCGCATCATTTAAAGATGCAAATTTATCTAAATAATACCACATGATATTAAAAAAAGCACGCCTATATGAGTCGTTAATAAGTCGTGTTTTGTAGATATACGTACAAAATCATAAGAGAGAGAAAATACATGTTGATGCGCGATAACATGCGCGAGAGTACGCATCAAACAAGGAGTTCATATGTATAATATAATATATATATATATATATATATAATAATATATTACAATCATAAGCATAGGCATTATATCTTATAGTTCCTTCTAATAAGGTATATATATATATGTATATATACACATAACAACAAATTCAAACATTTAATGAAATATAGTTTGCTAGGTAATGCTTCCTAGTCTGTTTTTAAATTTTCCAATTTGTATGTTTGTTGTAAATTTGTTTTCATTAAGTGGCGTGTCTGTTATCCTAGTGGTTAGAATAGACTAACCAGTTCCTATTCATCGAATAACTATGTAAAGATAGTATGTTCAAGTTTTAATGCATTAAATGAAATAAAGGTTCTAGGGTTTGCTTAAATTTCGGCTATTGGCAAAACAAGTCCCTCTATATTTTACCAAATGTACATTTTCCGGCTCTTACAGCTTTAGTCCTTGGGTTTTCTACTATTTTCGGGAGATGGTGAAAATAATCCCTCAATTCAACATTAGGTTTTATAACTTCTAATAAGTGGTGAACTAACGCTTAGGGCTTCTAATTGTTTCAGCTAATTACATCATTAGTCCTTAGAGTCCTAAAATGACAGTTTAACTTCTAAGAATTTACAAAGTGGTCCTTAAGGTCTAATAAGTCACGAATGGCATTTATTAATCCCCACACTTTCAAATATTTACAATATTAGTCCTTGTAATTTCTGTTTTATAAAGGCAAGTTTCAAATGTCATAGTTTTAATCCATAAGTCTTATAAACTAACGTTCTTAGTCTAAAGGTTTTTATATTCATATCTTCGGTATAAAAACCTTACTAAAGTGTAAAATCACTAAGTGAGCTTATTAAGTGCACCAAAAGAGCTAATGGGCTTCCCAAACCCTTATTGATCTTACAAGATCCATTAACAATTCTTATGAGCTAAGGATTTCTTAATGGGCCTAATTATAGTTTTATATCCATCAACGTTAGAGTTTTACTACATAGGTCCATAAGACAATAAATGGGCCTAATGGTCTTCCTAATGGGCCTAAACATATTTTAGTCCATTAATAATTCAATGTTTGCTAAGTGGGCTTACTAGGCATTGGATAGCCGAATGGGCTTAGTATGCTTAGTTAATGGTTTCGTTATATGGTATTGGGCCTATAGGGCCTATTCAAATTTTGGGTTACTGTTACTTGTGCTTAACTAGTGCATTAATAATATTTAACCATTTATCTAGGTGTGAAGTTTATAAAACCTTGCAAGCTTATTGGTTCTTATAGGTTAATTCAAGATCTCCAAAGAAAAATTTATAAAATCAAGTTTTAGATTTCCCGAACATTTTATTGGATTTTTCAATATTTATAAAATCTAATTAGGTTTTCTAAAGATTTCCTAAGATTGAGTAAAACAGATAGATCTATTTAGATTTTTAGAGACTAAAAAAAATCTTCTTAGATTTTCTAACGGGTTCTAGAGATTCTGTAAGATTTCTAATGTTCCCAAAGTTTTTATTTAATTTTCCATTTAAATATTTCCATGTGTCTGTTATGTATTAGATTGTTCGTGGTTATAATGCATTGTTCGGGCCATCATACTTCAGAAGCCATTCTATAAACGTTTGAGGAGCGAAGGCACTTTAAATCATAAACTCAACCACTAAGTCAAAATGTAATATCGAGATGGAACATCTTTAGTATAAAGCTCCCTACTAACATGGCATGTTTATTTGTTTTATTAAATATCTTGAGTTTATAATATTTCTATAATAAATATTAAATAGTTATTTTACGTAAATACGTA
This sequence comes from Glebionis coronaria, assembly GCA_025667525.1. Lineage (NCBI taxonomy): Eukaryota > Viridiplantae > Streptophyta > Magnoliopsida > Asterales > Asteraceae > Glebionis > Glebionis coronaria. Next base: position 276,596 of record JANFOE010000294.1, on the reverse strand, counting down.
CAAGTTAACATCTAATACAATCAACAATTATGAATGCATAGAATAATTAATGCGCACTTAAATCATATAGTTATGCATGCTCTCTATGCTATATGCTTTCTAAGTATGTCCCAAAAAAAATCCCCAAAAGATTTTTATAAAGTTATAGTCCAGTTTTAAAAAAAAGAAAAATATTTTTATTCTTATTTTATTTAAAAATTAATCTGGTTCGCTATAACTAAAGCTCTGATACCATTCTCTGTAACACCCCCATAAAGCGGGTATCAGAGTGGTGGATCGATGATCAAATAGCTTACCAAGCACATATCATAATTATATGATTTTTGAAACACAATTGACGTATACATTTAATTGGTACAATCATTTAAATCGGTGAATAACATTTGTTATGAATATCCCAGTAAAAGATAATCCCCCGTCATTTTATTGCTCCTAAATGATGTTCAATCCATGCTCAAATAATCTTGCTAAATAACCTGGGAAAACATGCTTAAAACAGTCAACATAAAGTAGGTGAATTCATAGAGTTTTGTAAAATCTTCGTTTAGGATTTTAAGTTGTCCTACATGGTGTTATTCAGTATTTGATATAAAAGTCAAATTTAAAGTTTCCAATTATTCCATACTTTAATGTACTAAGCAGTAAAAATCAAGATCAGTAAGTGTTACTAAGCAGAGCAAGATTAGGTTCAGTACTTCCTATATTTCCCTTTCAGTATTTTACTAAGTAGTGTAAAATAATCAAGTTTAGTATATTTAATACTACCATTACAGTATTTTACTAAATAGTGTAAAATAATCGAGTTTAGTATATTTAATACTACCATTACAGTATTTTACTACACAGTGTAAAAGAATTAAGTTTAGTAAGTTTTACTAAGCAGTGTAAAGTAGCCAAGTTTAGCATTTCTATTATTCCCCTTTTAGTGTTTACTAAGTAGTATATGATTAAGTTTAGTAACGCAAACCTTATAGATAGTAGCAATGCACAAAACATATATACAAAAGATAATTACATTTTCTATTAATCGAAACTGAAGCTTAACCTTCCATAGTTCTCAACAGATGAGAACCCGGGGCCTTACGAAAAGGCGCCAAACTCAGTTTCCAACATGCTATACATCTGTTGTCCCGGCCAAGGCACAGTGAGCATGACTCACCTAGATGGGGATGGTCAATCCCAAATAGATTTATTTATAACATTCGGGCAATTTCCCATAATTTAACAGTTTCAATAATAATAGACAATCGTAATTAAGAGTACCATTCAATTTGCGTTCTATAGAATAAATATCTATAAATCCTATAGTCAAAACAGGTTACAGTTCACTTTACATTCTATAATTAAATTATAGTCATATTGTCAAAACAAGATGCAGTTATTTAATAGCATGTCTCCCCCTCGCGGGTTTGAAAAATCATAAAAGATTTAAAAAGCGAGGCTATGAACTCACTTGTATAATACAGCTCGAGGATGATCAAGTATACAATCACTAAGAACACAGTACATCAAATACCCCTATCGTTACAACTCCGGATCTAACATGCATTAGTCGTTATCAGCAGTCCCAAACGCCCCCTTATCAGCATGCATGTTATCAGCAGTCCCAAACAGCCCTTTAAAGCTTTCTGAAGTCCCAAACGCCCCCTTATCAGCATGCATGTTATCAGCAGTCCCAAACACCCCCTTATCAGCAGATCCAAACGCCCCCAAAGCTGCTTGAAATTAGATCTTCGATCCCCACGCCATGCATGTCGCTCCCGAAAGTAAATCAATACAGATCCGTATAGATCCGTGTGGATCTAGGCTAACCGAATGTACCCTTATTTGTTTTCTGCCTTAAAACCAAACACCCCTTTATGTTGTTTGTTAACTGCAGATCCAAACGCCCATGGTGGGCTTGTAAACGCAGAACAAACACCTCGAGGAGACGGGGATCTTGGGGTGGTGATGATGGCAGCAGGAGGGCTGTAGTGGTGGTGGAGGCCACGGCTGTGGTGGATCCGAGGTAACCACAAATGGTGGTGGGTGGCTGACGGGCAGGTGGCTGTTGGTGGATAGCAGCAAGGAAGACGGTGGTTGCGTGGCTAGTTGTAGGTTGGAAGGCAGCAGCCTATGGCTGCGAGGATGATTGGCAGAAGGAGCTGCGATGGAGGTGGCTGATGGCAGCAGGGCTGCTGCGTGACTGGTGCCTTCAGCATTAGAGGGTGGCGGCTGATGACCACGAACCAGGTGGTGGCTGCATGGTGGTGTTGTCGTGATGGTGGTGAGTGGCCACAAAAGTGGTGGCTGCGTGGCTGGTGGCCACGACTGATGATGGCTGGTGACCCGGGGGTCACGGCTGGTGGCTAACCCGCAAGTAGGGTGGCGGCTGGGGTGTTTATGGCAGCAGGGGCTGCGGCAGGTGGTGATGGTTATGACGGCCGGAGGTGGTAGCATGGTGGTAACGTGGTGGTAGACGGACATAGGTATAGATCTACCCGATCTACAAGCTAGAGGTGGTGACGGAAATATTTTTTGATGGCCGGAAAATAGCCATAAAAATGTGACGGCTGCCATTTTTTATGGAGGAGTGTGTGTGTTTGGAGGCTAGGGTTGAAGTGGGGATGAAACCCTAGTTCTCCCTTTTTATATGCACTAGTTAATTACAAAGTGGAAGGTTCCTATTAGTGTAGGGACTAAAGTGCAACTTATATTATACTTTCGTTAATACGCGGTTCAAGGCTCGTTTACATTACATAAAAGTCGTTAGAATCGTTTTTCCAATAACATGGAGTATTTATATGTCATATAAATACGAAGAACATGTTCGTTTATTTAAACGACAAGTATTTGTCACTTATCGTTTGTATAACTTAAGTGTCATTTTAATGGATACTTCTTGTTTAATTCCTCCGTAGATGAAATTAATAATGAACAATTTAATCAAATTGTTTATCACGCATCTCTTGACAATAATTTATGAAATTAAATTATTGAATTTTCGGTACGCGGGTTGTATGAGTTTTGTCAAACTTTTCTATTCCGGTGATTTTTGTATTGTTCAAAAAGGGTTTCGAACCATACTTCATTATTATTTAATGAACGAAAAATCTTGGGTTTTACACCTCCCACATGCCACCTTGAGTTTCGTCCTCGAAACCCGATTTGTATTGCTAGGTGGAGAAATTATCTAGGATCATTGAGTAGACTTTTTATTACATTTTTCTCATGGTAAAATCATGGATTTTACATTTGATAATAAAAATGCTGATTAAAAATTAAAATACTTATTAAACTAATAATAAAGCTATAAAATATAATAAGGATGTAAAAAATTAAAAAAAATGCAATCCCTTCCAGCTCCTAATATTTATGGTTGATCACACTTATGGATTATCAACACTTTTAGTTCGCTTACAAGGATTATTTTGATTTAATAAGAATGAATTAACGTCGGCATTTATTATGTTTGTCAATGACTCGCAATAATAAATCTTATATTAATCCAACCAATAATTATGTTTTAATAATTTATTTAGGTACAACTTATATTGATTATACGACCATCTTTTTTTTAACTAAATAAAATAAGTATGAATCGCTAACTAACAATAAATTGTCTTGCACAAATAATTAAACATAATAATAAACCAATAAAAATAATTTATAAACAAATTATAAATCAATGTAATAAAAATATAATAATCCAAAAGTGATGATCAAACCATAAATAAAGTTACCGGAAGGGATTACAACAAAATTAGTCGGACATCGCGATACACCCGACCCACTTCATATAAACTTTCGTCTCCATTCTTTTAATTCTTTTTTTATTCTCTTTTTTCGGCGAGCGTGCCACTAACCAATCTATTTAATTCCTCCTTTTTTTCCTTCCTGCAACTTGCTTTTTTTATTTTTTGCTATTAGAAGTGATGGATGTTGATCCACAGAGGACGAATTTATGTGATATAAGAATGATGATGTGCTTTGTTTTTTTTTCCACACCTCTCCCCCAATGACGGATGGTTGTGCTATTTTTTTTTCTTTTGATTCTCCAATCTTGGCTGAATATGGGATCTCCTCAACATCATATATGTCGCCCCTTTGTTTTTTTCAATATATATATAGTACTTTGGGTCGGTTAGTACATGAGTTAATTGGGCCAAAAATTATTTTTTTTTCTTTTTTTTCTTTTGGCATATAATAACTTTGGCCCAATAAAAAATAACCCAACATCAATAATTGCTCGAATAAAGACCGGACAAATAAAAAATGACCGAAAATATTACGACGCGCTCAAATCTTTTTCTTCAATATTTTTTCTTCATTAACCGACGCTCACAATGTCTTTTCTCCAAAAAATTAATTAAGCGTCCATTTTTATTCCACTTCGCTCGTAACCTACATAATCACAAAACACACTCAAAAGTACATATATAACGACAAATAAATATACAATTATGCTAAATTAACATGCTATTAGGTGAATGCAAAATACACCAATCAACATGTTGCGTTATTAGTTTGATCGTTAAGTTATAACATATTTGATGAGTTTTTTTTTGTGGGTTTAATTGATGTTAAAGTGTGTAAGTAATATCTAAAGACGGGTAAATTCACCAAAGATATTAAGAAGTTTAACGACTAATATTTGACTAGATCTCAAGGTTGTTCTTGTTTGATTGGGTTGCGAGGTTTAGTCAAGTGCCAATTGTAACCCAACCTAAGATTTTTAGTGAATTTTGTAAAACCTGCAAAAATAAGGTTATTATTTAATTCTATCTTTCAAGTATTTTGAACTATTCTATGACGTTAAATACTATTATGTTTAACGATTTAAGTTGAAACCGATATTGAATATTTTATTCTAATATTTTGACGAGTAACGAGGACTACTTGATCGCGATACCGACGGATGCCCAAAATTTTATATATTATTATCGATCGTTTCGATATTTAATACTTTCGACAATATCGTTTTAATTTCGTATTAAGTCGTTATATTATTATTTTCCGTGTGCGTTTAAACTTTTAAAAAGTATTTTTACGAAACCCGAGCCCGTAAATAGTTTCAAAATTTACTTTTTGTCATTCCCGTTACTTAAGTTAATATTTACATTTTCAGCCCAAAGAAATGCATTTTGGAAAAATCTACCCTCACCTTGCACTATATAAGGAAATTCCACTAACAAAAACACATACAACATTTATAAAATAAAAATCAAACACACCTTTTCTCTCTCTCTTTGATGCCGTGAACCCCCATCCACCAATAACATCAAATTTTTGATTTTCAAGCTTGATCAATCCAAAACGAATTGAAGACCCATCTTGGTAATCTCAAGAGCTACACTTTGGTATAAAATTTCCTACATGCATCAACTTTCAAGATTTTATAATTCCCATGGTTGACTTATGTTTAAATTATCATGCATGTGATGATCTATAGGTAGGATCATCATGTTTTCATGTTAAAAAGTTGTATCTTTATCTTTGATTTTGTTAAAACTTTACATGCATTACACTTTTGCTTTTTGTAAATTCTGATCAAGTATATAGTTGTATGATTATTGTTTTTATATTATATTACATCAAATCCATTGATTTTGTTAGTTTTTGTGTTTGAATTTTTTTTCTTCTTTCTTTTCTTTTTTTTAGCCGTGACACCCTCAAGCCAAACACCTTTGGATTCTAATTTCTAGCTTGAATCCTTGAAAACCAAAGTAATAACCATGTTTGTAATATGATTTGGATCATTTTGGTATAAAAATTTACAACATGCATGAACTTTTTCTCAAAGTTATTTTTCTTGAAAGATCATCTTGTTATGATCTATTTATGGTTGTAAGTAGGTGTTATTTTTAATATATTAGAAGTGGGGATGTTTGCATATAAGATTTTTGATGTGGATTTTGTATGATTTGGAGATGCAACTGGTCTAGGGTCATTAGTGTTTGATTAGGATGATTTTTAGTTGTTATTAGGAGTATGGAAATGGGTAAATTGTGTTGAAAAAAAATTGATTTTGCATAGTTTTCAAATAATTAATTTTGAGCCGTGGGTTTGAGGCCATTTTCGGGGTCTTAATTCTGAGTATAGGTTGATATGATGGGATCATGTGGTAGAGAATTTCGAGAGATTCGATTTGATATAAAGCAGGCATTCCAACTCCAAACGAGGTGAAACATACGTTAGTTTGATTTTCGTGTACCGGGAGACGAGTGTTGACACAATCCGAAAATTGTTGTCAATATTTGGATCGAATCTCGGGGACTATAAAATGAGTTTCAAAAGGAGTTAAGGGCTGTTCTCAGGCTCTATAATTAGTGTTTTGAGTCTATTTTTAGAATCAAGTGTTGGTTTTATAAATGGAGATGTTTAGAATGGTCAAAATGGTTTCGTAAGTCAAGGTCGCTAAACTGTCTGAATCTTGTAAATCAAAGATGTGTCGGGCAGGGGACTTTAGAAGTAAAATCTTTTGATGGGCTCTTGGCAGGACTTTCTACATATATTATGTGAGTTCCTTAGGTAGTATCATGAAATTTTGATGTGTATAAGTATGGGAAAACAGCTTGGACATTCGGTATGTTCCAGCAGATTTTTACTAAAATCATAGAAAAATAAAATGAATATATAGGAGAGTATAATAGAATCACTTGTATCGTTTTCTCTTGATTTGTCGTGATTTTATGATTTTGAGTTTGATGTTATTATGTATGGTCTATTACTCGAGTCTATTATTAATGAACGCGCCTTATTTAATAGGTTGTTGTTTTCGTGATTAACGGGCATCACTTATCGTCGGCGATAGTTATCTCTACTTCTAAAACTCAAAGTGAGTTTATAGCCTCGCCTTTAAACTTAAAATATTTTATTTACCCCGCGAGGGGGATACATGCTGTTTTATAAAATGAACACAAGTTATTTTCAGTATGCTGGACCCGAATGAGATGATAAATGCATAAGTACCATTGTCTAATGAAGTCCCTGAATTTCATGCACTGTTAATTACTCGAAGGGGTAAACGCTAATACATATGATAGATCTATTTGGTTTGACAGCCTTATCCTAGGGTATGTATCCTTGTGAGCACTTGAAAGGGATATTATGTATAAGAGCTCGTTGGTAAATGACAATATTACTTGTTAGTAGGGGTGCCGTAAGTGACTCGGTTTGATATGTTGGTTAACGTTCAGTGGCGTGAGCTTAATGCATTATCTATATATATGACTTGTTTGTGTGATAAGTTTCAGATGATTAAAAATTCTTGTGTTCACTTATTATTCTTATAAACTCTATAAATTCACTCGACTTTTTAGTTAACTTTTAGCATGTTTGTCTCAGGTAATTAAAGATGGATGCTGGATGTTTGGAATGGACGAGGAGGCAAGCACTAATGTTTTGGAAAACATGTTTTTCATTCCATTCAGTTATATTTTTACTTTTAAATGTTTATGTACTTTAAAAGTTTTTTGTATGAATGTTGGCAAAGATTTGTGGGACCAGTACTCTGATCTTTATGAATGGAACCTTTTATCTAATAACTTTGGCCCAATAAAAAATAACCCAACATCAATAATTGCTCGAATAAAGACCGGACAAATAAAAAATGACCGAAAATATTACGACGCGCTCAAATCTTTTTCTTCAATATTTTTTCTTCATTAACCGACGCTCACAATGTCTTTTCTCCAAAAAATTAATTAAGCGTCCATTTTTATTCCACTTCGCTCGTAACCTACATAATCACAAAACACACTCAAAAGTACATATATAACGACAAATAAATATACAATTATGCTAAATTAACATGCTATTAGGTGAATGCAAAATACACCAATCAACATGTTGCGTTATTAGTTTGATCGTTAAGTTATAACATATTTGATGAGTTTTTTTTTGTGGGTTTAATTGATGTTAAAGTGTGTAAGTAATATCTAAAGACGGGTAAATTCACCAAAGATATTAAGAAGTTTAACGACTAATATTTGACTAGATCTCAAGGTTGTTCTTGTTTGATTGGGTTGCGAGGTTTAGTCAAGTGCCAATTGTAACCCAACCTAAGATTTTTAGTGAATTTTGTAAAACCTGCAAAAATAAGGTTATTATTTAATTCTATCTTTCAAGTATTTTGAACTATTCTATGACGTTAAATACTATTATGTTTAACGATTTAAGTTGAAACCGATATTGAATATTTTATTCTAATATTTTGACGAGTAACGAGGACTACTTGATCGCGATACCGACGGATGCCCAAAATTTTATATATTATTATCGATCGTTTCGATATTTAATACTTTCGACAATATCGTTTTAATTTCGTATTAAGTCGTTATATTATTATTTTCCGTGTGCGTTTAAACTTTTAAAAAGTATTTTTACGAAACCCGAGCCCGTAAATAGTTTCAAAATTTACTTTTTGTCATTCCCGTTACTTAAGTTAATATTTACATTTTCAGCCCAAAGAAATGCATTTTGGAAAAATCTACCCTCACCTTGCACTATATAAGGAAATTCCACTAACAAAAACACATACAACATTTATAAAATAAAAATCAAACACACCTTTTCTCTCTCTCTTTGATGCCGTGAACCCCCATCCACCAATAACATCAAATTTTTGATTTTCAAGCTTGATCAATCCAAAACGAATTGAAGACCCATCTTGGTAATCTCAAGAGCTACACTTTGGTATAAAATTTCCTACATGCATCAACTTTCAAGATTTTATAATTCCCATGGTTGACTTATGTTTAAATTATCATGCATGTGATGATCTATAGGTAGGATCATCATGTTTTCATGTTAAAAAGTTGTATCTTTATCTTTGATTTTGTTAAAACTTTACATGCATTACACTTTTGCTTTTTGTAAATTCTGATCAAGTATATAGTTGTATGATTATTGTTTTTATATTATATTACATCAAATCCATTGATTTTGTTAGTTTTTGTGTTTGAATTTTTTTTCTTCTTTCTTTTCTTTTTTTTAGCCGTGACACCCTCAAGCCAAACACCTTTGGATTCTAATTTCTAGCTTGAATCCTTGAAAACCAAAGTAATAACCATGTTTGTAATATGATTTGGATCATTTTGGTATAAAAATTTACAACATGCATGAACTTTTTCTCAAAGTTATTTTTCTTGAAAGATCATCTTGTTATGATCTATTTATGGTTGTAAGTAGGTGTTATTTTTAATATATTAGAAGTGGGGATGTTTGCATATAAGATTTTTGATGTGGATTTTGTATGATTTGGAGATGCAACTGGTCTAGGGTCATTAGTGTTTGATTAGGATGATTTTTAGTTGTTATTAGGAGTATGGAAATGGGTAAATTGTGTTGAAAAAAAATTGATTTTGCATAGTTTTCAAATAATTAATTTTGAGCCGTGGGTTTGAGGCCATTTTCGGGGTCTTAATTCTGAGTATAGGTTGATATGATGGGATCATGTGGTAGAGAATTTCGAGAGATTCGATTTGATATAAAGCAGGCATTCCAACTCCAAACGAGGTGAAACATACGTTAGTTTGATTTTCGTGTACCGGGAGACGAGTGTTGACACAATCCGAAAATTGTTGTCAATATTTGGATCGAATCTCGGGGACTATAAAATGAGTTTCAAAAGGAGTTAAGGGCTGTTCTCAGGCTCTATAATTAGTGTTTTGAGTCTATTTTTAGAATCAAGTGTTGGTTTTATAAATGGAGATGTTTAGAATGGTCAAAATGGTTTCGTAAGTCAAGGTCGCTAAACTGTCTGAATCTTGTAAATCAAAGATGTGTCGGGCAGGGGACTTTAGAAGTAAAATCTTTTGATGGGCTCTTGGCAGGACTTTCTACATATATTATGTGAGTTCCTTAGGTAGTATCATGAAATTTTGATGTGTATAAGTATGGGAAAACAGCTTGGACATTCGGTATGTTCCAGCAGATTTTTACTAAAATCATAGAAAAATAAAATGAATATATAGGAGAGTATAATAGAATCACTTGTATCGTTTTCTCTTGATTTGTCGTGATTTTATGATTTTGAGTTTGATGTTATTATGTATGGTCTATTACTCGAGTCTATTATTAATGAACGCGCCTTATTTAATAGGTTGTTGTTTTCGTGATTAACGGGCATCACTTATCGTCGGCGATAGTTATCTCTACTTCTAAAACTCAAAGTGAGTTTATAGCCTCGCCTTTAAACTTAAAATATTTTATTTACCCCGCGAGGGGGATACATGCTGTTTTATAAAATGAACACAAGTTATTTTCAGTATGCTGGACCCGAATGAGATGATAAATGCATAAGTACCATTGTCTAATGAAGTCCCTGAATTTCATGCACTGTTAATTACTCGAAGGGGTAAACGCTAATACATATGATAGATCTATTTGGTTTGACAGCCTTATCCTAGGGTATGTATCCTTGTGAGCACTTGAAAGGGATATTATGTATAAGAGCTCGTTGGTAAATGACAATATTACTTGTTAGTAGGGGTGCCGTAAGTGACTCGGTTTGATATGTTGGTTAACGTTCAGTGGCGTGAGCTTAATGCATTATCTATATATATGACTTGTTTGTGTGATAAGTTTCAGATGATTAAAAATTCTTGTGTTCACTTATTATTCTTATAAACTCTATAAATTCACTCGACTTTTTAGTTAACTTTTAGCATGTTTGTCTCAGGTAATTAAAGATGGATGCTGGATGTTTGGAATGGACGAGGAGGCAAGCACTAATGTTTTGGAAAACATGTTTTTCATTCCATTCAGTTATATTTTTACTTTTAAATGTTTATGTACTTTAAAAGTTTTTTGTATGAATGTTGGCAAAGATTTGTGGGACCAGTACTCTGATCTTTATGAATGGAACCTTTTATCTAAGAATGTCTCTTTTAGAGTCGTTCTTTATATTCTTTTGTGATTGTGCTATTTCTTAACATCCAAATGGTTGGTTCCACTGCGAGTAAATTTGGGGGAGTTAAAGATTGGTACCAGTGCTTAAGGTTATAGATAACTAGGTCCTTAATTTCAAAAACCTAAACTATAAACGTGTTTTGTGCGCTAAGTCTTCTCGTGTTCCTAGTCAAAGCCTTCAGGTAACTTTTATGTGATTGTTAATGCATATTTGAGAAGCATTATTGTTAAGTATTTTATAATAAGTACTTTGAGATATTTGAGATATATTTCTGAGATATAATTTATATATATATATATCGACTTTAATGATATTTTGATGTAAATGCATCCATTCATATTTTTTTCATAATTTTTGAAATACTATAATGACCTTATAAATTTTGTTTTACGGGATTTGCTATAACATTTGAGCCATGTGGATCCCCACGTGACCCATAGTAATAGTAATTACTTTGTGTTATGATTTTTGTATGACTCGATGATTTATTCATGTTGTGATCCAAAATTTGTACATGATTATGACCATATCATTTTATGAACACTCACGAGTTTTTCTTAGTGTTATGACAGAATCATGCCACCGCGTAGGATAAGTCAGGCTGAGGTGAACAGAGTTGTTGCTGCAGCTCTTGCTGAAGATCATGCTGCAAGGAACCAAGCCGGTGGAGCTGGTGCGGCAGGAGGAAATGTTGGTCCAATTGGTGTACCACCTGTTAGAGAGTGTACTTTCTCTAGTTTTAAGAAATGCGGGCCGATTAATTTCAATGGTACTGAAGGAGCAGTGGGATTGGCTCGTTGGTTTGAGAAAACGAAAAGTATGTTTAGTATCAGTGACTGTGTGGAAAGGAATGTTAGCCCTATAATTTATATAGCCGAACAAGAATGTAATAGGTCATCTTAGTCGTTAAAAGGTCTTGTATTGTAATAGGTTAGTCGGGATAACCGGGCTTGGACTTTAAGCTAATATTGTCTAAGTTAGGGGCGTAAGCCCAAGACTAAGCCAAGCCCGACCCAAGTCACAAACCCACGGCCCATGGAAAGCCCATTGGTTCGTGGGGTATATAACCCTCTTTCACATGTGAAAGAGGGTGTTGGTTCATTTCATTAAACACATAGTTTTAGTGTAAACCTTCCACTTCTCTCTCTACTTTCTCTTTCTATTTTTCTTCTCTTTCTCTCTCTAAGAATCTTGTGTTATGGATTAAATGGGAACAACATTTGGTATCAAGAGCCTATAGTGGATAGGTGTTTAAAGATTCGTATGTGGTGTTCTTGATTTTTCGTGGCTTCTTTGATCCATATCTCACGTCCCATCTTTCTTTTTGTGTTTTTATAGTTTTTTCTTGATACAAATCATATACATACTAGTAGTAGTGATTTGGGTATCTTGGTTTTGGCTAAAACAAAAATTTTTTGGATCAAAAGTTGCCAAATTTCTTGTTTTTCTTCATTCCGAAATTCAAGCAAGTGTCACCATCGGAAAGTACAATTGTGGGGGATTTGATCGTAATAATCTTAGGATTCTACTTTGCGATCACTGTATTGCGATACCTTATTCCGATCTGGATATTCCGATCGTGCATTGCGATCTGGGATTCTGACGGGTTTTAAGGGTTTTGTTAAGTCGTTACGCTGTCCAATTTGTCTCAGCCACATTCCGACAGTACATTCCGATCCGGGATTGCGATCTGAGCATTCCGACAGCCACATTCCGACAGAACATTCCGATCTGGACATTGCTACAGTGCATTGCGATAGAACATTCCGATCTGACATTCCGATAAGTATTCCGATGGACATTCCGATGGGTATTTTGTTTGAGTAATTTTTAGACTTAGCCACTATCTAGACTAGTTTCGGAACGTAGTTTACACGAAGATTAAAAAATAAAATAAAATAAAATAAAATAAAATAAAATTTGGCTATTTCTAACTCAAATTCAAAATTTTTTCCCTACTAGTCTTTGGCTATTTCTAACTCAAATTCAAAATTTGGCGATAAAAAATTTTTCGGCTTACCGTTTTGTCAGACTGAGGAATTTATTGTCGGACTGAGAAATTTTTTTTTTTTTGAATTTTCGGAATTTCAATTTTAACCACACATCATCACAAAAAATCCACTAAGATCTGCAATTCATCCACAAGTATTCACAATGTCTAACAACAACATCAACATTGCAACTGCTAATCAAATTCGTTTGGAACAAGGTGGCAACGGTAATCCACCTGTGCTCACTGCCGGTTGCTACGTTCAATGGAGATCTCGTTTTCTCAGATTTCTCGACGGAAAAGAAAACCGAACTGCTCTTCGTCACTGCCTTGAGAATCCACCTCCAGTTTTTGAATTCAAACCAATTACCACACAGGCAGAGGATGGTACTTCATCAACTATACGAGCTATGGAGGATTTTGACACATGTTCTACTGAGAAAAAGAAACTCCTCCAAGCTGAAGCTGATGCTGTAAATTTCATACTCACTGGAATTGATAACGATATCTATTCCACAGTTGATGCATGTCCTAATGCTATGGAAATGTGGAATGCAATTCATCGATTGAAGCAAGGTGAGTCAATCAATGTTCAAGATCTCGAGACTAATCTACTTTGGGAGTTTGGAAAATTCACATCTGAAGATGGTGAATCCATTGACTCATATTACTCGAGATTCTACAAAATGATGAATGAGCTTGTCAGAAATCAGTGCACCATCTCCAATCATCATGCCAATGTTCAGTTTCTACTTCAACTCAAACCGGAATGGCAAAGGTTTGTGACTTTGGTCAAACAAAGGGAGGATATCAAGACTATATCTTATCAAAAACTTTATGATATCTTGAAACAACATCAGAATGAAGTGAATGAACTAAGGGCTGAAAAGGCAGAACGGTCTGCTAATTCTATTGCTTTTGTGGCTGCTACTTCAACAAAACCCGTTCATCGTCAACAACCACCTAATCATTCCTCGAAGTCATCAAGCTCATCCACCAAACCTCTAGCTGCTGCTAAACACAAAGCAAAAGCAATTGTCCCCACTCCACCTCCAAAGTATGACACCGAGTCAGATGGAGACAGTGATGATGAACAAACTTCAAGGGACAAGAAGATTGAAGAACTCATGTCTTTACTCACCACAACTTATAAGAAGATCTACAAACCTACCAACAACAACCTCAGATCATCATCCAATGCTAGATATAAGGAAGTTGATCATGCACCTAGGTATGATCGTGATGATAGGTATGATAATCAGAGGATGATGAATCAAGTTGGGGCTAGAGATACTGTAGGCACTCCGGTGGTGCAGACGACTGGGATTCAATGCTTCAACTGCAAGGGATTTGGGCACATGGCTAGGGAATGTAAGAAGCCAAAACGGGTTAAGGATTCGGGATATCACAAGGAAAAGATGTTGTTGTGCAAGAAAGAAGAAGCAGGAATTCCACTCACAGCAGATGAAGTTGACTGGCGTGATGACACTGATGATGAAGCTGATGATCAAGAGTTAGAGGCACATTATGTGTACATGGCAAAGATTCAAGAAGTGATCCCAGAGACTGATGATACTTCTGGACCCATCTATGATTCTGAGCCACTTGAAAAGCTCGTCGAACTCATCCTATTCATAATGGACTCCGGGTGCACAAAGCACATGACGGGCAATCTCAAGCTTCTCATTAACTTCGTGGAGAAGTTTCTGGGTACGGTACGGTTTGGAAATGATCAATTTGCACCGATACTCGGATATGGAGACTTGGTTCAAGGGAATATCACTATAAAACGGGTTTATTACGTCGAGGGACTGAATCACAATTTATTCTCGGTTGGTCAATTTTGTGATGCGGATTTGGAAGTGGCTTTTCGGAAATCTACTTGCTATGTTAGAGATTACGATGGGAATGAACTTCTTACAGGTTCTCGTGGTTCTGATCTCTACACAGTAACTCTTCAAGACACATCTTCAACAAATCCGATTTGCTTAATGGCTAAAGCTTCATCATCTCAAGCATGGTTATGGCATCAACGATTGTCACATCTCAACTTTGACACCATCAACTTGCTTTCGAAGAATGATATTGTGACCGGTCTTCCTAAGTTGAAATTCGTCAAAGACCATCTTTGTTCTTCTTGTGAGTTGGGGAAAGCAAAACGGAAGTCTTTCAAAACAAAGACTACCCCAAGCTCAAAAGGACGATTGGAACTTCTACACATGGATTTATCTGGTCCCATGCGTGTAGAGAGTATTAACGGGAAAAAGTATATTCTCGTGATTGTTGATGATTACTCTAGATACACATGGACTTTCTTCTTAAGGTCCAAAGATGAAACACCAGAGGTTCTCAAAAACTTTCTCAAGATGATACAACGCAATCTTCAAGCTCAAGTCTTAACCGTAAGAACGGATAGGGGTACTGAATTTTTGAACAAGAACTTGCAATCTTACTTTCAAGAAGAAGGCATCGAACATCAAACGTCTATTGCTCGAACTCCTGAACAAAACGGCGTTGTCGAAAGGCGGAACCGTACTTTGGTTGAGGCTGCTCGAACAATGCTCTCTGCTTCAAAATTACCGCTATTCTTCTGGGCTGAAGCAATTGCAACTGCCTGTTATACTCAGAATCGTTCTCTCGTTATCCCTAGACATGAAAAGACACCTTCCCACATCATCAATGGCAGGAAACCTACTGTCAAATTCTTTCACGTATTTGGATCTTTATGCTACATTCTTAAAGACGGTGAGAATCTCGACAAGATGAAAGAAAAAGGTGATGCATGTATTTTTGTGGGGTATGCGACATTGTCGAAAGGATATCGGGTCTATAACAAGAGAACAAAGATTATTGTCGAAACAATTCATGTGAACTTTGACGAATTTCCACTAATGGTACTTGATCACAACAGCTCAAGTCCCGCACCTCAATGTCCAGCAATGGCACCTACACAAAACAGTGTACGTCCCGTGCAAGAATGTCAACAAAGTACTCCTACAGCAGACTCGACGGATACGACACATATGAATAAGTTGGTTGACTTATATGATCCTATGTTTGAAGAATATTACTATGGAAACAATCAAGTTGTGTCAAAGCCTTCCGCTGTCAATACTGCTGATGCACCCGCACAAAGTCAACAAGACACAACTGCTTCTACTTCAGCAACCGTTGCTCAAGAGAATATTCCATTAGATACTCAACAAACTCCAGAAACAGTCATACAACCAACATCACCAACTGTCAATGCTGAAGGAGGTAACAACAATCAAGCAGTCGATGCACAACCTGTCGATGAAGAATTTATCAATCCGTTCGGTACACCGGTACACGAAGTCGGAGAGTCTTCTACTCAACATGTTGATCCGTCCAACATGCATACATTCTACCAAGCATATCCATCCACTCACCATTGGACACGTGATCATCCATTGGAGCAAGTCATTGGAAATCCTTCACAACCGGTTCGAACACGCAGACAACTCGAAACCAATGGCGATGTGTGTATGTATGCACTCACCGTGAGTTCAACTGTACCTACAAACATCAAACAGGCCATGACTGATCATGCGTGGATTGAATCAATGCAAGACGAAATTCATCAGTTTGAACGCCTAAATGTTTGGGAACTTGTTGACCGACCCTATGGAATGTCAATTTTAGATTTCAAATGGATCTGGAAAAACAAACTGGATGAAGAACAAACCATCATCAAAAACAAATCTCGTCTTGTAGTTAAGGGATACCGTCAACAAGAAGGCATAGACTACGATGAATCATTCGCTCCAGTCGCTCGTTTGGAAGCAGTCAGGATATTCCTTGCTTATGCTGCACATAAGGGCTTCACGGTTTTTCAGATGGACGTTAAAACTGCTTTTCTCAACGGTCATTTGAAGGAAGAAGTGTATGTGAATCAGCCGGAAGGATTCATCGATCCTCATCATCCTGACAAAGTCTATCGTCTCAAAAAGGCTATATATGGACTTAAACAAGCTCCAAGGGCATGGTACGAAGAACTTTCAAATTTCTTGGTGTCCAAAGGATTCTCCAAAGGTTCTATTGATCCTACTCTCTTTACTAATAAATATGGGGATGACATAATACTGGTGCAAGTTTATGTTGATGACATTATTTTTGGTTCTACGAACCCAAAACTTTCAAAACGTTTTGAAAAATTAATGCACAGCAGATTTGAAATGTCAATGATGGGGGAGCTAAAATTCTTTTTAGGCCTCCAGATTCATCAATCCCCACGTGGTATCTTCATTAACCAAGCTAAGTATGCTCAAGAGATACTTAAAAAGCATGGTATGACCTCATGTGCTCGCGTTGGTACACCATTGTCGACCACATCCCTAGACGCCGACTTGTATTCATATCCCGTAGATCAAACGCGATATCGCAGTATGATCGGGTCACTTATGTACCTTACAGCCAGCAGGCCTGATATTCATCATGCCACATGCTATTGTGCACGATATCAAGCCAGACCTACTCAAAAGCACCTCAAATATGTTAAACGGATCTTTCGGTACCTTAAGAATACCATTCACATGGGACTCTGGTATCCGAGGGAAACCGGTTTTCATCTAACGGCTTTTTCAGATTCTGATCACGCAGGTTGTCTTGATAGTCGTAAAAGCACTTCTGGTAGCATACAATTTCTAGGGGAAGACAAGCTTGTCAGCTGGTCGTCAAAGAAGCAGGATTGCACTTCGCTCTCATCGGCTGAAGCAGAATATGTGGCTCTATCCGCGTGTTGTGCTCAAGTCCTCTGGATGAGAACTCAACTCACGGATTATGGCTTCCACTTTGATAAAATACCTATGTATTGTGACTCAAAGTCGGCCATAGCCATATCTTCCAATCCGGTTCAGCACTCCCGCACCAAGCACATCGATGTCAGATATCACTTCATCAAGGAACAAGTGGAACGTGGCATCGTGGAACTATACTTTGTCAGAACTGAGTACCAGCTGGCAGACTTGTTTACAAAAGCTCTATCGAAAGATAGGTTTGCGTATCTCGTTGGCCGTCTTGGTATGAAGTATATGACTCCAGAAGACTTGGAGGTTTTGGCAAATGAAGCTGCTTGATATTCTCTCACAATGACTTCTAGGCGCATCACAGCTTAGAACTCGGACCTCAACTAAGGAAAGTTTATCTCGGACGATAAATTATCCTTCTCAACGAGAAATTCATATTTCTCGGTCATGAGCTTCTCATAAAAACATTCAAAGTTTTTAAGTTCATGAAAAACGATTTCTAAGTAAATGTCAGCTTAGAACTCGAACTTCAACTTAAGGAAAGTTTATCACGGATGATAACTTATCCTTCATAACGGGATTTTTCTCGGTCATGAGCTAGTCACAAAACAATCAAAGTTTTGAGCTCATGAAAAATGGACCCGAAAGGGGAGTGTACGTTTCAGTGCGCTTTCCCTAATCAATAGAAGAGAAGTCTTCTATCCTGATTATTTTAAAACCGTTGAACACAATTTTTCAAGAATTTCTCAAAAGGTTTTTCTAAATCTTTCAAAATTGTGTGTTCAACACTCCCTTCCTCATAAGTGGTTTTTATATCTCAAAATTGTCATATGTTATTTTGATCAATTTTTGAGGGGGAGCGTTTTAAAATCAAGCCTTTTAATGTTGTTGGGTACATCTCTAAAATTGTCATATTTTATGTATCCAACACATTCCGAAAATGATATGAAATTGTCAAATGTAATATATTATATCGGAAAAGGCATCTCAACTCCGTACCTCAACATATTTTATGGTGTCGTTTTTCTAAAATTTTGTCAAATTTTGTCTGAAGACACACATATATTGTTGAGGGGGAGCGACCCGACTGAAAATGTTCCATGATTCATGCGTGCACACATGTTTCTCTCCCGTCGATTTTTAGAAAATGTCATATTTTAATCAATTGGTATCTCTAATATTATATTTTTATATTAGAGATAGGGGGAGAAAATGTGATTAAAATGTAATATATCGCAACATGTGATCTTAAAGACTCAAGTGCAACTCTTTCCTTCACATGCCAAACTATTTCGTATATCGATGCATGTGTGTAGGGGGAGCTTTTCGGAAATGTAAAACTTTCAAGTGTTAAAAGTTTTGATTTTATCAAACACTTTGAATGGTTTTCAATGGTTTAATGGTTACGATCTATACCCAAAAGAACCTACTATCCACGACGGAACGATGGAGTCAAAAGGTGGTTTAGGATAGGAAACTAAGTCCTATGATCCAACCAGAACCGGAGGGATCTACCCAAGGACATTCCATAGCTAGAAATAGTTGTCCTTAGGAAAGATGGAATGGATTGAAGCTGAATGCGGACCAATTACTTAAGTTAGCACTAGAACAATCACAACAAGGTGCTAATGATGACGTATTGGTAAGCATTGAAGGAGTTGAATATTCTATGCAACTTAGGTAGAAACCGGGTTAACACATCTTTTGAAGACAAGTGTCATGGACCCAGTGATGCGATGCACAACCCTTCCCCAGCCATTCGAGTGTCTCTCAAAAGAAACTTGTCTCATTGTCACGGAGATCAACACGTATCTATTGACCTTCTCACTCCGAGTCAGTTAATATTGAAAAGGTGGCAGTCTGCTCCAGCCTCCGATTACCAAAATGCACTTATTGAGTCTAGAGCCAATCGAGGTCTATCTATCATCTCATTAGGACACAATCGAGTCCTATGCATTATCCTTGTGATATTGCCAGAACATCTGAGTGATACGATTCACAATGAAGATGGAAATCCTGCTTGAGCCAGCATCAAACAAGCTCATGGTAGGTAACTTGTGCGATTCTACACGAATCAAACTTGTGAGAACTGGAAAGCAACTAAGTTTGGATTCTTAATTGATTCAAACTTGATTCCAGGTTTCTTCGCAAAATCCATGTGATCTTGCCAGAACATTCAGAGTGACACTCATTAGTGTTCACAGTGACGAATGGAAATCCTTCCAGTGTCAACATCAAACAGCACTGCGGTAGGTAACTCGCAAGATTCTCTATGAATCAAGCTTGTGACAAACTCGAAAGCAACAATGGTGCGATTCTTTTAGAATAAAACTTGTTCCAGGAAATCTGAATTGACGACTCTAATCAGACGGATAATTTATCCTTATGATTCACTCTTTACGTTCGCAGTCTGCTTTGAGACGGTCGAGTAAAGAGAACTGGCTACTACCGCCGGGAAACCCTGTCAAGGAGGTTCTTAATCGAATCTACCTGATCACAGGTACGGTATTTTAATACCGTTTAACGGTCTTCACCAACCGGAGGTAAAACGCTACCGAGTTAGGATGAAATGTTCAAAGCCATTTTATCTGTGTCTATATGTGTTGCTGCATATCAAGAAGGTGGCGTAGCTGTGTAACCGATGTCAATTCAGAAGTCATAAGAGCACAAGATGGCGATAATCAAGATACCTAAGAATGTAAGAATGTAATAGGTCATCTTAGTCACAAGGAGTACAGATGAAGATCTCAAGCACTCAAAGTCAAATGACAAAGGCTCAAGATAAAGATCACGAAAGCATGAAGGAACAAAGCTGTTACAAACAAGATCAAGACCAAGATACAAGACCAAAGCAGGAAGATCTTCTCTACAAGAATGTATTCACTCAACCATCTTATGCTTTTTTTAAGCATTTTAAGATGACCGATACATTGGGGGAGATTGTTAGCCCTATATTTTATATAGCCGAACAAGAATGTAATAGGTCATCTTAGTCGTTAAAAGGTCTTGTATTGTAATAGGTTACTCGGGATAACCGGGCTTGGACTTTAAGCTAATATTGTCTAAGTTAGGGGCGTAAGCCCAAGACTAAGCCAAGCCCGGCCCAAGTCACAAACCCACGGCCCATGGAAAGCCCATTGGTTCGTGAGGTATATAACCCTCTTTCACATGTGAAAGAGGGTGTTGGTTCATTTCATTAAACACATAGTTTTAGTGTAAACCTTCCACTTCTCTCTCTACTTTCTCTTTCTACTTTTCTTCTCTTTCTCTCTCTAAGAATCTTGTGTTATGGATTAAATGGGAACAACAAGGAACAAGGTGAAATTTGCTACTGCTACACTTCAAGGTCCAGCTTTAACTTGGTGGAATGCTCAAGTAGCTACCTTAGGACTAGAAGTGGCACATGGGAGGTCGTGGACACTGTTGAGAACTATGATGACTAAAGAGTTTTGTCCTCCTGAGGAAATTCAGAGAATGGAAGTGGAGCTGTGGAATTTGAGGGTGAAGGACTGCAACAATGCTGCTTATACTCAAAGGTTTAATGATTTGATTTTGTTGTGTCCTGAAAGTGTTCTGACTAAGAAAAAGAAAATTGACGCGTATCTGAAGGGTTTGCTAGAGAACATCAAAGGGGAAACTACATATTCAAGGCATATTGTGTTAAATGAAGCTGTTCGTATGGCACATACTTTGATGGAGCAGAAGTTGACTGCCAAGGCTTAAAGGATTACAGAAGGCAATAAGAGAAAATGGGAGAACATTAACCAAGGAGGTAATAGTGGTAACTATAGAAACAACAACAACAGGGGAAACAACGAAGGTAACAACCGCCATAATCAGTACAACAATCAGAGGAAAAGGAATGCTAGAGCAATGACCAACGCACAAAATGCAAGAGGTGATCAAGGTGGGAATGCTCCTAATTGTAACAATTGTGGGATTCGACACTTTGGGAATTGTCCACCGAAATGCAACAAGTGTGGAAAGCCTGGCCACAAGGGTAAGGATTGATGGAGCAGGGGTGTTGCCACTGGTGCAAACACTCAACGTGTTATAACTTTTTTTAATTGTGGAGAAAAAAGCCATGTGAGATGGAACTTCTCGAAGAAGAACAATCAAGAAGGAAATGTTACAGGAAAAGTGTATGCTGTTGGAGGTGTTGAGCAGAACGATGGACCTAATGTCGTGACTGGTATGTTTTTACTCAATAACCGATATGCTAGGGTACTATTTGATTCTGGATCAGATAAGAGCTTTATCAACATAAGCTTTAGTCTCTTGTTCGATACTAAACCCGATGAATTACATACAAGGTATGAGGTTGAATTGGCTGATGGTAGGATAACTAGTACTAGTTCTATTCTAAGGGATTGTACTTTGAACATAGTGAATCACTTATTCAAAATCGATATTATGCTTATTGAGTTCAGTACTATTGACGTGATTATTTGGATGGATTGGCTAGTTAAGCATGATGATACCATTGTTTGTGGGAAGAAAGTAGTGAATGTACATGTTAAGGGTAAGACGTTGGTAGTAAAGGGAGATAGTGGTACGTCTCACTTGAAGGTTATCTCTTTTATGAAGGTAAGGAAATACATAGAAAGAGGATGCCAATTGTTCTTAGCCCATGTGAGTGAGTTAAAACCTAGGGAGAAGCATTTAGAAGATGTGCCGGTATATGTGACTATCCAGAGGTGTTTCTTGACGACTTGCCAGGACTTCCACCACCTCGACAAGTCGAATTTAAAATTGAACTTGTAACTGGAGCGGCACCTGTCGCACGTGCACCTTATCGTCTAGCGCCGTCAGAAATGAAGGAGTTGGCTCATCAATTGAAGGAATTATCGGAGAAGGGATTTATTCGTCCGAGTTCATCGCCTTGGGGAGCTCCGGTATTGTTTGTTAAGAAGAAGGACGGATCATTCCGTATGTGTATTGATTACCGCGAACTGAACAAGTTGACGGTCAAGAACCGATATCCGCTTCCGAGGATTGACGATCTATTTGATCAACTTCAAGGTTCGAGTGTGTACTCAAAGATCGATCTGTGATCGGGTTATCATCTACTTCGCATTAGGGAGGAAGATATAACAATTACTGCATTTAGGACTCGGTATGGTCATTTCGAGTTTCAAGTGATGCCCTTTGGTCTAACTAATGCACCCACAATTTTTATGGACTTAATGAATCGAGTGTGCAATCCATACCTTGATAAGTTCGTGATTGTATTTATTGATGATATACTTATGTACTCCAAGAACAAGGAAGATCATGGAGAGCATCTGAAGATTATTTTGGAATTGCTTAAGAAGGAACAATTGTACGCCAACTTTTCGAAATGCGCTTTCTGGCTAGAATATGTACAGTTTCTTGGTTATGTAATCGATAGTAATGGTGTTCATGTTGATCCAGTGAAGATTGAGGCTATTCGAGATTGGCCTGCCCCAACAACACCGACTGAAGTAAGGCAATTTCTGGGTTTAGCTGGGTATTGGCGAAGATTCATAGAGGGATTCTCTTTGATTTCTAAACCACTTACCAAACTGACCCAAAAGAACAAGACGTATGAATGGGGAAAGTAAGAAGAGGAAGCGTTCCAAATGCTAAAACAAAAGTTGTGTTCCACACCTATTTTGGCATTGCCAAAGGGATCTGAAGACTTTATGGTATATTGTGACGCCTCACATAAAGGTTATGGAGTTGTACTGATGCAACAGGAGAAAGTCATTGCTTATGCTTCAAGGCAACTGAGAAAGCATGAAGAGAACTACACGACATATGACTTAGAACTTGGTGTTGTTGTCTTCGCACTTAGACTCTAGAGACATTATCTGTATGGTACAAAATGTGTAGTATATACGGATCATAAGAGCCTACAACATATCCTGGACCAAAAGGATATTAATATGAGACAACGTCGCTGGGTTGAACTTTTGAGTGACTACGACTGCGAAATTCGTTACCATCCTGGCAAGGCAAAAAGGGTTAGAGCTTAGTAGGATAGAAAGAGAATGACAAAAAGGGTTAGAGCTTTAGCCATGAAAACTTATTTCGAGTTATCTGATCGAATACTTAAAGCTCAAACAAAAACGATGAAAGAGTAAAATGTGAGGGATGAAGAATTGTGTAGAAGGATGATACCTATATCCGAGATTCGTGATGATGGAATTCGGTATTTTGATAATCGTGTATGGTTACCGGCGTATGGTGGACTGAGAGATTTAATTATGCATGAGTCTCATAAGTCTAAATATTTGATTCACCAAGGATCGGATAAAATGTACCAAGACTTGAAGAAATGCTACTGGTGGCCGAATATGAAGGCTGACATAGCCACTTATGTTAGTAAATGCTTGACGTGTGCCAAGGTGAAATTTGAGCATAAAAGACCTTTTGGTTTACTACAACAACCTGAAATTCCAGAATGGAAATAGGAGAAGATCACTATGGACTTTGTTTTGGGACTTCCGAGAACTTCTAGTTGTCATGATACGATTTGGGTGATTGTTGATCGGTTGACTAAGTCGGCTCATTTCTTACCGATAAAGAAAACCGATGACTTAGACGAACTTACTGGTTGTATTTGAAGGAAGTTGTTTGTAGAAATGGAGTTCCTTTATCAATTATTTCAGATCGAGAAAGTCGTTTCACATCTGAGTTTTGGAAGTGGCTTCAGCGAGCTTTAGGGACTCAGTTGGACATGAGCACTGTGTAATCCAGAAACGAACGGTCAAAGTGAAAGGACTATTCAGACTTTGGAGGATATGTTACGAGCGTGTGTAATAGACTTTGGAGGTAATTGGGATCGACACTTACCATTACTGAAGTTCTCATACAATAATAGTTATCACGCGAGTATCAAGGCAGCGCCTTTATAAGCACTTTACGGGGCGAAAGTGTAGATCACCAGTTGGTTAGTGTGAGGTTGGTGAAAGTCAATTGACGGGTCCTGAATTGATTAGAGAGACGACTGAGAAGATCGTGCAAATCAAGAATCGTTTATTGACTGCCCGTAGTAGGCAGAAGAGCTATGCGGATAAGAGGCGAAAACCATTGGAGTTTGATATTGGCGATATGGTTATGTTGAAAGTGTCACCTTAGAAAGGAGTAATCCGATTTGGAAAACGAGGAAAGCTTAGTCCACGCTATATTGGTCCATTCAATATTATTGATCGATTTGGTCCCGTGGCGTATAAGTTGGAATTGCCGGACAAGTTAAGTGCTATTCACAACACTTTTCATGTTTCCAATCTTAAGAGGTGTTAGGCGGACGAGAACTTAATAATTCCACTTGAGGAGGTTCAGTTAGATGACAAGCTTCATTTCATTGAAGAACCGGTGGAAATCATGGATCGAGAGGTGAAACGGCTTAAGCAAAGTCGGATTCCGATAGTCAAAGTGCGATAGAATTCTCGACGTGGACCCGAGCACACATGGGAACGTGAAGACAATTTCAAGGGCAAGTACCAACATCTATTCATGGACGGACATAAGGAGAAGTAAGCCCCGGGACGGTGCTCTCCAAAGGTGGTGAGGATGTATAACCCGCAAAAATAAGGTCATTATTTTATTCTGTCTTTCAAGTATTTTGAACTATTCTATAACGTTAAATACTATTATGTTTAACGGTTTAAGTTGAAACCGATATTGAATATTTTATTCTAATATTTTGACGAGTAACGAGGACTACTAGTGATCGCGATACCGACGGATGCCCAAAATTTTATATTTTATTATCGATCGTTTCGATATTTAATACTTTCGACAATATCGTTTTAATTTCGTATTATGTCGTTATATTATTATTTTCCGTGTGCGTTTAAACTTTTAAAAAGTATTTTTACGAAACTCGAGCCCGTAAATATTTTCAAAATTTACTTTTAGTCATTCCCGTTACTTAAGTTAATATTTACATTTTCAGCCCAAAGAAATGCATTTTGGAAAAATCTACCCTCAACATTTATAAAATAAAAATCAAACACACCCTATCTCTCTCTCTCTCTTTGATGCCGTGAATCCCCATCCACGAAGAACATCAAATTTTTGATTTTCAAGCTTGATCAATCCAAAACAAATTGAAGACCCATCTTGGTAATCTTAAGAGCTACACTTTGATATAAAAATTTCCTACATGCATCAAGTTTCAAGATTTTATGATTTCCATGGTTGACTTATGTTTAAATCATCATGCATGTGATGATCTAGGTAGGATCATCATGTTTTCATGTTAAAAAGTTGTATTTTGATCTTTGATTTTGTTAAAATTTTACATGCTTTACACTATGTAAATTTTGATCAAGTATATAGTTGTATGATCATTTTTTATATTATATTACATCAAATCCATTGATTTTGTTAGTTTTTGTGTTTGAATTTTTTTTCTTCTTTCTTTTCTTTCTTTTGCCGTGACACCCTCAAGCCAAAACACCATTGGATTCTAATTTTTAGCTTGAATCCTTGAAAACCAAAGTAAGTCCCATGTTTGTAATATGATTTGGATCATTTTGGTATAAAAATTTACAACATGCATGAACCTTTTCTCAAAGTTATTTTTCTTGAAAGATCATCTTGTTTTGATCTATTTTATGGTTGTAAGTAGGTGTTATTATTAATATATTAGAAGTAGGGATGTTTGCATGTAAGATTTTTGATGTGGATTTTGTAAGATTTGGACATGAAATTGGTCTAGGGTCATTAGTGTTTGATTAGGATAATTTTTAGTTGTTATTAGGAGTATGGAAATGGGAAAATTGTGTTGAAAAAATATTGATTTTGCATAGTTTTCAAATAATTAATTTTGAGTCGTGGGTTTGAGACCATTTTCGGAGGTCTTAAGTCTGAGTATAGGTTGATATGATGGGATCATGTGGTAGATAATTTCGAGATTTTTGATTTGATATAAAGTATGCCTTCCAACTCCAAACGAGGTGGAAGATATGCTAGTTTGATTTCCGTGTACCGGGAAACGAGTGTTGGCACAATACGAAAATTGTTGTCAATATTTAGATCGAATATCGGGGACTATAAAATGAGTTTCAAAAGGAGTTAAGGGCTGTTCTCAGGCTCTATAATTAGTGTTCTGAGTCTATTTTTAGAATCAAGTGTTGGTTTTATAAATGGAATTGTTTAGAATGGTCAAAATGGTTTCGTAAGTCAAGGTCGCTAAACTGTCCGAATCTTGTAAATCAAAGATGTGTCGGGCAGGGGACTTTAGAAGTAAAATCTTTTTATGGGCTCTTGGTAGGACTTTCTACATGTAGCATGTGTGTTCCTCAGGTAGTATCATGAAATTTTGATGTGTCTATGTATGGGAAAGCAGCTTGGACATTCGGTATGTTCCGGCAGATTTTTACTAAAAGCATAGAAAAATAAAATGAATATATAGGACAGTATAATAGAATCACTTGTATCATTTTCTCTCGAGTTTTCGTGATTTTATGATTTTGAGTTTGATGTTATTATGTATGGTCTATGATGTGAGTATAATCGTACACATTTTAGGAAAAACGAATATGTGTGGCAAGTATTAAGTCTAACGCTTTAGAAAAAACGTAAAACCGAATAAATGCGGGTTCGTTCTCGAAGGAGGTGTGTGGATTAATGTGCCAATATATAAAATCAAAGTTTGGTTTAGTGACGTTTTTGGTTTAGAAGAGAAAAAGTAAAGACGAGCTACGACTACGATTAAACTACGACGTAATGACGTAAAACACGAACGTAAATACGTAAAACATGACGAAATTAAAAATTAAAGCTAAAAATTACTTAAAAATTAAAATTAAGTCTAAAATAATATAAATAAGAATAAAAATCCAATAAATATATTTTAAAACCTTTTATTAATTAAATAGTTAATTTTAAATGCTAATTAAAGCCCTAAAATCAAATATAATTAAGAAAAAGCCCAAAATATTATTTTATTGAACTAATAAATCAATTATATTATTTAAAGACTAAAAAGTATTTTTCCTAAATTTTCAAAACTATTTTTCTATTTTTAAAATACTAAATACTATTTTTAAACTAAAATAATCATAAAAAATAATAAAATAATGCTAAAAATAATTTAACAATTTTAAAAATCCTAAATTATACTAATGAACAGTATAAAAATGAAAAAGTTTGAAAAAAGTAAAATTTTCCACTAAAAGACAAAATAGTTTATAATAAAACATAATTAAACTAAATTTAATTCTAAAAATTACTTAAAAAGTGAACAGTGAAATTTTTTTAAACTAAAAATCTTAAACTATTTTTCTAAGTCTAGGAAAATTTTTAAAACTAAAAAATATAAATTTTGTCACTAAAAGACAAAAACAGAAAATTAAAAAGTAATTTAAAAAACAATTGAATCTAAAAAATAATAGATGAACAGTGACAGAAAATAAACTAGACAGAAAAATCAAGAATAAAATAAGAAAAATTACAAAATTGGTTTCAAGTTCTAATTCCTATTTTTACCCACTAAAGACAAAAAAAGTAGAAACTGATAGTGACACCTTAGAAAACTTTGTCTGCTTGTGTAGTAGTACCAACAAAAGCACCAGCAGGGGGAACTCAGTTCCCACTGATAGTGCAAATATTTAGTCTGGGCACAAATGTGCTAAGATCATGCTTGATACTTGATTTTATCTGAAAACAAGGGCACCCCCACAACCAGATGGGTTGTGGGGAGTCACATAAACAAGAAAACAGCCAAGTTGTTCACAAAAATAACACACAAAGGAGCAAAATCAGTCACTATTAAGGCCTTTTAGAGTCTGGTGAATAGTTGCTGGTCTATAAAACTCAAAAACAAATTTCAAATGCCAAAATCTTCTCAACACATTTCCAAACCATGCTTAACTGATTACAAATCCTATATTAACCTATCTTCTAATGATTAACAAGATTTCAAAGAAAATCTACACTAAAATTAAAAGAAAATTGATCCTACTGATTTTCTATCATGTTTTGTTACTTTGGTATACAAACTTGTTCTAAAACACACCAAACCTGAACCTAATGACTAATAATACCTAACCAACCTAAAAAGAATATGTTGGACTGATTTTTAAACTCAACTCTTGTCACCAAATTCAGTTAAATCCCAAATCCAAACACCCTCTTAACTTATGAAATCAAACTTTAACACATCAAATGTGTTTTAATCCTACCCAAACTGATTTATTACTACACTAACATGCATGAAAGACACAAAAGAGCATAAACCAACTACCAAAACAGCACATCAACATGATTTATACAAGTTCACTCAAAATCACATAAAAAAACTCAAAATAGGGGTCAATAGGGTTCAAGCCAGTTACCTTTGGGCTGATGCCTTCTATAGAACCTATTGAGTATTTTTGGGATCTAAGAGAACTGTAGAGAATGGCTTGTTGGAGAAATCCAAGTGGATCCTAAGCCCTTAATATCTTCAAAATAAAAATGGATGAAATGAAATGAAATGACTGGTCTTGTTGCTTTCTTGTTACCTGCACACAACAACCAACCAAGAACAAGCTATAAGTAGTATAAGCTCGTCACAAGCTTGATTGTCAGTCAAGCTTGTGATAGCCTATGCTACAGTAAGTGGTAAAAAAAAGAATGAAAAGATTTTGGAAAGAAATCTTTAAAATCTCAATCTTTGAAACATAAAATCTTGCAAATTTCAAATGTAACCAACAGAAGGTAACACGAATCTGAATCCAATAAACAAAGTCCACTTTCACTTCTTTTGTTCTTGGAATCATATTTGTGGGTCTCAAAAGGTAATTGCCAAAAAAATTTCTTGAACAAGGCTTTTGATAAACTTAACTAATTTTGCAAATCAATAAATCTTAAACTAATAAAACATTAAAGTAAATTTTGGAACTCAGTATTTTACATATATTTAAAGTTTTTCATTTTCATTAATAATTTTAAAAGGATACAAAAACTGGAACAAAAAATCCATTCACAAGTCGAATGGTATTTATACTAGTGCATAGAATAATCTAGAATCCTACAAATGCTAAAACCCTAACAGCTGGATTTCCTCCTATGCCCTTGTTGAAATCTTCAGGAAAAGCTGTGGTCAAACCCATGTGACTTGCCAGTTGGTTGATTTGATCTTGATCGTTTAAGAGACCATTGGGGAGCAAGGAGCGATCCTGAGCCATAGATGGACTGCATAGATTCGTTTTTTGCTATAATTGACAAAACAGGGGAGCAGGGGAGGTCCTTGTGGGGTCCAGGGTGTCACGGGAGAATGTTTTGTGAGGTGGGTTTGAGTTAGGACGAGATTAATTAGCAATCTGGATAAGTTCAAACATTTTCCCTTTGATTTAGTGTAATTAGGTTTTAGGGTTCGTGAGTTGAGTGGGTGTTAGTATGTGTGAGTTTGATCAGGATTAGGGGTTAAGATGGTTTAAAAAAACGTTTCCCACCTAATTTGAAACTAATAATCAGATTAAAAATCTGCTTATTTAAATGGTGAAGTGGAAAGAAGACGTGGATGGAGGGTGCTTTCTGATTGGTTGGTGGCGTGATGTGGCGAATGGGGATTGGAGGAGAGGGTTTTGATGTTTGATGGAAATGGTCCCTGGACTCCCTTGCTTTTGTCAAATGAAGTTTAAACAGTTTTTTCTCCCATTTCCTTTAATAACCACTTTGGACAACTTGCTAATATTGGCACATGTTTATTCCAAGCTTTTATCACGGACCAATGATGTATTTTGACCATATTCCAAGGATCATTCTTGTAAATACTTGATATTTTAGGGACCCACAAGTAATTTTTAGGATTTACAGGGGTATAAAATAACAAGTCTTCAATTCTTGAGGGACCAATCTTGCCAATCTTCAAAACTTCAAGGACTTGAATGAAAATTCATGATTCGGGCCCGGTTCTTTAAGCAGCTTCGTTTCCCGTGTTCGTTTTTGCTTGATTCCTTTGATATTTTGGTGAATTCACGATATCCGTACCTAAAATACACAATGAACAAACACAAGCATATATTTTGGCATTTTGATGATATTTTAAGCGTTTTAAGCCTGATTTGGACGATGAGACTATGTATAAATACAGTCTCATTGTCGACGTACAGTTGATATTCGGCCTGGCCCAACAGGTCCGCGGCCCACACACACCTAACTTATCCTTCAAGAAACCCTAAGCCTATATAAACAGGGGTAGGGGTCTCATTATAAACAGGTTCTCTCTCTTAACCACACCTCATATACAACATGTCGATCAAATACTAACTTGACCGTCGGAGGTGGACCCCGGGGCTCCGGCCTCCGGTCCACGTCTAACCGGTTTATTATTGTTTGCATCATTACTCAGGACCGGGGAAGACGATGAACGGACCAGGAGAGTCGTCAAACCGGCCCAGCCAAATTATTGGCACCATCCGTGGGACCTTGACTAAACTATGCTTCGTGGTCTTGCGCTAGGGAAAAGCAGAATCGATGTGAAAAGTCGGTAATACTGTTTTTTCCACTTATTTTTTTATCTCTGCGTTATGCATCATGCATTAGCTGTCGTATCATAATACAAATATATATCTGGTTTAACATACACATGCGTTTAACATATATGACGTGGGGGGGAAAATAGTATATTTGCTGATTTTCCATGCATTAACATATACATGCGTGATCAAAGATCATGGAGGAATGTTGGTAACTCTAAAACTGTCAGATTTTTGCTTTTTACCAAACAGTATGCGCTTTAGTTATAAATTGATTCAGTAGGTAATTACAATATATTTGTATAACATCATATGAAAATAGCACACCAGTGAGTCCAACGCTTTTTTGTAATTCTTGCAAAATAATGGTGTCGACTTCTACGGTCAATTACTTTTCGATTGTTGAATAGTAATTGCATAAAATCGAAACATATTCTCTAATGATTTCGCACGGCTAAAAGTAAATATAGTAAAAAAATTTTGCATGCTCAGCAACAAGAGGATATTTTTCTGAAGGTTTTGTGCGACAAGTGCAAATATTTTCTCTTTTATTAGTAGTTGATAACGCATAACGAGTTTGGAAATTTCTTCATATTAAGGTTTGTAAGTTTTCTAATAATTTTCAATCCCTGCCATGAGGAACTAGTGCAAATAGATATTGAATGTTACTATTCCGTATGGTATGTAAATAACAATATGTATGGCTAGACGTATTTACTACCTAGTTGACATGCCTAGATGTAGTTAACATACGTCATCATGCGGCAAGTATTAGCTAATACTGGAAGGAAATATTAGACGGGAATGTTTTGATAAATAGTTGCTAGTAATATTTAAAATATTGGCATATATGAGTATATATCATGTAAATATTTGCATACATAATAAAGTGATGCATGGTTTAGTATGATTACAGAACATTCCGATATATTTGCCATTTTTATAGACCTATATATCAAACGCATATACTTTTGATTTGGCACAAATATATTTTATGTATCTTTTTATTAGGTATAATATTATCCATATCTTTTTAAATAGGTGATAAGATATTGCCTATATTTTTTAAAAGTAACAAAAGATATTTTCTATATCTTTTATATTAAAAAATTATGTTATTTCTATTAGTAAGGTATTACATATATCTCTTAACTTATCAACAAGATATTATTTGTATCTTTTAGCTTTGTGCGACTTTTTTTTATTACGATAAATGTTTGCATCTTTAAATACATATCTAGATAGATACTTTCATGTCTAGTATTAAGTGATTACTTATTAAACATATAAATATATGCTAGTCCGTACACTCAGATATCTTCTGCCTACGGGCGTACATGTACTTATCGTTCCCAAGCGGAATAAGAGGATTGAGTGAACCTAATAATTCAACTTGTCGGGTAAGAGGGTTGCAAAGCAAACGACCACGGATCATGTATCCTTGTTAGACACCTTGCTATCAAGACGTTGTAGTAAGTTACGCAAACCACATGACTCATGATGGACTTGCAAAAGACACACTGTGCACGTCTAACAATATTTCGTCAAAACTTTGACCGTCCTTATGGTAGTAGCGGTACGCCACTGTTCATCCCATAAGTTAGTTAAGATACGTCATATACTATGTGACAATTCGTGGTTATGGCAAGACCCATCCGCGTTGGTTCGCACGTTCGAATCCAATTTCTATCTTTCACATGCGGCTATGGTATGTCCATTCGCGCTGGTCTACGTGATCGTAATTTTTTGTGAATACTTGATTAAGTTTAATACTACTAATCGAGTGTAGCACCATTAAACTGGGGGAGGGGGGCTACTAGGGTATAATAATACCACTGTTTATGTGTACGTCACACAAATATCTTTGGATATAGTCCTTTGCAGCAGAAGTCCGCCTTCTACCGGTTTGTTCTTTTGCCACGGAAGTATCTCTTCCGTTGGCTTATTCATGCGCCGTGGAAGTATTCTTCCACGTGCTTGTTATCTTTCGCCGTGGAAGTATACTTCCACGTGCTCATCATCATCCGCCGTGGAAGTACTCTTCCACGTGCTCATAATCTCCGCCGTGGATGTACTCCTTCCACTGGCTTATTGTCTTCGCCGTAGAATTAATTCTTCCAGCGGCGTATTATCTTTTCCGTGGAAGTATCTCTTCCACGTGCTCATTATCCTTCGCCATGGAAGTATCTCTTCCACGGGCTTATTGTCTTCGCCGTGGAAGTACTCCTTCCACTGGCTTATTATCTTCGCCGTGGAAGTATCTCTTCCACGGGCTTATTATCTTCGCCGTGGAAGTATCTCTTCCATGTTCTTATTATCTTCGCCGTAGAAGTATCTCTTCCACGTGCTTATTATCTTCGTCGTGGAAGTATCTCTTCCACGTGCTCATTATCCTTCGCCGTGGAAGTATCTCTTCCACGTGCTTATTTTCTTCGCCGTAGAAGTATCTCTTCCACGTGCTTATTATCTTCGCCGTGGAAGTATCTCTTCCACGTTCTCATTATCCTTCGCCATGTAAGTATCTCTTCCACGTGCTTATTATCTTCGCCGTGGAAGTATCTCTTCCACGTGCTTATTATCTTTGCCGTGGAAGTATCTCTTCCACGTGCTCATTATCCTTCGCCGTGGAAGTATCTCTTCCACGTGCTTATTGTCTTCACCGTGGAAGTACTCCTTCCACTGGCTTATTGTCTTCGCCGTGGAAATATTCCTTCCACGTGCTTATTATCTTTGTCGTGGAAGTATCTCTTCCACGTTCTCATTTACCTTCGCCGTGGAAGTATGTCTTCCACGTGCTTATTATCTTCGCCGTGGAAGTATCTCTTCCACGTGCTTATTATCTTTGCCGTGGAAGTATCTCTTCCACGTGCTCATTATCCTTCGTCGTGAAAGTATCTCTTCCACGTGCTTATAGTCTTCGCCGGGGAAGTACTCCTTCCACTGGCTTATTGTCTTCGCCGTGGAAATATTCCTTCCACGTGCTTATTATCTTTGCCATGGAAGTATCTCTTCCACGTACTCATTATCCTTCGTCGTGGAGGTATCTCTTCCACCTGCTTATTATCTTTGCCGTGGAAGTGTCTCTTCCACGTGCTTCTTATCTTTCCCGTGGAAGTATCTCTTCCACGTGCTTCTTATCTTTGCCGTGGAAGTATCTCTTCTACGTGCTTATTATCTTCGCCATGGAAGTATCTCTTCCACGTGCTTACTATCTTCGCCGTGGAAGTATTCTTCCACGTGCTTGTTATCTTTCGCCGTGGAAGTATTCTTCCACGTGCTCCTTATCTTTCATCGTGGAAGTATTCTTCCACGGTCTCATTATCTTTCGCCGTGGAAGTATTCTTCCACGGTCTTATTATCTTCACCGTGGAAGTATCTCTTCCACGTGCTTATTATCTTCGCCGTGGAAGTATTCCTTCCACGTGCTTATTATCTTTGCCATGGAAGTATCTCTTCCACGTGCTCATTATCCTTCGCCGTGGAAGTATCTCTTCCACGTGCTCATTATCCTTCGTCGTGGAAGTATCTCTTCCACGTGCTTATTGTCTTAGCCATGGAAGTACTCCTTCCCTGGCTTATTGTCTTCGTCGTGGAAGTATTCCTTCCACGTGCTTATTATCTTCGTCGGGGAAGTAATTCTTCCACTAGTGTATTATCTTTGCCGTGGAAGTATCTCTTCCACGTGCTCATTATCCTTCGCCGTGGAAGTACTCCTTCCACTGGCGCATTCTTTTCGCAACGAAAGTACTCCTTCCATTGGCTCATTATCTTTGCCGTGGAAGTACTCCTTCCATTGGCTCATTATCATTTGTCGCGGAAGTACTACTTCTGTTGGTTCGCTGTCTTCTCCGCATAAGTACGTCTTTTGCCTGCTCGTTATTCATGTCACGGAAGTACGTCTTCTGTTGGTTCATATCTTTGTTACGGAAGTACGTCTTCCGTGACAAATTACTTTGCTCGGCCATGGAGTGATTTTTCCAAAGTTTATATCGTTTGGCCTTAATTAGACCGAGCCTGATCAACTACGTTTGGTTCAGGAAAAACCGCAATAAATTTTGGCATTCATTATCAGATATTGTGGCCGCAAGATGGATATAATATCCGCATAAACATGCGACAGAAGTACGTCTTCTGTTGGCCTTAAGACGAATGAAATATTCGCGCTATGCTGCATCATTAGTGGGTATAAGAAGTACGCCTTCAAATATTCACAATGCAACATACGGGTTCCACCTCCACCTTCACAAAACCTTCTTATCGTCCTCACGTTAGAGATGAACAAGAATTAAACGTAGCAAAATGCCAGTGTTACCCCGGCTATAGAACACATTTTGTTCTTACGGGGTCCTTACCGTCTAAACACGGGAAACCAAGCATTCGAGCACAACCACCCGTCTTGCGTATACATGTTTTCCCATTTCTTTCGATGTGGATATGCTTACAGGTAGTGGATATGGTGTAAAGTCTAGTAACCTCGGTGACAAACTCACATACTAAACTGGGGGGACATGATGGCGTATAGTGGCTACGCTCACTATTCGCAATCCCAGCCCATCATCTTTTTGCTAAAGGAAGCCCATTACGAGTGGAGCCATATGTTACGGACGACCCACGAGGATGTCTTAGCAGCAAGCCGCACGCGGTTGTTTAGTGAGCATGATACACGAATGAGTCTAGCATAACATGATCATGGATCATATCATACTAGACTAGGGGACATGTCGATGTACAGTTGGTATTCGGCCCGGCCCAACAGGCCCACGACCCACACACACCTAACTTATCCTTCAAGAAACCTTAAGCCTATATAAACAGGGGTAGGGGTCTCATTATAAATAGGTTCTCTCTCTTAACCACACCTCATATACAACATGTCGATCAAATACTAACTTGACCATCGGGGGTGGACCCCGGAGCTCCGGCCTCAGGTCCACGTATAACCGGTTTATTATTGTTTGCAGCATTACTCAGGACCGGGGAAGACGATGAACGGCCCAAGAGAGTCGTCAGACCGGCCCAGCCAAACTATGCTCCAACACTCATCACTCCCCCATACTAAACCATTGTCGTGTCCCCACGCAATTCTAGAATTAAGTATCATAGCACTTCCAAAATTCATTTTATGATGACATTTATTGAAGACATAAATTTAAATGAACTACTACCGCGTTTTAGACATAATGTATTGCTTTCATCACAATTAAGTGACTTTTGGGATCATAGAACAAGAACACGTGAATGCTTCGTTAGAAATAATTTCATCGTCCTCGATTTTCACCCAATTCCATGCTAAGCGTGTAACGAGATCATTGTTATTATAAGTTAGCAACATGATCACATCTCATGAGTGTTAATTACGAACCTAAACTCCCTTATTCCTACTTGGTATCTCTTATATTTTATTTTGTCTTAATGATCACGAGGATACATCATTGACTTATGCGTGAACAGAGATTAAGTCTAAAAATAGAGTTTTAACGGTGTAACCAAAATCATTAAATTAATAATTCATCCTAATAGACAACGATGTCAAAAAATTAAGTCAACAAGAAGGATCGATAAACACGGTTTTATAACGGTTTTGAACATGAGACTTATTACCATGACTTTTTTTATCCGCCATCATCGGTGGTTTTATTATCATGGTTTACCTCCATCTTTTATTCAACTTCGCCATGAAGCTTTTATTATGACTTCGGTATTGCCTTGCCTTTTATTATCTGCCTCATCGGTGGTCTTGCCTTGCCTTTTAAAGCTTCAAAGATTAAGGCTTGATTCACTTTCAATTTGGGCATAGATTTTTCGGCCTTGTGAGCTTCAAATTTTTTCTTAATTTAGGTGAGCACTTGAAATCTTATTATTAGGTGAAGCTTTCGATTATTCGGGTGCAAATACTTCAAAACCGTGACGCTGGTGATACCTTAATGTTTTCCCAATTTAATTACATGGAAGCTACTAAAACAAATTAGAAACCAACAATAGTGACTAAACCGCTAAATCAATATTTATTAACAATTTATGATACAAAAGCGTGGGGAGAATAAGCGAATAATCACTACAAATGAGATCGTGACGATTAAGAGACTTATAAATAACTCTCATTTCTCGTCCTCATTTAAGAGACATATCCTAAAAAGTTAAGGAATCGAAGCTAAGTGCTCAACACGCACGTTCGAGTCAAAAATTCTATTCTCACCATCGGAAAACCTACATTTGTGTCTTAAAAACTTATGAAAAATACGAAAAATTTTAAAATTTGGCCATTTTTTGCCTTATTTTGCATAAAACGATAACAAAAAGATGAAATTTGGATTGCGTGGTGATGTAAGCTAGGTGAAGTATCTACTCACCCCCCCATACTAAAACTAAACATTGTCCTCAATGTTTCGAGTCTAGGGGTGAAAACACCCCCATACTAGAGACGAAGTCGAATGCTTAATCTCGAGCATGGAAAGGGTAAAACGAATACCCTAAAAGCCGTTTATGAATTATGTTAATAAGATAAACGTTAGAACATAAAAGGATATCATCAGATATCTGAATCTCCAAAGGCAACAATCGAAGCTCGAGTGCTACGTAAAACGAACACGAGAGGCTTTAATGATGACGATGAACCTAATAAATCATAATCACAAACAACCACGGAACAAAGGTTGGAAGAGCACAAGTCCCCTCGTTACATTAAACTAAGAAAGCGATAATATTAACAAGGATAAGCATGAGAATCCCCCACGAGGCACCTTGTTTTTGGTAACCGAGTCAAAAGCTCGACTCGAATCCTCATAAATGTGATCATTTAGGGATAATCTTGGTATGGTCATTTTTAGTGGGGATTACATGATAAACAAGGCCCAAAAGTACATGGAGTACTATAAAAACCCGATATACATATTCCGGGGTCAAAGATAGCGTCCTCGTTTTCATGGGATAAACGAACCAACGCCACTTCAACATGTGCTAGAACCTCAAAGAGGTAGAAGAAAATAGATAAGAATTAGAAAGGTGGGGCAATGGGTAAGTCAAACTCATGAGCTACTCGAGGTAGACTCACACCAAGCAAACGAAAAGATTTTCCATTTATTGCATCGGTGGAAGACCGAGATTTCCCTTTACAAGCAATTCCGGGATCATAAATCTCGTCCTCGATGGAGTAATGTGAGGGAACATAAGGGGCTTCCCCCACACTAGATCCACACCAACCATCGTCAAAAGGAGTAGACGAGGTGGTAGCACTTATATAAATCAGTGATGACGGAGTTAAACATGTAGAAAAATCTTTTAAAACATTTTTAAAATCTTTTCCTTTTTCATCTTTTAAAAACTCTTTATGACAACCCGATTTGATAATGTTGAAAATATTTGGCGTGTCAAATTCAAAATTAGTCGCGCTAAAAATCCTCACATTTAAGTCTTTGGTGGGAGGGGGTGGCGGATTATATAAGTTCTCAAAATGTTTGTCAATAAAGAACACCTCCCCCTCGGGGTCTACATACTCGTCATCCTCATGAACGTCGATCTCATCGATTTATTCATCAAAGATAGGCTTGTCAAACCAAGGTTTGTCATTCCCCTCCTTAATTATCTTAGAAAGTCTCTCGAAGAGATCACGATCAAGCACGAAACCATAATCCATTTGTGGGGATTTTTGATAAGTTAAATCCTCACGAATGTGGTAAACGTAATTCTCATTTGAGGAGTGTTGATTAGGTAACTCCTCGAGAATTGGATTTTTAGTGGTCACATGAGTTGGTTCATCATCGAAAATAAGACGTTCCAACTCATTTAGTTCATCCTCGATTTTGGAAAGATCGACCTCACTTGTAGGTGGAAGTGAAGGCATAAGAGCTAGCTCACGTTCAATGATTTCCTCAATCTCGGGATCAAACTCGTAATCATCGTACTTCACATGTTTCTTTTTAGGAGAATCAAAAATTGCATGTGGATTTCGAAGTACGTGATCAATCTCGGCAAAATCACCATCGTCATCGTCAAAGAAAGAGTCGATGTGAGCACTCACAATCATGGTCTTACAAGTCGAATGACTATGCTTAGGTGACTTTTATAAGACGAGAGGATCGATGTCGATAAACCCTTTAGCCTCAACGGGTGTTGGGCTAGGAAAAGGAGGCACTTCGATGGAGTTAGAAGTTGAAGCCTCAAAGACGTGGTCCTTCGAAGGTGGTGAAGACGAGCCCATTTTGGTCATTGTCGTGATGGCACTAACGTCCCCCTTCTGAATTGGTGTTTCACTTGTTTCGCTAAATACATCCCAAAGTGAGTTTTCATCCATAAATTTACACATACCCTTTTGAATTAGGTACACGTACTCTTTATCATTAAAATCATCATCTTTAAAACCGTTTTTCTTAATTCTTTCAAAACATGCATTAAGCCTCATTCTTTCCGCTTACGTGAACATTTTGAAATCATTAGGATTTGAATCATTAGGTTTTAAAACCTTGGTTATTCATTATCATTAAACACTTGGGATTTTCTGGCAAAAAAGTCCATTTTGTCATCCCCATATCTAATAGTAAGTCTCCCCTCGTGAACGTCAATTACGGTTCGAGCCATCGATAAGAATGGTCGGCCTAAAATAATGGGACATTTAGGGTCACACTCGTAATCAGATATAACGCAATCCGCGGGAAAAACAAACTTTCCAATCCTAACATAGACATCCTCGGCTATTCCAATTGGTATAAGAGGTGTACAATTTGAAAGCTCGATTGTCATGTTCCTAGGGGTAAGTCTAGGCAACCTCATCAATTTCCATAGAGAATGAGGCATAAGATTGATGCTAGCACCTAAATCGGCAAGGTCTAAACATCCCTCAATATCGGAAAAATCACAAGGTAATAGAAATTGGCCCGGATCCTCTTTCTTTCTCGGCATACGCCTTTTGGGTTTTTTTAGGAGGATCGATGCACAAGTTTCTTCAAGGGTTACTTTGGTAAGGTCGATAAAGCTCTCTTTTTGAACCGTGGATGGAATTTAAGGTACACGAGGGTGTGCACTCTTTTCCTTGGTCACCACGTTCACCCTATCGACTTTAGAACAATAAGACGTCTTAGAAGTCGAGGGTTGAGAAGAAGGAACAACTCGAAATCCATCAAGGTTAGGGGTAATCACACGACCTTTCTCTCGAGACGAGGCGGCTTTACATTGTTCCTTCGGATTTGAAACGGTGTCACTAGGTAACGAACTCGATGCGGCACCCGAGGACTTGTTCATAATGGCCGAAAACATCTTTTTGATGTAAATTTGTCCTTGCTCAATCTTCGTGTTTTGCAATTTCAAAGTATTAGAAAAGTCATTTTTCAAAGTACCAATTTCTCCCTCTAATCGTCTCATATTAGCCTCATTCGTTTTCATGTAATTTTGAAAATCGTTTGACGAACTATTTTGATTTGAATTAAAGTTCCCTTGGTTTTGATTACTTCTTTGAAAAAAATTTTGATTCCCACTTGAAAAATTGTTTTCTTGATTAGCGTTGTTTTGAAAACTCGAGTTTTGGTTGTTGTTGTTATCTAGGTTTTATCAATTCAAATTACGACCTTGATTCGAAAAATTTCCTCGTTGATTATTTCCTTGAAAATTGTTTCGGTTTTGATAATTGTTGCCTTGGTTATAATTGCCTTGTTGTGATGGACCCGCGTTATTTTGATTTTGAAAATTGTTGTTTCCATTTAACGCACTCACATTCGACGTTTGGCCATCTGTAGCCGCACACTCGTAATAATTATGAGGTCCACCACAAAACGTACACGAAACCTCAACCGCTTTCACCGTAGCGAGAGCGTCTTTCTTTTGCATTTCAACGAGAAAAGACGTAAATACATTCGTCAACTTGTTGACTTTCGCATCAACTCTCTCAATGTCGCGATTAGAACTACTAACATTGGTGACATTGGCAACACTCGGTGCGTTGCGGAGTTGGTAAACCTTGGATCGATTTTCGATAATTATCAAAGCGTCTTTCGGAGTCTTACACAAAAATTTGCCACCTGCGGCAGAATTCAACGAATCTTGTTCTTGAAATTAAGACCATTGTAAAACGTATCGATTTGGTGCAACTCGGAAAAACCATGGTGAGGACATTGCCTAAGCAATTTCTAACCTTAGAAACGATCCCACGCGTCTCTAAAAGATTCATTCAGTTTTTGCTCTAATTTCGTAATTTCATTCTTGAAAAACGTTGTCTTAGACGGTGGGAAAAAATAATTAACGAACTTGGAAACGAGATCCTTCCACGTAGTTATGGAATTAGGTGGCTCTTTCTCGTACCAATCCTTGGCGGCACCATAGAGCTAGTACGGAAAAAGCATAAGCTTGACGACATCGGTGTCGTTGTTCTTAAACTTGCTCGTGGCCAAAAGACGATCAAAATTCCGAATATGGTCATGAGGATTATCGGCTTCACGATCTCGAAACATTGTAGCTTGGATTAACGAAAGCATTCCGCTCTTAATCTCAAAATTATCCGCTTCGATAGCGGGAATTACGATCGCGTCTCCATAACCCTTGGTGGGTGCTTGGAGAAATTCCATCATCGAACGATTGTCGGCCATCTCCTCTACGGTCTCTTCAACAACGATATTAGGAACGCCGGTTTCTAATTCTCGTCTACGTCGTCGATTCCTTCGATTACGGTTGCGTCGATTCGAAACGTCGCTAGAACTAGAATGATCCTTCGATCGAGTGCGCATGCACTAAGCGTAGAATGGGTGGTAGCAAAGAAGATTCTTTTTCCGGTTTTTCGATTTTTTCAATTTTTTTGGTTTTTGATTGTTTTTTTTAATTTTTTGGATTTTTTAATGTATTACGTAGACACAAATCTACAAATCTCTCCTCGAATCGATCTTCTCGATTAAAGGAGCCTCAAGGAATGAAAACGATCACGTGGAGTGAATGCTTTCGATGACTTTAGAACGTTGGTGGAACACCAAAACGTTCAAGAGGGTTTGATCTTGAAAACAAGCAAATATAATATACGTAGATAATACTTGGGCGGAAAACCCTGAATTGGCTCTCTTTCTCAAAACACACACAAGCAAGCAGGGGAAACGAGGCGGCGCTAAGCACTTAAGAGCCTTTTTCCCTTAGGTCGTGAAATACAACCGCCTTATACCCACCTTATAGTTTGTGTTAATCAAAATTAAGCCTCACGAAAGTATTTATCTATTTTGCCTTAAACTTTTGCTTTAGATTCGAATACAATGATCGAGTAATGAAATCCCGAATCAAGGTTGCGTTTTCACGCTTTTGGAGTACTTGTATATTTATTTTTCTACGTAAGTACAATATAGTAATATATTCACAAGAAAAACGAAAACGATAATTGATATCTACAATATAGTAAAAGATTGTTGTGTGTTTAGTTTAGGAAAACTAAACACCTTTTATTTGGATACTACAATATAATAAGGAAAAATAACAAAAATGAGTATGTACGTATTTACGCTTTTCAAAAATTGAAAAGTAAAAACGCACTACTCACACAAACACGATAATAATAATAATGGCACACAAAACACCTCCCCGGCAGCGGCACCAAAAAATGATGTGAGTATAATCGTGCACATTTTAGGAAAAACGTATATGAGTGGCAAGTATTAAGTCTGACGCTTTAGGAAAAACGTAAAACCGAATAAATGCGGGTTCGTTCTCGAAGGAGGTGTGTGGATTAATGTGCCAATATATAAAATCAAAGTTTAGATTAGTGACGTTTTTGGTTTAGAAGAGAAAAAATAAAGATGAGCTACGACTACGATTAAACTACGACGTAATGACGTAAAACGCGAACGTAAATACGTAAAACGTGACGAAATTAAAAATTAAAGCTAAAAATTATTTAAAAATTAAAATTAAGTCTAAAATAATATAAATAAGAATAGAAATCCAATAAATATATTTTAAAACCTTTTATAAATTAAATGTTTAATTTTAAATGCTAATTAAAGCCCTAAAATCAAATATAATTAAGAAAAAGCCCAAAATATTATTTTATTGAACTAATAAATCACTTATATTTTTTAAAGACTAAAAAGTATTTTCCCTAAATTTTCAAAACTATTTTTCTATTTTTAAAACACTAAAAACTATTTTTAAACTAAAATAATCATAAAAAATAATAAAATAATGCTAAAAATAATTTAACAATTTTAAAAATCCTAAATTATACTAATGAACAGTATAAAAATGAAAAAGTTTGAAAAAAGTAAAATTTCCACTAAAAGACAAAACAGTTTATAATAAAACCTTAATTAAACTAAATTTAATTCTAAAAATTACTTAAAAAGTGAACAGTGAAATCTTTTTAAACTAAAAATCTTAAACTATTTTTCCAAGTCTAGGAAAATTTTTAAAACTGAAAAATATAAATTTTTGTCACTAAAAGACAAAAACAGAAAATTAAACTATAATTTAAAAAGCAATTAAATCTAAAAAATAATAGATGAACAGTGACAGAAAATAAACTAGACAGAAAAATCAAGAATAAAATAAGAAAAATTACTAAATTGGTTTCAAGTTCTAATTCCTATTTTTACCCACTAAAGACAAAAAAAGTAGAAACTGATAGTGACACCTTGGAAAACTTTGTCTGCTTGTGTAGCAGTACCAACAAAGGCACCACCAGGGGGAA
The DNA here is from genome assembly GCA_025667525.1 of Glebionis coronaria. Taxonomy (NCBI): domain Eukaryota; kingdom Viridiplantae; phylum Streptophyta; class Magnoliopsida; order Asterales; family Asteraceae; genus Glebionis; species Glebionis coronaria. The sequence goes on along the minus strand of JANFOE010000294.1, from coordinate 232,861 downwards.
CTCAGTTCCCACTGATAGTGAAAATATTTGGTCTGGGCACAAATGTGCTAAGATCTTGCTTGATACTTGATTTTAACTAAAAACAAGGGCATCCCCACAACCAGTTGGGTTGTGGGGAGTCACATAAACAAGAAAACAGCCAAGTTGTTCACAAAAATAACACACAAAGGAGCAAAATCAGTCACTGTTAAGGCCTTTTGGGGTCTGGTGAATAGTTGCTGGTCTATAAGGCACAAAAACGAATTTCAAATGCCAAAATCTTGCTTAACACCTTTCCAAACCATGCTTAACTGATTACAAATCCTATATTAACCTATCTTCTAATGATTAAAAAGATTTCAAAGAAAATCTACACTAAAATTAACAGAAAATTGATCCTATTGATTTTCTATCATGTTTTGTTACTTTGGTATACAAACTTGTTCTAAAACACACCAAACCTGAACCTAATGACTAACAATACCTAACCAACCTAAAAAGAATATGCTGGACTGATTTTTAAACTCAACTTTTGTCACCAAATTCAGTTAAATCCCAAATCCAAACACCCTCTTAACTTATGAAATCAAACTTTAACACACCAAATGTGTTTTAATCCTACCCAAACTGATTTATTACTACACTAACATGCATGAAAGACACAAAAGAGCATAAACCAACTACCAAAACAGCACATCAACAGGATTTATACAAGTTCACTCAAAATCACATAAAAAACTCAAAATAGGGGTCAATAGGGTTCACGCCAGTTACCTTTGGGCTGATGCCTTCTATAGAACCTATTGAGGATTTTTGGGAGCTAAGAGAACTGTAAGAGTGGCTTGTTGGAGGAATCCAAGTGGACCCTAAGCCCTTAATATCTTCAAAATAAAAATGGATGAAATGAAATGAAATGACTGGTCTTGCTGCTTTCTTGTTACCTGCACACAACAACCAACCAAGAACAAGCTATAAGTAGTATAAGCTAGTCACAAGCTTGATTGTCAGTCAAGCTTGTGATAGCTTGTGCTACAGTAAGTGGTAAAAAAAAGAATGAAAAAGATTTTGGAAAGAAATCTTTAAAATCTCAATCTTTGAAACATAAGATCTTGCAAATTTCAAATGTAACCAACATAAAGTAACACGAATCTGAATCCAATGAACAAAGTCCACTTTCACTTCTTTTGTTCTTGGAATCAGATTTGTGGGTCTCAAAAGGTAATTGCCAAAAAAATTTCTTGAACAAGGCTTTTGATAAACTTTACTAATTTTGCAAATTAATAAATCATAAACTAATAAAACATTAAAGTAAATTTTGGAACTCAGTATTTTGCATATATACAAAGTTTTTCTTTTTCATTAATAATTTTAAAAGGATACAAAAACTGGAACAAAAAATCCATTCACAAGTCGAATGGTATTTATACTAGTGCATAGAATAATCTAGAATCCTACAAATGCTAAAACCCTAACAGCTGGATTTCCTCTTATGACCTTGTTGAAATCTTCAAGAAAAGCTGTGCTCAAACCCATGTGACTTGCCAGTTTGTTGATTTGATCTTGATCGTTTAAGAGACCATTGGGGAGCAACGAGCGATCCTGAGCCATAGATGGACTGCATAGATTCATTTTTTGCTATAATTGAAAAAACAGGGGAGTATGGGAGGTCCTTGTGGGTCCAGGGTGTCACGGGAATATGTTTTGTGAGGTGGGTTTGAGTTAGGGCGGGATTAATTAGCAATCTGGATAAGCTCAAACATTTCCCCTTTGATTTAGTGTAATTAGGTTTTAGGGTTCGTGAGTTGAGTGGGTGTTAGTATGTGTGAGTTTGATCAGGATTAGGGGTTAAGATGGTTTAAAAAAACGTTTCCCACCTATATTGAAACTAATAATCAGATTAAAAATCTGATTATTTAAATGGTGAAATGGAAAGGAGACGTGGATGGAGGGTGCTTTCTGATTGGTTGGGGGTGTGATGTGGCGAATGGGGATTGGAGGAGAGGGTTTTGATGTTTGATGGAAATAGTCCATGGACTCCCTTTCTTTCGTCAAATGAAGTTTAAACAGTTTTTTCTCCCATTTCCTTTAATAACAACTTTGGACAACTTGCTAATACTGGCACATGTTTATTCCAAACTTTTATCAAGGACCAATGATGTATTTTGACCATATTCCAAGGATCATTATTGTAAATACTTGATATTTTAGGGACCCACAAGTAACTTTTAGGATTTACAGGGGTATAAAATGACAAGTCTTCAATTCTTGAGGGACCAATCTTTCCAATCTTCATAACTTCAAGGACTTGAATGGAAATTCATGATTCGGGCCCGGTTCTTTGTGCGGCTTCATTTCCCGTGTTCATTTTTGCTTGATTCCTTTGATCTTTTGGTGAATTCACGATATCCGTACCTAAAATACATAATGAACAAACACAAGCATATATTTTGGCATTTTGATGATATTTTAAGCGTTTTAAGCCCGATTTGGACGATGAGACTATGTATAAATAAAGTCTCATCAGTCTATTACTCAAGTCTATTATTAATGAATGCGCCTTATTGAATAGGTTGCGATTTTTGTGATTAACGGGCATAAATTATCGTCGGCGATCGTTATCTCTACTTCTACAACTCAAGGTGAGTTTATAGCCTCGCCTTTAAACTTTAAATGTTTTATTTAAACCCGCGAGGGGGATACATGCTATTTTATAAAATGAACACAAGTTGTTTTCAGTATGTTGGACCCGAATGAGATGATAAATGCATAAGTACCATTGTCTAATGAAGTCCCTGAATTTCATGCACTGTTAATTACTCGAAGAGGTAAACGCTAGTACATATGATAGGTCTATTTGGTTTGACAGCCTTATCCTAGGGTATGTATCCTTGTGAGCACCTGAAAGGGATATTATGTATAAGAGGTAGTTGGTATATGACAATATTACCTGTTAGTAGGGGCATCGTAAGTGACTCGGTTTGATATGTTGGTTAACGTTCAGTGGCGTGAGCTTAATGCATTTATCTATATATATGAATTGTCTGTGTGATAAGTTTCAGATGATTAAAAATTCTTGTGTTCACTTATTATTCTTATAAACTCTATAAATTCACTCTACTTTTTAGTTGACTTTTAGCATGTTTATCTCAGGTAATTAAAGATGGATGCTGGAGGTTTGGAATGGACGAGGAGGCAAGCGCTATTGTTTTGGAAAACATGTTTTCATTCCATTCAGTTATCTTTTTACTTTTAAATGTTTATGTACTTTAAAAGTATTATGTAAGAAATGTTGGTAACGGTTTGTGGGACCAGTACTCTGATCTTTATGAATGGAACCTTTTATCTAAAAATGTCTCTTTTAGAGTCGTTCTTTATATTCTTTTGTGATTGTGCTATTTCTTAACACCCAAATGGTTGGTTCCGTTGTGAGTAAATTTGGGGGTGTTAAAATTTTCCTCGAGAATAGATAAGACTTACATGATCTGACAAGGTGATTACCTCATTGACGTTTGACTAATACGATACATTAGTACCATTAGTTTGTACGGTGTGCGAACACTAAAATAATTAAAGTCGCTGACTCTATTTTTTATACAACATACGACGATAAACAATCTATACAAAGTATTACTCCTATAATACTCTAGAAAGTACTATATCATAAGGAACAAACATAAACTAGTATTACACAATTATAAAAACTATCCAAAAATACGTCGACACGTAAGTCGAATGCATATCAAGGAGCAATTTATGTGGGAGAAATTTTACGAAGACGGATCTAAAATTTCTAATCCATTATTTGCAACTAAGTTGATATGAAGCTATTATGAATTTACAAAGTATGATATAACAACAAATATTAAAGGAGGGACTCGGTTATATTAGGATTATGCCATATTTTAAAGGGATTATCGCATATCGCAAAGCTTGAGAACCCTAGATGGGAGTTGTAGTCGCTTCTTAAAAATACTAATAACACGTGTCGAACAAAAAAAGTGTCTACCTTACGATTATGAGCAAATATCAAATAAAAACAAATTGATCAATTCTTGTGATAAAATTCTTGTGATGGAATTAAGTAATTGACTGGATTAAACAAATTAAACAATTTTGGGATAAAAACAAATTGACCGAAGTGTCTGAGATGTAATAAAGCATGATCAAATCTCTAGAAAATCACGTGATAGAATTGAGTGACTGATTTAGAATATTAAATAATTTATTTTTATCAAGTGACTCGACTTCTGTCGATGTTACCACAAAAAAAATCTGGTTATGTAATCGTACTTTAAAAATTTTACTTAATTGTTTCTATTTGTTTTCAAAAGTTATCTTTTATATCTTCTAAAGCTTTTACTTAAGAATGCGTTTTTCTTATCCTACAATATTTTTAAGTATGTCGGAGAAAAATTAATCAAATAAATTTTTATTTTTTTAAGGAGTTTTGTAAAATATTTTTAGAAAACATTACTAAAAAAATTGAATGAACCATTACTGAGAACTTTAATAGTAAGAAATTTTGATAAAAACTTTTGGTAAAATAAGTGAAGGTATTACTGATAAATACGCAACGATTGATGACGAAATATTTTGGTAATGATTATAATGCAAAGTTTTGGAAAATCTGGTTTGACGACCAACTTGATGTATATAACGCCGCAACTAATGTTCAAACATTTCTTTGTAAGGATTACCATGAAGAGTTTTGGAAAAATCTATTTTTACGAACAACTTAATGTGGAGGACGCAAACTATAGATAAGCTTGACGAGAACTAGTACGAATAATTATGGGAATTATTTTGTTAACTGTGAAAAGTGAGGAATGGTAACAAATGAAATAAACTACGCACTAATTTTTTGATTGTGGAAGTGAATAATAGTAACAAACAAAATGAGCTATGAACTATCAATATATAAATTTCAACCTCAATGAAATAATTGATGGCGAAAAGGAGGATGCAACCGTTGGTCCCGAGACATACTTAGCCTGATCAACAACGTATGATCGTGGTCGAACGCGAGTATGCTCATAGTAGTCGTCATAAATAAGTGAAATATAACTAATACTAATAGAATGTACGCAAGGTCGCCTTATATATCAAGGAAAAATTTATTATGTGCTATGAGAGTCGAATATTTTCATACCATCGTTTAACTGAAAACGCCATACAAGTAAAATCTATTACGACTATTTCCTTCCCCATTATAACATACAAGAGCGGGTATGATGCAAAAAAAAATTACTTATAGTGTCATTTGTACAATTAAACTCAAATAGACTAGAGTCGGAAAAATATAAAGCAAATGGTAAATAATAATGTGAAGAGTCATTTGAGTAAAACTCAAATTTAACAGATATCGAGACCTCACCGTACGTTGAACAATGTTAAGGGAAAACTACGTCGAGATAAGAATTCTCTTGTATAAAAGAAAACGGATACCGAGACCACCCGAACAAAAATCTATTTTCATAAATTTGAGCAAAAGACGGTGCCAAAAAAAGAAGAAAGAATTAAACTATTGTACCTACGAAATATGAACCCTCCCGGATTAAAATTTAATTTAACTTTCGACGACTCAACCGTTTTCATCTCCATGAGAAGGAGATAAACGAGGAAGAACGCGAACTAAATTAAGTGATTTACGAGATCGTCTAAAAAGGAAAATGTCACGTAGAAGGAAGAGATGTCTTAACCATTGTGTGTTAGGACGACCATCCATTCTAAGTCTTTGGGGAACCGATTCGAGAAACCATTCCGCATGAACTACTTATCACAACCAAGTAGACGGTCAACGTGAACGGAACTAACCGAACAATGTAGAATGGCTTTCGTTTGTGCGATATTATCCTTAGGAGAAATCAAATTAAACACTCAAGATCAATACTAGCACAAGTATAAGCATCTATGCGAGAGATGACAACACGCGACCCTTTAAAGTGGAAGTAATACGCGAGACGACGCGAAAAAATTATTAATGAGAAAACTCACTTAACAAAACCGACCTCGTCAAGAAAATTAGACCGACAAGAAAATAACTACTACTATAAGCATTGAGGAACATTTTAAGATCATGTACAATCGAAATAAATTTTCGTTCATTCTAATTCTAATAAGATTATAGAAAACTTAATCTTAGCACGAAACTAAAGAAAAATGAAGGCGAGGAACGCCCGGAAAAGTAGATAAAGATTTAAGTTACCTCTTGTTTGGGTAAACGACATCGAGGTGCAAGTTTTGAGGACAAAACTCAGTTTAACGGATACTAATAAGTGTGAAAAAACTTATCCTTTTACCACTTATTTATAATAATAACCAAGCCAAAACGTGTATTTTATGTCGTAAATGTCGGAATTATGTGTGGTTTGTGTTTTTATTGTGTTTTAGGACCAAAAGATGAAAAAGGAAGAAAACACGGGCTTTCACGGGCTTTTATCAAAGAAAACGAGAAAAGACGAAGTCAAAAGATCAAGAGTGCAAAAAGAACGGAAGTCAAAGGCCTATTCTGAAGATTTATCGAAGAAAAAGTCTAAAGACGGAAGTTTAATGAAGTCGAAGAACCAAGTCTAATTCAAGAATAAAATTATAAAACGAGTTCAATTTATATCAACAAATACCGAGACGACGTCGAGAATGACAAAGAATTTAAATCGAGTCGAGAAAAGAAGAAAGAAGAAAGAAAGCACCAACATTTTACTCCTCCTATAAATACCCTCCTAATGTGTCATTAGGAGGGGGTTAGTTAGTTTAGATTAGGAGTAGTGTAGATTTACTTTTCTCCCTCTAGTTTTCACTTTCTCTCTCTATCTTTTATTTCATGTTTTAATCTTTTTCATTAATTTTGTATTAGATCTTAATCTTAATCTTAATCAAGCTTTTCAATTAATCATTCTCATTCTTCCTTTCTTTATTATTAACTTGTGTTGATTTTGATAATCATATAGTTTCTTAATCATGCTCTTTGATTATTTGATGTTTTTGATTGATTGTGCTTATTGGTTTTTATGTGTTTGAATTTTATAGCTTATAGTGTTTTAGTGCGTATTGTGTTAATTTTCTTATTTTTAATTAAGTGCTTTTTAGTTAATTTTTATAAAAAGTTGTTTTTAAATATTTTTATTATTTAGTGTTTTTAAAAGTTGTTAAATTTTGGCTTATTAGCTTTTTCTAAAAATCAATTTGGTTATGTTTTTAGATAAGTGCTTATTAGTTTATTTATAAAAAGTTGATTTTTATTATTTAGATTATTTAATGTTTTTCAAGTTTTTGATTTGTGGTTAAATTAGTTTTTCTTAAAGTGTTTTAGATTAAGTTTTAGTTAATTGCTTATTTGATTTATGCTTATTTTTAGCTTATTTCGTGAATTTTTAATGTTACTGTATTTGTCTATCATATCTTCGCAAAAGGGTTTTAACATTCCGAAGAATTCCCTTTTTCTGAAAATAGTTTTTTCTGAAAATGTAAATTATTCCGAAGATATGGCATTTCTCTGAAAAAGTTGATTTTTCCGAAAAATTAAAAACACTGAAAAAGTAAAAGTTATGAATTCAGTTATTCCGAAGAAACAATTTTTTCCGAAAAATCAGTTATTCCGAAAAAGTAGAAATTCCGAAATTTACTATAGCTTTTTTTGGAAAAATCAATTATTGCGAAGATATGCAACTTCCGAAATTCACTATAGCTTTTGCGAAGAAGTTGTTATTCCGAAATAATTGTCATGTGTGCTTGCCTGGTTCCACTCTTTTCCCCGCCAAAAATGAGCAGATAGGTTGCTAGCTTGAGCTACTAGCCTGCCTGCTTGTTTATTAATTAGTATTGTTCCGTAATTGTACAGTATTATCTGAAAGTTGTTTCGATTTTAATTTTGAAAGTTTCGTATTTTTAGTTGAATTTTTCGTCGATTTTTAGTATTATTAATTTTTCGTAAAGTTCAAGTTTTATCTTTTATTTAGTACCCGCTTTAGGTTTTGCCTCGTTTAGCTTTAAAGTACCATTTTAGGTTTATTCTCTCCTTTTTCATTAAGTAAACTTTATTTTCGAGTCGATAGTTAATTTCGTCTTTTAGTTTTATTTTTATTAATTGTTTCGTTTTAAATTTACGTTTTATTATTTATATTGTTTTGTTTTTATTAGTTAATTGCTTTTAGCTTATTGTTATTATTTTGCGCATTTACCTTTTAAGTAGAATAGATAACAACACCATTTTATTTTCCACCAAGAACGACTGAGTCGCACTTTAACCGGAGATCAATTCGAATTGAATCGAGACGAACAAATTTTTATACTTGGCAAAAACTAGTTATTAAATGGCGCCGTTGCCGGCTCTTTTCGTGAAGATTAACGGTTTATTGTGAGAGACGCGTTGGATTTTGGGATCCGTTCATTCGTGAACGTTATTTTTCTTGCATTTTTTTTCAAAAAAAAAATTTCAAAAATCCATAAAAATAAAAAATTTCAAAAATCCAAAAACATTTGAAATATCATAAAAAGCATCTCTTTTTCAAAATTTTGCACCAAAAATATTCCTCTTTACCCTCTATTGTGTTTAATTCTTTTTCTCAACCCCTCTAATTTTCAATTCTTCATGGATTCTTATGTCCATTGCGTAGGGTGTGGGAGACGATTATATGGGTGCAAATCATGTCAATGGTGTTCTTGCGAGCAATGCGGAAAAGATCTTCCACCCATTTCAACCGATTCACTATTTGGATTTTGTCCATCGTGCAATTCGACTAATTCATCCTTTTCTTCTAATCCACCTACTCTCCCCCTTGCATATATTGTGGAAGCGATTCTCATTGGCATGTTTCGTGTCCAATTCGATACCCGCCTCATGGCGAGCAAGAACTGGGTTACAATTATGACAATGGTAATAGCTATCTACAAGAAGCACCGGGTTTTTCTCAATACCCGTGTTGCAATTATTGTGGGGGCCCTCACGATACTTCTTATTGTCAGCCAATGAATTATTATGAGCCAAATCCGTGTCCTCATTTTTCTTCACCGATGGATTATTATGAACCAAATCCGTGTTCTAATTCTTCTCAACCGATGAATTACTATGAGCCACATCTGTGCTATAATTCCGGTTTTCAAAATTTTGAGCCCCCACAATACACCCTCGATCATCAACCTTCTGTTGGAATGTGTGAAGAAGAACGAGCCAATTTTTTTGAATACACTTCAATACGTTCAACAAGAATTAGCTAGCATACGCGAAGCAAGGGAGGAGGAAAAGCGACAGCAACAAGAACAAGTATCTAATCTTAGTGATTATACTCCTCCTCTTGTGCGTCCATACTACTATTATGATGATGACGAGGATGATATCTATAATCTCAACCCGTCTTCTGAGATTACTACTCCTACTATTGATATCCCTAATGCGTCTAAGGATAGTGATACATCGGGTGAGATTAGTGATTTTGATCTTGATAAATTCTTTGATGAGGTTTGTGATGTCCCTACTTTTGCTGAGCTTACGGACGAGGTCACTCTTAATGATGATTTTTCTCCATGCTATGAGAATTTCACTTTTGAAATTTCTCCTTCTCCTCCGGGCGATGAAGGCGATGTTGATTTATTCTCTCCGACATACGAGAAGTTCATCACTGAACTTGGTCTTGTAGATGAGGTAGAAGACGTTATTCTTTGCGAAAAATTACTGAAAGTTCATCTTCTTATTGCTAAGATTGAAGCGTTGAATTCTGCTCCTATTTCCGAGTCTTTACCTCCGTCTATTACTTCAGTTGAGAATAATGATACATCTATGGAGGAAATCGACATTCTCTCAATACCTCCGGGTATTGATGATGATGACACGGAGGGGGATATTATTTTTGATAATTTGCTGCATAAAGGTATTGTCCCAAGTCCCCCTCCCGAGCACCTTTCATCCACTACTTTAGACACCATTACGGAGGATGAGTGCTTTGACCCGGGAGGTGACATTGACTATTTTATGAGTGACACCTTTACGGCTTTGTCGCTCAGTGATCATCAGATGTCTTTTGGGGATGACATTTTGATTCCTTTACCCACCCCACCTCCCGTGGATCATGATTTCACTTACTTTTCTTATATTAAGAGGACTTTTCTACCCTTCAAGACTTATCTTCCGGCCTCTCCTTTATTAATGTCCTCCGGGAACGAGGACAAGGTCTTTGATCCCAGTATTACAATCGAGGCTTCCCCATGGACCATTTAATTCGGGGACGAGTCAGGCTCGTGACTCGGTTACCAAAAACAAGCGCTTTTTGGGAGGCAACCCGATCATCTATCCTTTTATTCCGTTTTTCTAATAAGTGTAGGGGGAGACCCTAATATGTGTTTGTTGTTTTCTTTCTTATCATGTGCAGGGATTTGAGCTTTCAAAGATACATTCTTGATGACCTTTGACGACCCGTGATTCCGTGTTCCTGTCTTCCCGGTTCTATCCTAAATTCTTTTGATTCATTATTTTATCATTTATGACTGAAATAGGAATCACTTTAGTTGTCTCTTCCTTAGCAAGATTTAAACAACGTGCACAATGTCCTGAGTGTAGGAGAGTTTACTCCCACATTCTTAAACATTGAGGATAATGTTTATATTAAGTGTAGGGGGGACTTCTATCGAAGTTAAGTGGGATTTTCCTTGTATATGTCCTCATTTTAACCGAAAATTTGATTTTTTGACATTTTTCAAAATTTTTAATCTATTTTGGCCTTGTAATTATCCTTTTCTATCGTTATTTACTTTCTTTGCTAGAATAAATTTTAATAAAGTGGTTTTAATTTTTAAACGTTATGAATCTTTTGACTCAACCCGAGTTTACTTATCTAAGTTTACTCTAGCTAGTATCCTTAACGTGTTTAAGTCAAGTTTTGCTAGGCTTTTATATAGGGAACTTTAAAACGCGAAAGTCTTAACTCTTACGGGTTAAGAACAAGAACTTTTCGCAAGTTCCTATAATTGATCCTAGAAAGTCGTTTATCAAGGGAACTATAAAATGCGAATTCTAAACTTGAAAGAGTCTAAGAAGTTGCAAGATCCTATAGATGACTTAAAAACCCAAAACTTTGATTTAATTGGCTAAGCATCCACGAGTCTCATTCCTTGAGATTTTAAATTATGGAGAAAGAGAGATGATATAGTCAATTATAAGTTTGGTATTCTTTCGTGAATTTATGTGAGTTGATTATAAGCTTTTTCTTCCATCGCTTGTTAATAAATATATTTGCAATAAATAAGGTTGTATGATTTGAAAAGTTACTTAGCTTCTAGCACAAGATCGTTTAAAAGTTGCTCGGTATTAATTAGAGTTCATAGCCAAGGCATAACTTATTGAAGCGGGATGCGAAGATTGGCGAGTCCGAAAAGGCCCTAACAAGGCATGAGGGCTACATTTTGTTGCTAAAGATCCCAAGTGATGTGAAGAATAATTTATCAAAAATCAATATGAAGGATCGAGACACACGAAGAAAAGCAAATACTCCCCTAAAGATCACAGAGAAATCTATCCGAAAAGAACCTATCAAGGTATGAGGATAAATAGATCCAAGTCCTAAAAGGAGTTGGATCGTTGTATATCAAAATCCCAAATAAAGATTGGAGAAAAATGAAGAAGTCGTTGTCCAAATATAAAGAATCTCTCAAAACTTCGAGTTAAGAAATTCCTATTATAAAGAGAAGACCCTAATTTCAAGAACGTCTTTCAAGATTTTAAGTATTAAGTCGCTGCCAAATATCGGTCCGAGAAAGGTCTCAAATCGTGAAGCGAGTTATGCCAAGATATGAACTTTAAGAGGTCCCGAGAAGCAGTTTTAAAAGATTTTGTCCATTAGCTAACTATTGATTAAATCGTCCCAATTTATTTTTAGCCTAAATAACTATCGAAATTAGTCAACAATGCATCCTCGTGATCATTTAAGACAATCATAAAATATAAGAGATACACCTAGGAATAAGGGAGTCTAAGTGAATAATTGGGCCACATGAATTTGTGTTAGTTTGCTAACTTATAATAACAATGATCTCGTTTTTAAGCTTGATATGGGGAACGTGAAACTAGAGGATGATAAACATTCATGACTACCAAAACCCCAATGTAAGTCTTTGATTTCTTTACTAGTTTTGTATATATTTCTATCTTTTAGTTTCCTTAGTGTTTAGCATTTACGAAAGGCCAAGGTGGGTTATTTATGTTGAAAAATGTAAACTGTGATTTGAAATTTATGCATTGCATAAGGGAATTGCAATGGTCAAGTGTAGGGGATTTAATAAGTGTGAAAACGCTTATCCTTTTACCACTTATTTATAATAATAACCAAGCCAAAACGTGTATTTTATGTCGTAAATGTCGGAATTATGCGTGGTTTGTGTTTTTATTGTGTTTTAGGACCAAAAGATGAAAAAGGAAGAAAACACGGGCTTTCACGGGCTTTTATCAAAGAAAACGAGAAAAGAGGAAGTCAAAAGATCAAGAGTGCAAAAAGAACGGAAGTCAAAGGCCTATTCTGAAGATTTATCGAAGAAAAAGTCTAAAGACGGAAGTTTAATGAAGTCGAAGAACCAAGTCTAATTAAAGAGAAAATTATAAGACGAGTTCAATTTATATCGACAAATCCCGAGACGACGTCGAGAATGACAAATAATTTAAATCGAGTCGAGACAAGAAGAAAGAAGAAAGAAAGCACCAACATTTTACTCCTCCTATAAATACCCTCCTAATGTGTCATTAGGAGGGGGTTAGATAGTTTAGATTAGGAGTAGTGTAGATTTACGTTTCTCTCTCTAGTTTTCACTTTCTCTCTCTAGCTTTTATTTCATGTTTTAACCTTTTTCATTAATCTTGTATTAGATCGTAATCTTAATCTTAATCAAGCTTTTCAATTAATCATTCTCATTCTTCCTTTCTTTATTATTAACTTGTGCTGATTTTGATAATCATATAGTTTGTTAATCATGTTCTTTGATTATTTGATGTTTTTGATTGATTGTGCTTATTGGTTTTTATGTGTTTGATTTTTATAGCTTATAGTGTTTTAGTGCTTATTGTGTTAATTTTCTTATTTTTAATTAAGTGCTTATTAGTTAATTTTTATAAAAAGTTGTTTTTAAATATTTTTATTATTTAATGTTTTTAAAAGTTTTTAAATTTTGGCTTATTAGCTTTTTCTAAAAATCAATTGGGTTAAGTTTTTAGATAAGTGCTTATTAGTTTATTTTATAAAAAGTTGATTTTTATTATTTTGATTAATTAATGTTTTTCAAGTTTTTGATTTGTGGTTAAATTAGTTTTTCTTAATAGTATTTTAGATTAAGTTTTAGTTAATTGCTTATTTGATTTGTGCTTATTTTTAGCTTATTTCGTGAATTTTTAATGTTACTATATTTGTCTATCATATCTTCGCAAAAGGGTTTTAACATTCTGAAGAATTCCCTTTTTCTGAAAATAGTTTTTCTGAAAATGTAAATTATTCCGAAGATATGGCATTTCTCTGAAAAGGTTGATTTTTCCGAAAAAGTAAAAACTCTGAAAAAGTAAAAGTTCTGAATTCAGTTATTCCGAAGAAACAATTTTTTTTCGAAAAATCAGTTATTCCGAAAAAGTAGAAATTCTGAAATTTACTATAGCTTTTTTCGGAAAAATCAATTATTGAGAAGATATGCAACTTCCGAAATTCACTATAGCTTTTGCGAAGAAGCTGTTATTCCGAAATAATTGTCATGTGTGCTTGCCTGGTTCCACTCTTTTCCCGCCAAAAATGAGCAGGTAGGTTGCTAGCTTGAGCTACTAGCCTGCCTGCTTGTTTATTAATTAGTATTGTTCCATAATTGTTCAGTTTTATCTGAAAGATGTTACGATTTTAATTCTGAAAGTTTCGTATTTTTAGTTGAATTTTTCGTCGATTTTTATATTATTAATTTTTCGTAAAGTTCAAGTTTTATCTTTTATTTAGTACCCGCTTTAGGTTTTGCCTCATTTAGTTTTAATGTAGCATTTTAGTTTTATTCTCTCCTTTTTCATTAAGTAAACTTTATTTTCGAGTCGATAGTTAATTTCGTCTTTTAATTTTATTTTTATTAATTGTTTCGTTTTAAATTTACGTTTTATTATTTATATTGTTTTGTTTTTATTAGTTAATTTCTTTTAGCTTATTTTTATTATTTTGCGCATTTACCTTTTAAGTAGAATAGATAACCAAACCATTTTATTTTCCACCAAGAACGACTGAGTCGCACTTTAACCGGAGATCAATTCGAATTGAATCGAGACGAACAAATTTTTATACTTGGCAAAAACTAGTTATTAGATATCGAATGTCACATACGTGAATTTTGAAAGTATTTAAATTACATGAAACACTATGGTTAGGGTTAGACTTGTGAGTCTAGGGATATTCCCGATTTTTTACGCGTATTTTGTGTACGATATTGAATTTTTATGAATGACGTTTCTATCAATTTCTATTTGAATGACTTGTTGTTAACTTACGTTACGTGTTAGGAGTACTGTTTTAGGAGACGACATTTATTTATGTCAACCTAATCTCATTTAAGAGTTTCACTACACAAAACAAATCATTCGCTCAATACATTTACGATGCACTTAGAGATTTCATATTTTCTCTTTTTTTCGTGTTATTTAGAACTACTATTACTTCAATTTTTACACAATACACAAACATCTAAACCACACTACATTTATACATCTACTACTAATAATTCTTGCAAATACTACCCAAAATAAATTCTACACTTTATGCACAATTCAAACACAAATCCGGTCCCCCTCTTGAACTATCTAGCCAAGTCTTTTTCTTGTCTTTGCATCCAAAAACTCTCACAAATATTCCTAGTACCTTACCCATTCATTTAAAGAATAGTACCTATTGCCTACCTTTTCTTCCCTAAACCTTTGAGTAAATAACAAAATCCTATGTTTTCCATACTTCAAACTTGTATCTACATCCTCCCATTAATTGGTCAAGGAAAAGACACACCCTCTTCCATGTTTTCTCTGCCCTAGACGAACCAAGCACAGCCTTTTTACTTTCCCCAAATTTGCACATCAACCCATGTGTACTGCTTAGTTGGTTACTAGTTTCGAATTTACCAAAGCCATCACAACCCCTAACTAGGAGACTCCCACCATTTAACTCACTTGTTCTCTATAAATAGAAACTCACCCCTCATCAAGTAGCACAAAAAAAGGGTAAACACTTTTCCCTTGAGATACAATTAGTCGCTGCCTAGAAATAAACGAAGAAGGTTTTCAATTTAGTTTCTAGTTGATTAAGGATTCACATATTTCTAGTGCACAATAATAAAACCACCTTTAGCCCGAACATTGGAACTCATATCCTTAGTTTCCATCACTTTCTACATACACTTGTTGCGTTCTCCTCGTTGTGTTCGATCAAGTAGCAGCAAGAAAAGAGGAAATGCACTAGAACTAGTTGCTAAATCATTGTAAGGATTTCACTTGAATCATTGTTAGTCCGCGACGTAGCAGCTGCAACATAAAAGATCAAGTGGAGTCTCGTCTGGTGTGTAGTGGTTTCGTCTGTATGGTGTCAAGAGTTTGATTTCGATAAGTTTTTATAAGCAAACTAGGGTTCCTCTAGTTCGCACCTTGCTCACACGAGTCCCCGCTATGAGTTACAAATATTCCTCATTATTTAGCTTCGTTATGCATACGAGTCCATTACTAAGTGTGCTTGAGAAACAGACCAAAGATTTATAACAGGAACAATGAAGTGTTACTTAATTTTAGCATTTAAACTAGTCACGACCCGACTTTTTCCGATCTAGATTAGACCCCCGAAACGATCTCGCCACGAGACGGTTGAACAACGAAAGTTGTAGACGGCCATGCCGTCTACACGACCATACTTTCAGTTCGACCCAAAAGTCTCTGATAATTTAAATTAATAGCTCGCAATAATCTTATGTTGGGTTACAACTGACACTTGACTAAACCTCGCAACCCAATCAAACAAGAACAACCTTGAGATCAAGACAAGTATTAGTCGTTAAACTTCTTAATATCTTTGGTGAATTTACTCGTCTTTAGATATTACTTACACACTTTAACATCGATTAAACCCACAAAAAAAACTCATCAAATGTTATAACTCAAATTGCCTTGGTTTTGACAACGTTTGCGAGCTCGTTTTGCTTGATTACGAGTTTGCATAAACGTGACGTAGAATGTGGAGGTGAGAAAGAAGATTCTTTTGGGTGTTTTGTGAAATTTCAATTCTTTTGTGTTTTTGTTTGTTTTTAATTTCTTTGAATTTTGCGTGTATTCGTAGACAACAATCTACAAAATCTCTCCTCGAATCAAACTCCTGATTAAAGAAGCCTCAAAAGAATGAAAACGATCACGTGGAGTGAACGCCTTCGATTGACTTTAGAACATTGGTGAAAACCAATTTGTTCAAGAGGGTTTAATCACGAAGAAACCAAACAAATATATATGATACGTAATAATACTTTGGGCGGCAAAACCCTCGATTAGCCTTCAATCTTAAATACTCACAAGAAAGCGGAGAAACGAGGCGGCGCGAAGCACTTAAGAGCCTTTTTCTTTAGGGGGTAATTTATAACACCCGCCTTATACCTACCTTATAGTTTATATTTTTCAAAATCGAGCTTCACGAAAGTATTTATCTATTTTTTCCTTTTTCTTTTTGTTTGAGATTCGAATACAATAATTAGAAGATCAAATCCCAATTAAGGTTGTGCTTGCACACTTTTGGAGATATTTTGAATTTGTTGTGATACTTATACAATATAGTAATAATATTTCACAAAAAAAAACGAAAAAATGATAATACGTATTAGTAGAGTTCTACTAATACAAATACTATTTATGGTTAGATATTAAAAAAAAACTAATTAATTAAGACACACCTCCCCGGCAGCGGCGCCAAAATGATTGTGGTAAAATACACCCTTTAGGAAAAAGGCGTAAAAGTGGTAAGTATTAAACAAATGATTTAGGAAAATCAAGTGTTAATGACCCAAATAAGTTTGTTTCCCAAGGAGGTATATGTGTGTGAAAAACTTGTTAAATGTTTCAAATTAATATTGAAAGAAAGAAGGGATCAGAAAAGAGAATGACGGATACGTTAAAATTACACTATGACGACAAAACGAAAAACCGTAAGAAGTGACAAGATAAAAATTATTCCTAAAAATTCCCAAAAAATTACCAAAAATAGCTAAAAATAAACTAAGAGTTTACAAATGATCAAAAAAATTTCAAACCTTTTAATTAATTAAAAAAAAATTAATGCTAATTAAAGCCCTAAAAATCCAAATAATTAATAAAAAGCCAAAATAAAGATTTTTCACCTTGTAAAACTCTAAAATGACTTAATTAGACTAAAAACTATATTTATGAAATTTTAAACAAATGAAAACTATTTTTAAATGATTTAAAAATATTAAAATATTAAAATAATTCTAAAAATTAATTAAATGACAAGAAAATTAATCTAAAAGTTTTAAAAATCCTAACTTAATGTATTTGACATAAGAAAGATGTAAAAGTTTCAAAAATATTAAAAATGAAATATAATAATAAAATAATATTAAAAATCCAAAAATTATAAAATTTCTAAAAACTTGCAAACTAGTTTATTTTAACCTAAATAAACAGAAAATGAAAGTGAAATTACCAAAATACCCCTAATCGGCCCCTAAATGGGCTAAAAACAAAAACAATCCAAATGAAATGGGCTTTTTGGCCCAATAAGATCAACCTTAACCAAATAAGAAAGTCACCAGTTTAGCTTAAAATTTAATTCTAAACACAAAAGTTTGAAGGCCCAAAAGCTGAATATGAGCTTATCACAGCTTAAAAGTACAACAGCTTATTCTTAATGGGCTTTTTGGCCCATTAAGCCATAAGCCAATGCCATAAGCTCTAATTTGACACACAACCTTCTTGATGCCTAAGAGATCTGTGAAAATAAATTTTGAAAAAGCACAACCAATAAGCCAGAAATAAGCCAAGTACAAATCCACTAAATGACAAAATAGTCGACTTAGAGTTTTAGACCACCTCAGACCTTGATTCAACTTGCAAAAGACTATAAATGACTTAAATAAGCCAAATCAATCAAGAAAAGTTCAATAAGTAAAGCCAAATAAGTAGAATTAATTGATGAGCACTTATGTAAAAGTCAATGGAGTTGGTTTTCTAGTCAAACCTAAAAGTCAACCACCCAAATGCTCCAGAATGAACAATTGGGTCAAATGATGAGCACCTATTCCCAATTTGAAGTTGTTGCAGGATAAAATAAGCTAGAAAAGCTTATTGATAAGCAAAACCAAAAATAACACTAGTAGTGGCTAGCAGCAGGGGAAATGAGTTCCCAGTGCTTTGACTAATTGCCCTTGGATTTTTGAGAGATTTTGATAGTATGATTTTGCTAGCTTAAAAGATCGTTGTTCACGGTCTCATCGAATTGATCTCCGGTTGAATGTGTGATTTAGTTGTTCTTGGTGGAAAAGAAATGGTTTGGTCATTGTAGTAAAATTAAATTGCAAAACTTTAAAGTAAATGACACTGTAAATAAAGCTAAAAGTAATTAAAACGTAAATGGCAATAAATTTAAGACTTTAAAAGAAATTAATTAAATGACGGAAATATTAAAACTTTAAAAGTAAATGACGAGAAACTAAAGTTTAACAAAAAGTAAATTTGAAAATTAAATAAGACAAAAACAAGTAAAAATAAAGCTAAGTAAAAATAAGACAAAACAATTAAAATAAAGCTATGTAAAAATGGCTGGAAAAATAAATTTAAAAATTAAATTTAAATAAAAACTATTTAATTTCGCAATAATAAAAAAAATGAATTAATTTCGCAACTTAAACAATTAATTTCGCAATAATAACAAAGATTTCGCAATTTAAAGAAAGTCTGAAATAATTTCGCAATACGGAGTATAATTTCGCAATGTAAAGTACTCAATTTCGCAATATTGCGAAATTGAATAATTTCGCAACTTTAAACCAAGATTCCGCAATATAAGAAGCCAAGATTTCACAATGGTGAAAAAGCCACAAAGTCGCAATACACAAAATGATTCAATGTCGCAATACACAAAATGATTCAATGTCGCAATACACAAATTGATTCAATGTCGCAATTCACAAAAAAAGTTCAATGTCGCAATTCATAAAAAAGTTCAATGTCGCAATACACAAAAAAGTTCAATGTCGCAATACACAAAATTTGCTAAATTGAATCAGCTTTTCCTAAAAACTAGGATCTCGTAAAAGGACGAAAATAAGCACTTAAAACTCAACTTTTAAAGGACAATAAGCCAAGAAAAACACCAATAAGCTAACCAAAACTAATAGATGAATGATAAAACTTATAAAAACTTTAAAGATGAACCAAGAAAAGTAAAAAGCTATAAACTTTATGTAAAAAGATGATGAAAAAGATTACGATTAATATAAAACTAATAAGAAAAGTAGAATGAAATTAATAAAAAGCTTAAAATTAAAGACAAAGATTAAAGATTCAAGATTACAAGATTTAAAGATGAAAGATTTAAGAAAACTTGAAAGAAAACTTGAAAGAAAACTTAGAGAGAGAAATTAAATCTATCTACTCCTAATGCAAAAACTAATCAATCTACTCCTAAAATGACTAACACCTCCTAATGACATATTAGGAGGGTTTATATAGGAGGAGGAAAATGTGTTGGAGCTTTCTTCTTTCTTTCTTCTCGTCTCGACTCGATTTAAATTCATTGTCTTTCTCGACGTCGTCTTGGGGATTTGTCGATATAGATTGATCTCGTCTTATAGTTTTCTTCATTTATTAGACTTGGGTATTCCGTCTTTAGACTTTTTCTTCGATAAATCTTCAGAATAGGCCTTGGACTTCCGTTCTTTTTGCACTCTTGATCTTTTGACTTCGTCTTTTCTCGTTTTCTTCGATAAAAGCCCGTGAAAGACCGTGTTTTCTCCCCTTTTCACTTTTTGATCCTAAATCACAACAAAAATACAAACCACACATAATTCTAACATTTACGACATAAAATACACGTTTTGGCTTGGTTATTATTATAATTAAGTGGTAAAAGAATGGGTGTTTTCACACCTATCAAATCCCCTACACTTGACCATTGCAATACCCTCATGCAATGCATTAATTTCAAAGCACAAATTAAATTTTTCATCATAATTAACCCACCTTGGCCTTTATTAAATACTAAACATTAAGGAACCTAAAAAGATAGAAATATATACAAAACAAGTAAAGAAATCAAAGACTTACATTGGGGTTTTGGTTGTCATGAATGTTTATCATCCTAAAGTATCACGTTCCCCACACCAAGCTTATAAACGAGATCATTGTTATTATAAGTTAGCAAACTAACAAAAATTCATGTGGCCCAGTTATTCACTTAGACTCCCTTATTCCTAGTTGTATCTCTTATAAATTATTATTGTCTTGAATGATCACGAGGATGCATTGTTAACTTATTTCGATAGTTATTTAGGCTTAAAATAAAGTAGGACGATTTAATAAATAGTTAGCTAAAGGACAAAATCTTTTAAAACTGCTTCTCGGGACCTCATAAAGTTCATATCTTGGCATAACTTGCTTCACGATTTGAGACCTTTCTCCGATCGATATTTGGCATTGACTTTATACTTCAAATCTTGAGAGACGTTCATGAAATAATGGACTTCTCTTCATAATATGAATTTCTTCACTTGAACTTTTTGAGAGATTCTTCATATTTGGACCACGAATTCTTCATTTTTCTCCAATTTTTATTTGAGATTTTGATATACAACGATCCGCCTCCTTTTAGGACTTGGATCTATTTATCCTCATACCTTGTTAGGGCCTTTTTGGATAGACTTCTCCATGATCTTTACGGGTGTATTTACTTTTCGTCGTGTGTCTCGATCCTTCATATTAATTTTTGATAATTGATTCTTCACATCACTTTTGGATCTTTAGCAACAAAATGTAGCCCTCATGTCTTGTTAGGACCTTTTCGGACTCGCCAATATTCGCATCCCGCTTCAATAAGTTATGCCTTGGCTATGAACTCTAATTAATACCGAGCAAATTTTAAAAGATCTTGGGCTAGAAGCTAAGTAACTTTTCAAATCGTACAACCCTATTTATTGCAATTAAATTTATTAGCAAGCGATGGGAGAAAAAGCTCATAATTAACTCACATAAATTTATGAAAGAATACCAAACTTATTATTGACTCTATCAACTCTCGTTCTCCACAATTTAAAATCTCAAGGAATGAGACTCGTGGATGCTTAGGCAATTAAATCACAGTTTTGGGTTTTCAAGTCATCTATAGGATCTTGCAAATTCTTAGACTCTTTCAATTTTAGAATTCGCATTTTAAAGTTCCCTTGATAAACGACTTTCTAGGATCAATTATAGGAACTTGTGAAAAGTTCTTGTTTTTAACCCGTAAGAGTTAAGAGTTTCGCGTTTTAAAGTTCCCTATATAAAAGCCTAGCAAAACTTGACTTAAACACGTTAAGGATACTAGCTAGAGTAAACTTTAGATAAGTAAACTCGGGTTGAGTCAAAAGATTCACAACGTTTAAAAATTAAAACCACATTATTAAAATTTATTCTAGCACTAAATAAAATAACTATAACAAAGGAAAAACTATAAGGCCAAAATAGATCAAAAATTTTGAAAAATGTCAAAAAATCAATTTTTCAGTTAAAATGAGGACAAAACAAGGAAAAGCCCACTTAACTTCGATAGAAGTCCCCCTACACTTAATAATATAAACATTGTCCTCAATGTTTAAGCATGTGGGAGTAAACTCCCCTACATTTATGACATTGTGCACGTTGTTTAAATCTTGATAAGGAAAGGACAACAAAAGTGATTCCTATTTCAACATAAATGATAAAATAATGAATCAAAAGAGTTTAAGATAGAACCGGGAAGACGGGTTCACGGGATCACGGTTTGTCAAAAGTCATCAAGAATGGATCTTTGAAGCTCCCATCCCTGAACATGATAAGAAAGAAAACAAAAAATACATACTAGGGTCTCCCCTGCACTTATTAGAAAAAAGAGAATAAAAGGATAGATAATCGGGTTGCCTCCCGAGAAGCGCTTGTTTTTGTTAACCGAGTCACGAACCTGACTCGTCCCCGAATTAAATGGTCCATGGGGAAGCCTCGAATGTAATACCAGGATCAAAGACCTTGTCCTCGTTCCCGGAGGACATTAATAAAGGAGAGGCCGGAGGATAAGTCTTGAAAGGTAGAAAAGTACTCTCAACATACGAAAAGTATGTGAGGTCGCGATCCACGGGAGGTGGGGCGGGTAAAGTAAGCAAATTGTCATCCCTCAAAGACAATTGATGTTCAAAAAGCGGCAAAGATGTAAGGTTATCAATCATGGAATGGTCAATGTCACCTCCCGGGTCAAAGCACTCATCCTCGGTAATGGTTTTTAAAGGTTGGGATAAAAGGTGCTTGGGAGGGTGACTTGGGACAATATCTTCATGCAGCAAATTATCAAAAAGAATATCCCCCTTCGTATCATCATCATCAATACCCGGAGGTATTGAGAGAATGTCGATTTCCTCCATAGCTGTATCATTATTCTCAACTGAAGTAATAGACGGAGGTAAAGACTCGGAAATAGGAGCAGAATTCAACGCTTCAATTTTAGCAATAAGAAGATGAACTTTCAGTAATTTGTCGCGAAGAATAACGTCTTCCAAGTGATCTACAAGACCAAGTCCAGTTGTGAACTTCTCGCAAGTCGGAGAGAACAAATCAACATCGCCCTAATCTCCCGGAGGAGATTGAGAAATTTCAAAGGTGAAATTCTCATAGCATGGAGAAAAATCATCATCGTTAAGAGCGACCTCTTCCGTAAGCTCAGCAAAAGTAGGGACATCACAAACCTCCTCAAATAAGTTGTCGAGACCAAATTCACTAATCTCACTCGATGAATCACAATCTTTAGACGCATTTGGGATATCAAGAGTAGGAGTAGTAATATTAGAAGATGGGTTTAGATCATAGATATCATCCTCGTCATCATCATAATAGTAGTATGGACACACAAGAGGAGGAGTATAATCACTAAGATTAGATACTTGCTCTTGTTGCTGTCGCTTTTCCTTCTCCCATGTTTATTTTAGTTGAACTACGGCTTCTTTAAGTTTTAAAAGAAGGGCTTGTGTTTCGTCATTCAGATTCAAAGAAGGTTGATGGTCGAAGGTGTATTGTGGGGGCTCAAAATTATGAAAACCAGAATTATAGCACGGACGTGGTCCATCATAGATCATCGGTTGAAAAGAACTAGAACACGGATTTGGCTCATAATAATTCATCGGCTGACAATAAGAAGTATCGTGAGGGCCCCCACAATTAATGCAATACGGGTATTGAGGAAAACCGGGTGCGCCATGTGGATAGCTATTACCATTGTCATAATTGTAACCCGGTTCTTGCTCGTCATGAAACGGGTATCGAATCGGACACGAACCATGACAATGAGAATCGCTTCCACAATATATGCAAGAGGATGGAGTAAGTGCATTAGAAGCAAAGGATGAGTTAATCGAATTGCACGAGGGACAAAATCCAAATTGTGTATTGTCGATATCATTTTCACACCGCTCACATGTACACCATTGACATGTTTGAAAGCCATACAATGGTCTTCCACACCCTGCAACATAAGCAACATATGAATCCACTAAGAACAATAGATAAGCAAGATGAATATTTTTGGTGCAAAACTTTCGTAAAAGAAATTCTTTTTATGATTTTTTTAATTGTTTTTGGAATTTTTATTTTTAATTTTTATGGATTTTTGAAAATTTTTGGCAAGAAAAATAACGTTCAAAAGTGAACGGATCCTAAAATCCAACGCGTCTCTCACAGAAAACCATTAATCTTCACGAAAAGAGCCGGCAACGGCGCCATTTGATAGTATGATTTTGCTAGGTTAAAAGTTCGTTGTTCACAGTCTCATCGAATTCATCTCCGGTTGAATGTGTGACTCAGTTGTTCTTGGTGGAAAAGAAATGGTTTGGTCATTGTAGTAAAAATAAATTGCAAAACTTTAAAGTAAATGACACGGTAAATAAAGCTAAAAGTAATTAAAACGTAAATGGCAATAAATTTAAGACATTAAAAGAAATTAATTAAATGGCGAAAATATTAAAACTTTAAAAGTAAATGACGAGAAATTAAAGTTTAACAAAAATTAAATTTGAAAATTAAATAAGACAAAACAAGTAAAATAAAGCTAAGTAAAAATAAGACAAAACAATTAAAATAAAGCTAAGTAAAAATGGCGGGAAAAATAAATTTAAAAATTAAATTTAAATAAAAACTATTTAATTTCGCAATAATAAAAAAATGAATTAATTTCGCAACTTAAACAATTAATTTCGCAATAATAACAAAGATTTCGCAATTTATAGAAAGTCTGAAATAATTTCGCAATAAGAAGTATAATTTCGCAATGTAAAGTACTCAATTTCGCAATATTACGAAACTGAATAATTTCGCAACTTTAAACCAAGATTCCGCAATATAAGAAGCCAAGATTTCGCAATGGTGAAAAAGCCACAATGTCGCAATACACAAAATGATTCAATGTCGCAATACAAAAAATGATTCAATGTCGCAATACACAAAATGATTCAGTGTCGCAATTCACAAAAAAGTTCAATGTCGCAATTCATAAAAAAGTTCAATGTCGCAATACACAAAAAAGTTTAATGTCGCAATACACAAAAATTGCTAAATTGAATCAGCTTTTCCTAAAAACTAGGATCTCGTAAAAGGACGAAATAAGTACTTAATACTCAACTTTTAAAAGACAATAAGCCAAGAAAAACGCCAATAATCTAACCAAAACTAATAGATGAATGATAAAACTTATAAAAACTTTAAAGACGAACCAAGAAAAGTAAAAAGCTATAAACTTTATGTAAAAAGATGATGAAAAAGATTATGATTAACATAAAACTAATAAGAAAAGTAGAATGAGATTAATAAAAAGCTTAAAATTAAAGACAAAGATTAAAGATTAAAGATTCAAGATTACAAGATTTAAAGATGAAAGACTTAAGAAAACTTGAAAGAAAACTTAGAGAGAGAAATTAAATCTATCTACTCCTAATCCTAAAACTAATCTATCTACTCCTAAAATGACTAACACCTCCTAATGACATAATAGGAGGGTTTATATAGGAAGAGGAAAATGTGTTGGAGCTTTCTTCTTTCTTTCTTCTCGTCTCGACTCGATTTAAATTCATTGTCTTTCTCGACGTCGTCTTGGGGATTTGTCGATATAGATTAATCTCGCCTTATAATTTTCTTTATTTATTAGACTTGAGTTCTTCGACTTCATTAAACTTCCGTCTTTAGACTTTTTCTTCGATAAATCTTCAGAATAGGCCTTGGACTTCCGTTCTTTTTGCACTCTTGATCTTTTGACTTCGTCTTTTCTCGTTTTCTTCGATAAAAGCCCGTGAAAGACCGTGTTTTCTCCCCTTTTCACTTTTTGATCCTAAATCACAACAAAAACACAAACCACGCATAATTCCGACATTTACGACATAAAATACACGTTTTGCCTTGGTTATTATTATAATTTAGTGGTAAAAGGATGGGTGTTTTCACACCTATCAGATTTACTTGGATTCAATGGATAACAAGGGCACCTTTACAACCAGTGAGTTGTAAGGAGTCACATCAAGCAATAAATCACAAAATTATCCAGCCTAATGATACAGTTTAAGCAAACAGTCCCCAGATATTACCCAGACTTGGAAAATAAGCAGTTATGAACAAATAAGAAGTTTAAGCATAAATAAGCCAACCAAAATGAACCATATGCATACACAAGCTATAATAAACTCCAATAAGCACAAATAAACTTGTTTCATACACTGATTCAAATATTTGATTAGGTTTCAAGCTCAAACAGGTTACTGATGAACAAAAGTGATACCCAAAACCCTTTTACTGATCTTAATGACCACTGATCGAATTTCAACACCTCAAATCTTTTACACAGGTTGCATAAACTTAGATATAGCACTTGTTAACCCTAGTCTACCCTTAGATCTAGGTGTCCCCAAAATTTTAGTTCAAAACAAGTATTTCAAATTTTATGGCCTTTTGTTGGATTATGGTGATATGAACCTCAAAACTTGCAGATAAGTATCCAATAACACAACATAAGCATGAACACACACAAAGCACAAACCAGCACTGATAAGTGTGAAAACACTCATCAATAATGATCCAAATACCACTCAAAACACAGTCAAATACCTTATATTAAACCGTAAATTATCAGAATTACGTGTGTATTTTGTGTTTGTGTAATTTTCAGGTAATATAGGTACATTTGGAACAAAGACGAGTTTTCAAGGACTTATTTGATCAAAAGACGAAGAAAGAGACGAAAGATGCTTTCAAGGGCCAATCATGCCATATTGTTAAAGATCAAGGACCTTATTTGCCAAATTTCCAAAGATGGAGGACTAAGCTTACAACTTTCTATAATTCAAAGGATGAAAAAGAGTTTACTTAAAAGCTTTATACACATTTGGAAAGAAATTAAAATTGGAGGGACCAAAAGAGAATTAATTGAAAAGTTAATTAAACTTTTCATATTTATCTTGGTCCATTGACCAGATTCGGTCAAAACACAAAACATACACGTCTGTCTTCTTCTTCCCAACGAAGAGAGAGAAAGAGTTATATCCTTTATCCACTCGCACCTGCAAACCCATATTGAGGACGATCAAGAAAGAATCAAGCGAAGATTACAACTACAAAAATACTCCCCTCTTTCTTCTCTACATGGAGGTACAACTTAATTAGATCAAGAAGGAAGAACAAAGAAAGCCCCAAATTGGAAGATGATGAAGGACGAGTTTTATCCTCGTATTAAACACGTGTCCAATCCTCATTGGATTGAACACGTCACAACACCTCCTTTCGCTGGCTATATAAAGAAGACGAGAGCTCTCATTTCAATTGGTTAGCATAGGAGTAGTTTCACCTAGTTAGTTAGGAGTAGAAATAGTTAGTTAGAATTTCTCTCATCTTGTCTTGTTAAGCTTTCTGTTAATCAGTTAGATAAAGCTGTTAATCAGTTGAGCTTTGTAACCGTTTCTTTTCTTTCACCATTAATGAAGATTTAAGCTTTCTTGTTACTGTTCAAATCTTTCTCACATCTTGTTACTTTTCGTTAAAGAGTTAGTTCTTTTCTAGCTTATTAGATATGATTTCAGGATATGATGAATGGTACTCGTTTGATATTGATTTTAGTTAGTTTGATATTGATTAAGACGCGAAGGGGTTGTTTGGTATCAGTTAATGCTATATTGAATAATCAGTTTTTTTTACAGTTTGGTTGAGTGATATAGTTTTAAAAGTTTTTCAGCTTAATCAGTTTAAATGGAATTTCTCGTTATAAGCTTGTTTAAATAAGTTTGTAGAACTGATAATCTCATAAGTTCCAAAAGCTTATGTCAAGCTTTTGATAATTCAAGTTTTCTAGAACTGTTACCTTTAAATTTAGTTTCTTCATATCAGCATATCAGTTACATATCCAAATTTAGCATATCAGCATAGGTTCTACATCAAATTTAGTTTGTTCCAGCTTTTTGTTATCAGCTAGAGTTTCGGTTAACAGTTCGAAGAAATTGATCAATTTAGATCAATTCATTTAGTTTCAGAATCGAGAGATTTCGTCCAGTTTTCTTTGCTTTGTTTTGATTTTGCAGGTTTGCACGTTTTGGAGTTACTGTTAGAAAGTCAGTTGAAATCAGATTGTTATTCGAAAGAGTAGATCAGCAGATTGGTGGTGTTTGGATTTGTTGAAGATAGCAGTAGATTTGATGTTTAGGGATGTTTGGTTTTAAGCCGGCTCAGCGCCGCGCTTCTCGACTCAACGGTCTTACTTCGGATGTCATGGTTAAGCGCCTTTTACTTTCCCGCAAAATATAGTTTGATCAGCTAGCTTGTAATCTTAGTGTAATTCTGATTTCTATATGTACGTTTACCTGTGTTAAATGTTGTTTAGTAACTGTTTAAGTCTATTGCGTAGTTCTTGTTGATTTTGCTTGAGATATGTTCTTTAGAAGGAAGGTCATCATTGTTTTAGCTTAGACAGATTTAGGACTTAGTTTGCTTGCTTTGAAATTCAGTTTTTACTG
Organism: Glebionis coronaria; assembly: GCA_025667525.1. Taxonomy (NCBI): domain Eukaryota; kingdom Viridiplantae; phylum Streptophyta; class Magnoliopsida; order Asterales; family Asteraceae; genus Glebionis; species Glebionis coronaria. The sequence goes on along the minus strand of JANFOE010000294.1, from coordinate 204,652 downwards.
GTTTTTGATGGAAGTCAGTTAGTTTAGAAATGAATCTGTGGTGAGTACAGATACATACAAATGCAATTGAATAAGTTTCAGTCATGTACGCATTAGGTCCTTCATAGTTATACTTCATATTACAGTTACAGTCCTCAGTTAGATAAATCTGTTAAATCAATTTCATTTTTAGTCCTTACCGTTATCTTGCTGTTGGATCAGTTTCAGGCTGTTGGGCTAGATAAATTTTGGGCCTGCACTTGTATTAAATCATATTGGGCCTATTAGGTTTTAATTTGGATTTGGTTTCATTTTGAATATTAGTAAATGTTAATTGGTAAATCTTGAATTTGTAGATTTAGAAAAGTTACATTTTTACTTTTATAAAAGTCAGATTTAGATAAAATTTTGGATTTAGAATTTTATATTTGTAGTATAAAATTGTATTTGTTTTTTTTAGTTTTAAAATTCGTGCATTAAATGTGATAAGTGCAATGTGTTTTTAGAGTAGTACATATACGTAGTATTATAGCTATTTTTACCTTTTTGGATGCTTTGTGCAAATTAGAAATAGAATACCAAACAAGTCTTTTTAACCAAAAACAATTAAGTCTTTGCTAGAAAACGTTATATCAATTCGAATCGAGCTGAGAAGACAACTACACTAAAAAACGAAATATTAAATGGCGCCGCTGCCGGTTCTTTTCGTGACGATTAACGATTTCGAGTGAGACGATTGGATTTTGGGATCCGTTCACTTTGTGAACGTTATTTTTACGTATTATAATCAAAAACATAAAAAAAAATCACAAAGATAAAAATACAAAAAAATAAAAAAATCACAAAAGTCAATTCTTTTCCTAAAGAATTGAACCAAAAAAATAAAAAAACCAAAAAGTAATATTTTTCCTAAAAGATTACACCCAAAAATATATATTATATCGATTTTCATCGCTTTTTACGTAGATATAGTATTTTTCTTAAAAAAAAAAAATCAAATAAATACAAAAATATTTTTGATATATTATTATATGTAAATAAGTATACGTATAAGAACAACCAACATACATATTCTCCATAAGTATTGCCGAGGCAATACACCGTGTTGAGGGGCGTTCCGGTCCTTAACACGCGTATCGATCAAATAAAATTAAGCAAGAATAGATAAATACTTCCAATTGGCAATAATTCGAAGAATACAAACTACTAAAGTGAATAGATAGGCGACGTGCTATAAAATGCCGTCTAAGGGTCAATAGGTACTTAAGTGCTTCGCGCCACCTAACCCCCCGTTCACTAGTGCGTATTCTAAGAAGGAAGGCTTAATTGGAGGTCTTGCACCCAAGTAGTAATTATATATATACTTTCTTGTGGATATTTCATATCGAACCTCGAAGAGGATCATCCTTTTCTCTTCAAAGTCGACCGAGGGCTACTCCCTCATTCCTCGTGTTTACTTACACGTGTACTCGCACACGTGTAAACATACCACCTTTGGTGTATTACTTCCTTCCCCGAGGAAGCTTTTAAACGTCATTATACTTGTATATACATTCGGCCGCCTTGTTAAACATGGATACTCGTTCCATGTTGGAGATTTTGCAACAACGATCCGCCAACGCTAATTATTCGCCTTGTTCGACTTGTGGAGGTCCACACGATACTTATTTATGTGATCAAAATAATAGTTATTATGGGGAGGGATATGCTTATAATGGAACCGAGAACCCTAATTTTCAACCTAACACTCAAATGGACTACACTTGTAATGATTATATGGGATATTCCGGTTTTTCATCACAACCTCCACCATCATTTCATGATCAAACCTTTAATGTGCCATACCAAAACCAAGGATTTTCCAATTATGAAGGTTTTCAACATAATGATACTTTTCAAGGCTATAATCAAGAAACCTTTCATAATCAAGGATTTTCAAATAATGAAGGCTTTCAAACTAATGGAAATTTTCAAGGTTACAATCATGAGAACTTTCACAATCAAGACTCTTTTCAAAACTATAATCCACCTAATTATGGAAATCCACCTCCACCCTATTCTTCGACTTATTCATGTGAGTTTTGTGGAAAAGAACCCCATTATGGTTATGATTGTCGACCAAGGGATCCGCCTTCTTATGCTCTTAGTGATCTCTATGAGCTTTCTTTTATACTCGGGCAAAGTGGAAGAAAAAATAGATATATTTTGAAGGCTCTTAATCTTATGAGAGAAATGAGTATCGAGGAAATGAAAGAAGAAACTCGGTGGTTAAGGGAGGAAATTAAGTCTCTTGAGGATGATGTAAGGAACACGCGGTTTAATAATAAGAGATTTGGTGATATGTATAGTGAATCGATGAACGATTCCTCTCGGTTCCTCAAGGAAAATTTAGATAAATTCCTCTTTAAGATTGCTACAAAAGAGGAAGAAGAACGATATTTTGCTAATCGTGCTCGTTTGCTTAAACAATGCTTATATGACGATGATTACTATCCTTCGAGTTGTATGACACTTAATGATGACACACCTTCATCATCTTTACCTCACGTGGAACCCACCGACTCTTTAACCATGGGGGACGAGCCTCTTAGCATTAATACAAACACCAATTTAGAAGAATTAACCGCTTCTAGTGTTGAGAACCTTATCCCAATCCAAAGAGAGTTTGAGGGTATTTCCATTGAACCATGTGACGAGCTTTGTATTGATAGCTCTTCTCCTCATGATCACATTGAGATTTCATCACATGTTGACTTTCATGCTACTACTAGTGATTTTGGTGATTTTGATCTTGATGAATTGTTCAAAGAAAGGGATAATGAGATTGAGGAAGAGTTTATGCAAGATTTTCCACAAGTAGAGGATGATGATTGTGATTCTAGTGAGGCATCTTATGATATATTATCCGAGGACTTTTCATGTCAAGATGACCTTCCTAATTTGGATGATGATGTTGATCATATAGAAGAAGTGGAAGATGTTCATATTCGAGAGGTTTTATCAAACGTCTATAATCTTATCTCTTCGATTGAAGCTTTGAATGAAAACCATAATGATGAGTCCATAGAAGAAGAACCTTTCGTTGATATTTCTTCACCGGTTTTTGAGGTTGCACCTATTGACTTTCATGATGATATCATCCCTTTGAGTGATTCTCTCAATACACCTTCTTTTGAGCCTTCTATTCCCACCCTCCCACCCTTGAAGTTGGTTATTGATGAAGATCCTATACTCTTAGAGATTGATCCTTTTTCACCTATGGCACCTTTAGAACCCAAAACCTTTGATATGGATTCTCATATGGATATTGATGTCACCATAGAGGCTTATCTTGCTAAGATTGATATTGAGGTTGATGATAGTGATTCTAATTGGGAAGAGGAGATTCATCTTAGTGAGAACTTTCTTTTTGGGACCATAGAGATTACACCTCCTTCACAAGACACTATTCATCTTGATCCTCCTTTTTCTATGCCTTCTATGGAAGATTACCCACCTTTTGATGATGATGAGCCTAATATGGATATACTTGTTATGAATGTTTTGATACCTACACCTTCATTGTCTCATAATGCTTTAATCACTAAGGGGGAATCTTATATGGTTGATACGAGTTCATCTTCTTATTTTCCAATGAAGGGAAAGGTTTTTGATCCTGGGATCCGTATATTTGGGAAATATTGGTTTTCATCTACTCCACTTAAGAGTGTGCCTTCGATTGATATGCGCTTCTTGTATGAGCTTACTTTGGTGATACTACCTACTTTGGAGTTGTTCACTTGTCGAGATGGAAACTTTGTATTTGATCCTGGTGTGCTTCCTATTTGAGAGATTTTATATGTTGGACAAACTTGAGACACGTTGGACCGTTCCATTTATCGAGGCAGATTTGGTAAATCTTATAGTAAATGGCAACGTGCTAAGTTTGAGTGTATCATGTGAGATGTGCTTCAAAGTGATATCCTTTATTCTCCATGATGGTTTCCCCAAGGACAACTTAATTCGGGGCCGAGTCGAGCTAGCGACTTAGGGTTAAAAAAACTCAAGCATTGAATAACTAGGTTAGAAAACGTAGAGTAGATTTTCAATAGGTTAGGTTTAATTAAAAGGATGTTATAGTAGAGTTGAAGTGGAGGGGTGCCTTTCTTCGTCTTTTGGTGTTTGTTTCAAGGGTTGCTCTCTCATATTTCATGCTTGGAGCTTATGGAGGAGGCCCGTGTATCTGGTTCACTTCGATTAGTTTTTGCTATTGTGATTTTCAACACTTGTGCTTAAAATGAATACCCTTTAGTTATCTCTTCCTTAACTTGGGTTAAGCAAAGTAATCAAGGTAATAAGTGTAGGGGAGTCTACTCCAATACTCTTAAACATTGAGGACAATGTTTATCTTAAGTGTAGGGGGGTCTTCTATCGAAGTGACCTTACCTAGAACTTGTCATTGTCTTGCATGATAACATGAAAATTGAATTTTCAACGTTTTTCAAATTTTTGATCTACTTTGGCCAACAAAAATATGCATTCATGATTTTTGCATCAATCATTTTTCATTTGCATAACACATTTGCATTGTATATATATTTCTTCTTTTATTTTTCATCAAAAATATATAAAAAGGGAAAAATATAATAAACATAGTTTTAACAAATTTACACTTCTTTGACATATTAGGCCCGCCATGGATATTTTGACTCAACCCGAGTTTGCTTATTTTAGCATTCTCTAGCTAGTATCCTTAACCATGTAGTCCTTCATTGGTCTATTAGGCTAAGCTTCCACCAATTTCATTCTTTGAAATTTTAAATTTGTGGAGAATGGGAAATGATAGAGTTGAAGCAAGTGTAAAAGGGCTAGATAGACTTCATGGCAATTACTTGTGGTTAAACCCTTCTCTTCTTGACCTCTATTTTCTTCGCTTGTATATAATTGTTAATAAATAATCAAGTACGGTTTTAATTGGTTCGTAATCTCTTATGCATTTTTGGCTAATCATTCATGGTTAATATGAGTACGTCTTAAGATTCTAAGTTAGCACGTTTTATGTGTACTAGACTTATGTCATGCTCCATATTTAGCGGGTGTTTTTCCTTTTCTTCTTTGCAAATTTCTTGGTGAGGAATAAAGAAAAATAAGAGCGGCTTATGAAAAAAAATGAGTGGCTAGAAAAAAAAAAGAAAAAGAAAAAAAAATAATGCAAGACTCCCAAGAGGGGCAGTGTGGTGTTAATTATAGTGACTATTGAGTTCCAATATTACCTTGACGGGTTGCGGGGATTCAATAGATTGCTCCAATCCAATATTACCTTGACGGGTTGCGGGGTTGAAGATCCAAAATCTCAAAAAGATGCGGATGTAAATTATTGCGTGAGTTTTATTTTTCTTTCCTTAGCGAGTGTGTAGTTACTTATGAAAGCATGACATGAGGATTTTACACATAAGGCGAATGACTTATTACTCTTGAAACGGACTTATATTAATTGTGAGCGGTTTTTCAAGTAATGGATGAGATGATTACTTAGGATTAAAACCGTGCTTCCTTATTTTCGGATTTTACATTTCTTATATTTCACACTTGAATAATGACAAATTTGCCCACAAGCAATTTGCTCAATTAATAACCGGTTCCACATTTAATTGTCATGAATAAGTTGATGCACTTTTAACTTGTGAATGCAATGATCCCATTTATAAGCTTGGTATGGGGAAAGTGAAACTTGAGGGTGATAAATGTTCATGGTACCAAAGCCCTAATCTAAGTCATTGATTTCTTTATGAGTTATTTCCATCAAAACCATTTCAATAAAAATCAAAATTATATAAATAGAATTGATTCTTTTGCATTGCATTGTAAATATTCAAAACCATTCATCATATAGCATAGTATCGTTATTAAATCATAAAATGGCCAAGGTTGGTTAATTATGAGAAAAGTGTAACTTGGTGCTTTAAAATGCTGCATTGCATGAGGACATGGCAATGGTCAAGTGGAGGGGAGTTGATAAGTGTGAAAACACTCATCAATAATGATCCAAATACCACTCAAAACACAGTCAAATACCTTATATTAAACCGTAAATTATCAGAATTACGTGTGTATTTTGTGTTTGTGTAATTTTCAGGTAATATAGGTACATTTGGAACAAAGACGAGTTTTCAAGGACTTATTTGATCAAAAGACGAAGAAAGAGACGAAAGATGCTTTCAAGGGCCAATCATGCCATATTGTTAAAGATCAAGGACCTTATTTGCCAAATTTCCAAAGATGGAGGACTAAGCTTACAACTTTCTATAATTCAAAGGATGAAAAAGAGTTTACTTAAAAGCTTTATACACATTTGGAAAGAAATTAAAATTGGAGGGACCAAAAGAGAATTAATTGAAAAGTTAATTAAACTTTTCATATTTATCTTGGTCCATTGACCAGATTCGGTCAAAACACAAAACATACACGTCTGTCTTCTTCTTCCCAACGAAGAGAGAGAAAGAGTTATATCCTTTATCCACTCGCACCTGCAAACCCATATTGAGGATGATCAAGAAAGAATCAAGCGAAGATTACAACTACAAAAATACTCCCCTCTTTCTTCTCTACATGGAGGTACAACTTAATTAGATCAAGAAGGAAGAACAAAGAAAGCCCCAAATTGGAAGATGATGAAGGACGAGTTTTATCCTCGTATTAAACACGTGTCCAATCCTCATTGGATTGAACACGTCACAACACCTCCTTTCGCTGGCTATATAAAGAAGACGAGAGCTCTCATTTCAATTGGTTAGCATAGGAGTAGTTTCACCTAGTTAGTTAGGAGTAGAAATAGTTAGTTAGAATTTCTCTCATCTTGTCTTGTTAAGCTTTCTGTTAATCAGTTAGATAAAGCTGTTAATCAGTTGAGCTTTGTAACCGTTTCTTTTCTTTCACCATTAATGAAGATTTAAGCTTTCTTGTTACTGTTCAAATCTTTCTCACATCTTGTTACTTTTCGTTAAAGAGTTAGTTCTTTTCTAGCTTATTAGATATGATTTCAGGATATGATGAATGGTACTCGTTTGATATTGATTTTAGTTAGTTTGATATTGATTAAGACGCGAAGGGGTTGTTTGGTATCAGTTAATGCTATATTGAATAATCAGTTTTTTTTACAGTTTGGTTGAGTGATATAGTTTTAAAAGTTTTTCAGCTTAATCAGTTTAAATGGAATTTCTCGTTATAAGCTTGTTTAAATAAGTTTGTAGAACTGATAATCTCATAAGTTCCAAAAGCTTATGTCAAGCTTTTGATAATTCAAGTTTTCTAGAACTGTTACCTTTAAATTTAGTTTCTTCATATCAGCATATCAGTTACATATCCAAATTTAGCATATCAGCATAGGTTCTACATCAAATTTAGTTTGTTCCAGCTTTTTGTTATCAGCTAGAGTTTCGGTTAACAGTTCGAAGAAATTGATCAATTTAGATCAATTCATTTAGTTTCAGAATCGAGAGATTTCGTCCAGTTTTCTTTGCTTTGTTTTGATTTTGCAGGTTTGCACGTTTTGGAGTTACTGTTAGAAAGTCAGTTGAAATCAGATTGTTATTCGAAAGAGTAGATCAGCAGATTGGTGGTGTTTGGATTTGTTGAAGATAGCAGTAGATTTGATGTTTAGGGATGTTTGGTTTTAAGCCGGCTCAGCGCCGCGCTTCTCGACTCAACGGTCTTACTTCGGATGTCATGGTTAAGCGCCTTTTACTTTCCCGCAAAATATAGTTTGATCAGCTAGCTTGTAATCTTAGTGTAATTCTGATTTCTATATGTACGTTTACCTGTGTTAAATGTTGTTTAGTAACTGTTTAAGTCTATTGCATAGTTCTTGTTGATTTTGCTTGAGATATGTTCTTTAGAAGGAAGGTCATCATTGTTTTAGCTTAGACAGATTTAGGACTTAGTTTGCTTGCTTTGAAATTCAGTTTTTACTGGTTTTTGATGGAAGTCAGTTAGTTTAGAAATGAATCTGTGGTGAGTACAGATACATACAAATGCAATTGAATAAGTTTCAGTCATGTACGCATTAGGTCCTTCATAGTTATACTTCATATTACAGTTACAGTCCTCAGTTAGATAAATCTGTTAAATCAATTTCATTTTTAGTCCTTACCGTTATCTTGCTGTTGGATCAGTTTCAGGCTGTTGGGCTAGATAAATTTTGGGCCTGCACTTGTATTAAATCATATTGGGCCTATTAGGTTTTAATTTGGATTTGGTTTCATTTTGAATATTAGTAAATGTTAATTGGTAAATCTTGAATTTGTAGATTTAGAAAAGTTACATTTTTACTTTTATAAAAGTCAGATTTAGATAAAATTTTGGATTTAGAATTTTATATTTGTAGTATAAAATTGTATTTGTTTTTTTTAGTTTTAAAATTCGTGCATTAAATGTGATAAGTGCAATGTGTTTTTAGAGTAGTACATATACGTAGTATTATAGCTATTTTTACCTTTTTGGATGCTTTGTGCAAATTAGAAATAGAATACCAAACAAGTCTTTTTAACCAAAAAACAATTAAGTCTTTGCTAGAAAACGTTATATCAATTCGAATCGAGCTGAGAAGACAACTACACTAAAAAACGAAATATTAAGCACCTACTCAAATCAACCCAAACTTAGATTATGCAGTTAACCCAAACACCCCTTAAATCACTAATTTAACACTTTTTTAAAGGATTTGTATGTATCAAACCACAAACCAAGCTTAAATCAACTCAATAACAACCAACAATCAGGATTCAACCATAAAAACACAGATTCACAAACAAATACTCAGATTCATAAAAAATCATGAAATATTCAGAAAAATATAAAAAGTTTAGAGAACTGCACCTCCAAAACATAAATCCATGCTTTGGGATGTGTCAGCTTAAGTGGTAGCAGAGCAACCACTAGCTTCCTTGTACCTGCTAAGATTCAACAAACACGATGATGAACAAATAACAGATTATAACTGATTTTTGAAAACAAGGATTTAAAACATAAAACCTTTCCTCAAAACTCAACAAATAGATTAATGGAACTCATATCTTAGTTTATCAAACACCAAACTTTTATAAAAACAGAAAGGAATTACAATTTTCAGAAAATACCAACTTTTATTTCATAAAAAGGAATTACAAAGATTTAAGCTAAAATCAAGAACAAAGGGCTACTCACAGGTTGAGGCTCCTTTTATGGACTACACGAGACGATTCTAGAATGGAAAATACACCAAAACCCTAGCTATGAAATCTCAGTTTTGCCCTTGAGTGCTTCTAGATGCTTGAGGTGTATTGATATGTCAAACTTCATCCAAAACGTTCATTTATCATTTGGGACCAAGTAATGATTGTAAATTGTTGATCTTGCCACGTGGTTTTGCATGGAGAGGAAGTTGGGTTTCTATTGGTGGACGGTTAAGAGTGTGGGGTCCTTTGGTCGAGTGGGTGTGACATGTTAAGCGTGGGATGTGTTCATGTGTGTGTCAATCAAGCGTGGGTGTGGGTAATTTTAATTTACCCTTTGTTTTAAGTGATGGAGTTACTGGGTTCATAGAGGTAAATAGTAACTCGTTTGATCCGTTTTAGTGGAGAGGTTAAGTGTTTGGCGCAAAACTGGTTTGAATGTTTGGTTTGTACATCTTTGGTCCTTGGCTTTTGGGAAAAGTTGTGTAACAAGAATTTCAGCCTTAACAAACGCATTCCCATTGTAATTGAAGTTTCTGTTTTCACACATTGGCCACAAAATGTTTAGGAAAAAGGATTTAGGGCTTTTATAACTTTCGTGTAATTACACAAATGTCCCTTTTGATGTTTTATCCATTTAAAAAGGACTAAATGTGTAATTTTCTTGAACTTCAAGGGTCTTCATTGGATGTTTTACTTCATGAGGAACCACTGTTGACAATTTGGATTTGTTGAGGGACTAAACTTGCCAAATCTTCAAAGATGAAGGACCTTTTTGTCATTTTGACAAACTTAAGGGACCAAACTTGTAATTATTAATATACAAGGGTATTAAGTGTCATTTCTTCATAGATGAGGGATCATTATTGTACATCTTCAATTCTTCAAGGGTTTTTCTTTGATAAATCACAAACTAGGGCTCGGTTCATTGTGCGGCTTCGTTTCTCGTGTTCGTTTTTCCTTGTTTCTTGTGATCTTTTGTCCTTTTCATGATATCGATACCTAAAACACACAAGTAAAGAAACACAAGCATATATATGGTATTTTTATGACATTTTATGCATTTAAAACCCGGAAAGAACGCTGAGATCATGTATAAATGTCATCGCATCACTCCCCCATACTAAACCATTCCCGTGCCCTCACACAATTCTAGAATAAACTATCTAAGTATCTCCAAAATTCAATTTATTAACCTTTATTGTAAAGTAAAACTTGCTACAATACTACGAAGATGTGTAAAGACATAATGTATGATTTTCATCACGAAAGTGCCTTTTAGGGTCAATGAATAAAAACAAGTGAATGTCTCATAGAATAAAGTTCGTCATCCTTGATTGTCATACATTCCATGATAAGTGAAAATTGAGATCATTGTTGGTATAAGTCGCAATGCTAACACTACTCATACGTCCAAATTGTGTAATACTTTTTCTCCCGTAATCCTAGTTATTAAGAAAAGAAAAGGTTTCTAGAATTTTTTAACTATTTGTCCTGGATCACAAGTGATTCATATTGACTTATTTGAGTATTTATTAGTCCGAAAATAAAGTAGCACGATTTAATCGATAGTTATCTAAAGGAAAAAATCTTTTAAAACGGCTTCTCGTGTATCTCCTTAAGTTCATATCTTGGCATAACTTGTTTCACGATTTGAGACCTTTCTCGGACCGATATTTGGCATGTACTTCATACTTCAAATCTTCGGAAGACGTTCTTGAAATTATGGTCTTCTCTTCGTATTTTGGAATTTCTTCACTTGATGTTTTTGAGAGATTCTTCATACTTGGACCACAACTTCATCATTTTTCTTCAATCTTTATTTTGGATTTTGATATACAACGATCCGCCTCCTTTTAGGACTTGGATATATTTATCCTCATACCTTGTAAGGGTCTTTTTGGATAGACTTTCTCCATGATCTTTTAGGGGAGTAATTGCTTTTCGTCGTGTGTCTCGATCCTTCATATTGATTTTGGAATAATGATTCTTCACATCATCTTGGATCTTTAGCAACAAAATAGAGCTCCTCATGCCTTGTTAGGGCCTTTTTGGATCTTCACCAATCTTCGCATCTCGCTTTAATAAGTTATGCCTTGGCTATGAACTCTATTCAACACTGAGCAACTTTTAAACGATCTTGGGCTAGAAGCTAAGTAACCTTTCAAATCATACAACCTTACTTATTACAATTATTTTATTCCTAATGTATTGATCTTATGGGAGAAAAAGCCACAATTAAAACATATGAGTTTTTGAAAGAACATTTTCATGTTCTATGTTTAGCATGATCACTTGTCTAACTCTATCACTTCTCGTTCTTCACTATTTAAAGACCTCTAATTAAAAAGACTCGTGAATGCTTAGCCATGCAAGTCAAAATTAAGCCAAATTTGGATTAACTTCATTAAGACTATATCAAATTGAATTTTTGGGTTTTCAAGCCACCTATAGGATCTTGTACTTTCTTAGACTTTTTCAAGTTTAGAGAATACATTTTAAAGTTCCCTTGATAAGTGACTTTCTAGGATCAATTATAGGAACTTGCGAAAAGTTATTGTTCTTAACCCGTATGAGCTAAGACTTTCGCGTTTTAAAGTTCCCTATATAAAAGTCTAGCAAAACTTGATTCGAGCGGGTTAAGGAATGTAAAGGGCTCCAAATGCCCATCAAGTCAAAAATTAACTCTTATTCTACACATTGGAAAATATACATTCGTGTCTTAAAAACACTTATGAAAAGTAAGAAATTTTAAAATTTGGCCATTTTTAGCCTTATTAGCAACAAAACAAAACAAAACGTTGAAAGTTGGAAAACGTGAGGACGTAGCAAAGAAAGTATCTTTTCACCCCCATACTAAAATTAAACATTGTCCTCAATGTTTTGAGTCTAAAGGTGGAGCACCCCCATACTAGAGAGGAAGATTCGAATGCTTAGGATCTAGCATGGAAAGGGTAATCAACAATATATCTAAAGCCGTTTATGAATTATGCTAAAAGATAATTGTTAGAACAATAAAGGATATGTCATGGATTCGTGAAAAACTCTTCAAGCAAATGATCGAGGCTCACAAAAACGAACACGAGAGTCTTCAATCGTGGCGAAGATGATGATCTAGATAACACTTTCACAAACAACCACAAGACAACGAGTTGGAAGGGCACAAATCCCCTCTCATTAACTACATTAGAAAGCGATAATATATTAAATGGATAAGCATGGGATCTCCCCCACGAGGCACCTCATTTTTTATTACCGAGTCATGAGCTCGACTCGATCCCCTTAATGCTAATTAGTATTGGGGAAGGTGACTTGGTCGAGTTCGTCCAACGAAGGAACTTCCCCACCGAAGTAGTGCTTAAGCCTATGTCCATTCACCTTGAAGTTAGGACCATCATTTTGAGCTAGCTCGATGGTCCCATAAGGAAACACTTTTGTTATGGTGAACGGACCCGACCAACGAGATTGCAATTTCTCGGAAAATATCTTTAAACGAGAGTTAAAAAGTAACACTTGATCACCAACGTTAAAAACCCGATTTTTAATCTTTGAATCATGAAACTTTTTTGTCTTTTCCTTAAAAATAAAAGAATTTTCATAAGCATTATCTCTTAATTCATCCAATTCATTAAGTTGTATTTTCCGGTGATCTCCCGCGGTCTTCAAATCATAATTTGCATGCTTTAGGGCCCAATATGCCTTATGCTCCAATTCAATGGGCAAATGAGAATTCTTTCCATAAACCAACTTATAAGGAGTACAACCGATAGGTGTCTTGTAAGCGGTTCGAAAGGCCCATAAAGCGTCATCGAGTTTGTCGGACCAAGAAGCACGGTTTACATCAATCGACCTCTCCAAAATCCTCTTCAAAGCTCGATTTGAAACCTCGACTTGCACAGTCGTTTGCGGGTGATAAGTCGTAGAAAGACGAAGTGTAACTCCATATTTCTTTAAGACCTTTTCGAATTGGTCATTACAAAAATGGGTTCCACGATCGCTTATAATAGCACGAGGGGTTCCAAACAGAGAGAATAGTTGCTTCAAAAACTTCACTACAACACTAGCATCATTCGTAGGTAAAGCCTTAGCTTCCATCGACTTTGAAAGGTAGTCGAGGGCGACGAGGATATACTTGTTTCCATGAGATGATGGGAACGGCCCTATAAAGCCAATGCCCCAAATGTCGAAAATCTCACACACTTGAATTATGTTTTGCAGCATTTCATCCTTTTGCGACGATTTTCCTTGGCGTTGGAAAGAATCACACGACTTCACAAGTGCGTGTGCATCACGATAGATCGTAGGCCAAAATAAGCCAGCATCGAACACTTTCTTAGCCGTGAGATTAGCACAGTGGTGACCACCCGTGGGTCCCTCGTAACAAGCTCTAAGGATGTTAGAAGCTTCGGTACCAAAGACACAATGTCGAAAACGAGTTGATCCACACAAACCCGAAAAAGATAAGGGTCGTCCCAAAAATAGAACTTGACTCACGAAATAATTTTCTCTTTTGTTGTGTCGTCATACCCTTGATTATGATGTTCCCCGCATGGTAATTTGCAATGTTTGCAAACCATGGGGTGGTGTCTTTAGAATTCACTACACCGAGAGTCTCGAGAGGAAATGTTTCGGTAATTTCTTTGTTCTCGAAAACACCTATCTGATGATCTTCTAGACGAGAGAGATGATCGGTCGCTAGATTCTCGGCTCCTTTTTTGTCAAGCACGATGACATCAAATTCTTGGAGGAGGAGCATCCAACGAAGAAATATCGGCTTAGCGTCTTGCTTAGCTAAGAGATACTTGATAGACGAATGGTCCGTATACACGATGATTTTAGTCAAGACGAGATAAGGTTCGAATTTCTCAAAAGCATAGACCACGGCAAGGAATTCCTTTTCCGTTGTGGTGTACTTAAGTTGAGCCTCGATCATCGTCTTGCTAGCATAATGGATAGTACGGAAGTGCTTTTCATAACGTTGCCCTAAGACGGCCCCTATTGCATAAGCACTTGCATCGCACATGATTTCAAAGGGTAATTCCCAGTTAGGAGCAACAAGAATGGGAGCTTTGGTAAGTTTCCTTTTAAGAGTTTTGAAAGCTCTAACACAATCCTCATTGAAGTTAAAAGGAGCATCCTTCTCGAGAAAGTGTGTCATAGGTCGAGAGATTTTCGAAAAGTCTTTGATGAAACGACGATAAAATCCCGCGTGGCGTAGGAAACTCCTAACTCCCTTGACGGTTTTGGGATGAGGTAACTTGGCGATGACGTCTATCTTAGCTTTATCGACCTCAATCCCCGCTTTCGAGACCTTGTGCCCTAAGACGATTCCTTGTTTACACATAAAATGACATTTTTCCCAATTAAGCACAAGGTTGGTTTCTTCACAACGTTTTAACATTTGCTCGAGATTAGATAAACACGACGTGAACGAATCACCAAACACCGAAAAGTCATCCTTTAATACTTCCGTCGACTTCTCGATCATATCATGAAAAATAGCCATCATACATCGTTGAAACGTACCCGGTGCATTGCAAAGTCCGAAAGGCATTCTATGATAAGCAACCGTTCCATAAAGACACGTAAACGTTGTTTTCTCTTGATCACGAGGGTCCATAGGGATTTGAAAGTAACTGGAAAAACCATGTAAAAAGCAATAAAAATTCATTTCCCGCGAGTCGCTCCAACATTTGATCCATGAAGGGCAAGGGAAAGTGGTCTTTACGAGTGGCGTCATTTAACTTTTGGTAGTCAATACACACCCTCCAACCGGTCACAACACGAGTAGGAATTAACTCGTTGTTTTCATTGGGCACAACAGTCATTCCTCCCTTCTTAGGGACACAATGGATTGGGCTCACCCATGGGCTATCGGAGATAGGAAAAATCATTCCCGCGTCAAGAAGTTTTAAGACTTCCTTTTTGATGACATCGTGAATTTTGGGGTTTATCCTTCTTTGACTTTGAATTGCGGTTTTGTAGTCCTCCTCCATTAAAATCTTGTGAGTACAAAATTTTGGGTCAATACCCTTAATGTCGGAAATTTTCCACGTAATTGCCCCTTTATGAGCTTTAAGAACTTTCAAAAGTGCGGTTTTTTCATCATTAACCGACAACTTGTCAGCACCTTCCTAGAATGCGTATTCAAGGTGAGATGGAAGATCTTTCACTTCAAGGATAGGTGGTTCCTCGATAGAAGATTTCTGTTCAACACTCATAACTTCCATCGGTGGAAGAAATGGTGGAATAAGAGTGTCAATACCAATAATCACCTCGTCTTCATTGTCGATTTCATTTGAAGTAAAATCGCCTCCTTGAAATGGAGTGAGATTTGGTGTAGAATTAGCAAGAATCGGATCCAAAATAGTGGGATTCCACTTGACGAACTATCGAAAAAACCTAACACTTCTTGTGAAAACTCATCGCAAACCACATCGACTAAGTCAATGTGATTGATGGTAACGATTGCATAAACATTAGAAGGTGTCGACTTTTGAGTAGCGTTTATAAAAATTTCCTCTTCGTTGAATCTCAAAGTAATAGTTCTTGTATGAACGTCGATAAGCGATCTCGAGGTGTCTAAAAATGGACGACCTAAAATTAGAGGAACTTGAGGATCCGCGGGGATGTAAACTACTATAAAATCAACGGGATAGTAGAACTTCCCCACTTTCATGAAAACATCCTCGGCTACTCCACATGCTTAAATCTTAGAATGATCGGCCATCTCGATAGACATGTTCGAAGGAGTAAGAGCCGGAAGCGAAAGCGATTTCCAAATGGAAAATGGCATCAAATTAATGCTCGCACCAAGATCGGCCAAGGCGAGGCATTCTTTCATATCTTGTAGGTCACAAGGAATGAGAAACTTCCCTGGGTCACCAACTTTTTCCGATATTCGATTAAGATATACCGAAGAACAATTAGATAGCTTTGAAAGCTTCTCCTTATCGTTCATCATACCTTTGAAAGTGGAAGCGAAACGAGGCATGTATAACAACGCGTTGGCTAAACTCACATTAAAATGAACTTGTTGAAACATTTTTATAAAAAGCTCGTTTTGTTGTTTGTTACGTTCTTGCATTGTCTCTTTGTTTCGTCTCGATGGGTAAGGTAAGGGTGGTGTGGGTTGGGGCATAGGCAACGGCCTTGGAATCTCGGGTTCCATAATTAGTATTGGTTCAACCGTAGGTGTGGTATGAGCGGTACTTCGTGGGCTTGTGATATGCTCCTTTTCGACCATCACCTCGGGCTCTTTCTTGATTTCCTTCTCCGTAGAAGTACTAGGACGAGAGATTGGTTCCTTGAAAGTTTTACCACTACGAGTAGTAATAACCTTCATTTCTCCCTTCGGGTTTGCAATGGTATCAGTGGGAAGACCACCCAAGGAAGAGGGTTTACACATTATTGCTTCATACATTTTAGCCATTCGATCTTCAAATTTTGATTGCCTTAAGTCCGCTTTTAACAACACTTGCTTAATCTCATGTTGACCTTGTTCCATCTTTTGTTGATTTTGTTGAAGACGTTGAACGTTTCCTTCCATTTTATTAGCATGAGTTTTCAATTCAATAGAAAGTTCGTTTTTAAGCTCGTTTTTCAACTCGGGTCTTAATCTAATCATCTCACGTTGCATGTTAAAACTTAGCATCGTTTGCTTTTTCCTAATCCCAAAATTCTCCGTTTAGATTTTTAGTATGAGCATTTTGAAAACCTTGTGTAGTTACGTGAATTGCCTTGATAACCACCATTTTGATTGTTGTTTCACCTAGTTGTTAGCATTTTGATTTTGGGGAGCTTGATTTGGTCGGGAACCTTGGCCGTTTTGGTTGTAATTTTCCGTTGCTACATAAGAACTCGAAGTGTTACCACCGGCGGTAATGCACTCGGAGAGATCATGAGCTCCACCACAAGATAAACAACTCTTTTCAACCGCTTTAACAAATGCGGAATTCAAAGCATCTTGTTCTTTCCAATGTGTCATAGGCGTCGAAAATCTATCAAAAAATCGATTTCCTCATTTGCTTCATCATGTAAGGCATTCATGTTACGAGATGATGACGATGACGACGAACACATATTGGCAACACTCGGTGTGTTACGAGGGTTATAAACCTTAGATCTTTGTGGGTCCATCCAACGAGTATGGAAACAACATCATCTTAATGGCGTCATGCGGAACATCCTTAAACTTGCTTGTTGCGGTGAGACGATTGAAATTCCTTATGTGATAATGCGGGTTGTCTTTTTCATGTCCGCGAAACTTCTTTGCTTTTAGCATCGACATTAGCTTCTCCAAAACCCTCGGTGGGTGCTTGAAGCAACTCCATCATAGTACGATTAGCCATGGTGACTATTGGTTCTACAACGGGTTCGACAATTGAAGTTTCTTCCTCAATCAAATTGCCTTGGTTTTGACGACGTTTGCGAGCTCGTTTTGCTTGATTACGAGTTTGCATAAACGTGACGTAGAATGTGGAGGTGAGCAAAGAAGATTCTTTTGGGTGTTTTGTGAAATTTCAATTCTTTTGTGTTTTTGTTTGTTTTTAATTTCTTTGGATTTTGCGTGTATTCGTAGACAACAATCTACAAAATCTCTCCTCGAATCAAACTCTTGATTAAAGAAGCCTCAAAAGAATGAAAACGATCACGTGGAGTGAACGCCTTCGATTGACTTTAGAACTTTGGTGAAAACCAAATTGTTCAAGAGGGTTTAATCACGAAGAAACCAAACAAATATATATGATACGTAATAATACTTTGGGCGGCAAAACCCTCGATTAGCCTTCAATCTTAAATACTCACAAGCAAGCGGAGAAACGAGGGGGCGCGAAGCACTTAAGAGCCTTTTTCTTTAGGGTGTATGATGAGACTGCTTTTATACATAGTCTCATCGTCCAATTTGGGCTTAAAATGCATTAAATATCATCAAAATACCCAGATATATGCTTGTGTTTGTTGCTTGTGTATTTTAGGTACGGATATTGAGAAAATGACAAAAGATCACAAGAATCATGCAAAAACGAACACGGGAAACGAAGCCGCACGATGAACCAAGCCCTAATGAAGAATTTTCCAAAGTCAACCCTTGAAGATTTGAAGAATCATGAAGATTGGTCCTCCAAGTTTGAAGAATTGACACTTTATACCCTTGTATCTTCATAATTACAAGTTTGGTCCCTAAAGTTTGTCAAAATTACAAAAGGACCCTTAACTTTGAAGAATTGGCCAATTTAGTCCCTCAACAAATCTAAATTGTCAATATTGGTCCTCCAAGAAGTCAACAAACAAGTCAAAGCCTTGGAGTATGAAGACATGTCAAAATCAGTCCTTGGAATATTAAGAAATTGCATTTTAAGTCCTTAAAACAAGTTTCAAAACTTGTTGTGCCAAATTTGACAACTTGCCAAAAGTTGTTAAAGGGAAATTGGGCGTTGATAGCCATTTATAACAAAGTGAATAAAGTTTGAAAACTAAGGGGCCAAACCTGCCAGACAAACAAACTTAAACCCTCCACTCAGAAACTGCCACCTCACCCACTCACACCCTTCCACCAATCAAATTCACCCTTTCCCCCACGTCACTCTCCACTCACTTAAACTGAATACTTAATTCAGTTTAACCCTTCCCTCCAAACACTTAATTTAAAAAACCATTAAACCCAAAACGGATTAAAACCCCCTTAATCCACCCTTAAACCCTAATTTTCCCAGGAAGAACATCAATTAAAACAAGGGGTTTTTGGTTAATTATTTCCAGATCATTGATTAAACACCTCTTAAACCCAAAACCACCCTTAAACTCCCATCACCATCACCTCACATGTCTCTCCAACCCTCCCCTGCCCCACTATTCACTCCCAAACAAAAATGGACAGCATGATCAACAACCCACAACCATTTTCGTGTTCCCAAAGACAAAATGGACGACCTAGATCACTCCAAAGCAGCTGGCATCCCACAAAATGCCAAGATCATCACATGGACTTCAAAAAATTCAAAATCGTCCAAGGGTAGCTTGGGAAGTTTATATCATTAGGGTTTCTAGTTTCCTTTCACTTCTAGAAACAGTTGTAGCCTCTATATAAAGGCATTGTAGGGCTTAACATAGTTCTTGTTCTTTTTTCTCCTTTTTTCACAACTTTGTAAGTCCTATTTTTTATGAATGAAAAAGTTTTAAGTTTGTTGATGAGAAGAAAGAGCCAATTTAATTTACATTGTTTGCTTGTTGTTTAAAATTCCAAGATTGTTTACTTTTCAAGTTTTTAAAATTCAAGTTTTATGTTCAAAGGTTTCTGATTTTAAGTTTTCTGTTCAAGTTAAGGTTGTTAAACCACATAAGCTTCTACATTCAAGCTTGTATATGACCATACAACCCTGATATCTTGAAGATATCAAGGTGTAGTGGGTATAAAAGTTTGGGTAAAAGGGCTAAGTGAGGTGAAAAACCTTCTTGCTTATTTTTCTTACATTATTGTTTCAGCTAAAAAGCTATAAGCTATAAGGAGACTTGTCTATAAGTCATCCTTGTAGCTCATTGCTCATATTCCAGGTCACTCTTGTTGTTTTGGTTTGTTTTTAGCAGGTTCTAAACAAGGGCCAATCTTATTCATTTTTGTTAAGCAAAATTTCATCAAAATCTCAACCAAGTTCAGCACAAGCCCGGGCTTGTTTGGAGGTGGTTTTTCAACCACTAAGGGTCCTGGATGTAGGACCCTTAAGGTAGCACCCTCATTCCAATTTCATTTTCAAGTTTTATGTTTTTATATGATGTTTATGTGAATTGCATGATATTTACTTGCTTGTTGGTTTAAGTGTTTAACATTCCTTATATCGGTCTTGTATGCTTGTTTAGACAGCTTAGATTTGATTTGATTGAGTTTTGTGTTGAGTTGCTTTGAAATTATTGTATTCAGTAAGTTTAAAGGGGTGTTTGGATTTGCAAATTATTTAAGATTACTTGGTTGATTATGTGTTAAAAGCTGTTAGAATACTCTCATAGTTAGTAATTATGTGTTTAGTGTGTTTAAGTTTCAGTTTGAACAAGTTTTGAACACATTGCATGCTTAAAAGTTGGAAAAGTTAGCTTGAAATCTGTGACATGACTTTTTTGATCATTTGTGTGAATTTGAGCCTTCAAATTTGTTAATCTGTTAGAAAATAGGTTTAAGAAGAAGTGTGAGTTGATTGTATGTCATTTGGTGAGAGTGTATGCAAGTTGTTAAGCTTTGAAATCCATTTGTGTGCATATTTATTCAGCAAATAACCATCAGACATAGCATAGTATATCAGTAACTTGTTTCTTGTTCATTTGATTTGATCTTGTGTTATATTTGCTTGTTTTGAGTTTGTCTTGACTCCTTGTACTCCAAAGAGTACAAGGGTGCCTTGTTGTTCACTAAAAACGTCCACAAAAGCAAGACAAGCCCTCTTGTCCTTTATCTTCACAAGTGAAGAAACACCATAAGTGTTCATCAGAAGGTCCATCAAAACTGGGCACGTTTTGGCTTTCCTAAGCCTTAATCTTTGTTCAAATTGGATTTTGTTTGTGTTTTAGAAGTTAATTAGGTCACTAGTTTGTGTTTTAAAAGTAAAAAAAAAAAAGTTTTGCAAAAAGCACACCCTGCCTGGACTCGAACACGCGACCTTGCGTTCCAAGGAGTAGCGTGTTAACCAGTGATCTAGATGGCTTTTTACGTTTAGTATTCATTTCATTACATACTTAAGGGATATCTGTTTTGTAGCTTATTTAATTACCAGCTTATAAATAAGCATTTTCTAGGTTATTTCTCCTAGGTTTTCACTGTTTAACAATTTTCCTAGGTTTGTATTAGGGTTGTTGACTTTTTTGAGCAAAAAGTAGATTTTTCCCATTATTATTTTATTTATTAGGATTATTTTAAGTTTATTTTTTTAGAAAGTCATTTAAAAATAGTAAAAAGTAATTTAAAAATCTGGAAAAATAGTTTTTAGGTTTCTAATCATATTTTTGAGGTTTACAGCTTATTAGGTTTTCAATTTAGCTTATTTTTAATTTTATAGGATTTTAGGGTTTTTAAGCAACTTTAAAATTTAATATAAAATTATTAAATAGGTTTCAGAAAATATGGTTTTCATTTTTGTTTTAGTTACTTTATTTTGGATTTTTGGTAATTTTTTAGAATTTATTTACAAACTTTTTATTTTTTTGAATATTTTAATATTATTTTATTATTAAAAATTGAAGTTTCATTTTTTCTAGTTTTTTCATTTTTCCTAGGTTAAGGACACTTATTTAGGAGTTTTTCCACTTTCCAAATAATTTTTAGACTTTTTATTTAATTTCAGGAATTAATTTAAGATTTAATATATTTTAATAGTTTTTAAGTGTTTAAAAATAGTTTAATTTGATTTTAAAATTTTTAAAAATAGTTTTTAGCTTAATTAGGATATTTTTGAGGTTTACAAACTATAAGATCTTGTTTAAGGTTTTTTAATAATTAAAAGTGATTTTTAGGGCTTTAATTAGCATTAAAAAGTCATTATTTAATTAATTAAAAGGTTTTAGCAAGTTTGGATTTTTTGTAAACTCTTAGAATATTATTGGGGATTTTTAGTAATTTTTAGGAATTTTTAGGAATTTTTAGGTTAAAATTTTTATTTTTGTACTATTTACGACTTTACGTGTTCGTCTTTTTCGTCGTAGTTTAATTCGTTTTCGTAACCGTCTTCCTTTCCTATTCTCATTTCTTTTTTCAATCAATATAATCACAAGCAAAATCAACTCAACACACAACGCACTTGCCTCCTTGGGAAACGAACTTGTTTGGTCATTAGTGCTCGGTTTTCCTAGTCCGACACTTAACGCTTACCACTACTTGTACTTCCTTTTCCTAAAGGTCGTATTTTACCACAATCATTTTGGCGCCGCTGCCGGGGAGGCGTGTTGTGTTTTGGTTGAACCATTTTTGTTTTTATATTAGCCATAATTAGTATTTGTATTAGTAGCACTCTACTAATACGTATTATCAGTTTTTCGTTTTTGTGAATACTATTACTATATTGTATACGTAGAACAATAAATTTACAAGTACTCCAAATACGTGAGAAATCACAACCTTGACTTGGGAGGTCATTACCCAATCATTGTATTCGAATCTCAAACCAAAGAAAAAGGCAAAAATAGATAAATACTTTCGTGAAGCTCGATTTTGAGAAATACAAACTATAAGGTGGGTATAAGGCGGTTGTATTTCACGACCTAAAGGAAAAAGGCTCTTAAGTGCTTCGCGCCGCCTCGTTTCCTCCGCTTGCTTGTGCGTATTTTGATTTTGAAAGCTAATCGAGGGTTTTGCCGCCCAAAGTATTACTTAAGTATCATATATATTTTCTTGAACGATTTGGTGTTCCACCATCGTTCTAAAGTCATCGAAGGCGTTCACTTCACGTGATCGTTTTCATTCCTTGAGGCTTCGTTAATCAAGAGATTTGATTAAGGAGGAGATTTGTAGATTTGTGTCTACTAATACATTCCAAAAATCCAAAAAAAGTAAAAACAATCAAAAACCACCAAAAAAATTGAAAAAGTAAAAACACCAAAAAGAATCTTCTTTGCTCGCCTTCTCGTTGTACGTGACGTTTATGCAAACTCGCTCTAAAGCAAGACGTGCTCGTAAACGAAGAAACAAATCCATCACTCCTTCTAGTGAGGAGTCTCCTATTGACGAACCCATTGTAGTGAAAGAAGCACCCATGGCTAATCGAACTATGATGGAGTTGGTTCAAGCACCCACCGAGGGTTATGGAGAAGCGATTGTGATTCCCGTTATCCTTACGGAGAATTTTGAGGTTAAGACGGGTTTGCTGTCCATGATTCAAAACAACAAGTTTCGAGGGGACGAAAAGGACAACCCTCATAACTACATTCGCCAATTTAATCGTCTCACCGCCACATGTAAGTTTAAGGATATTTCAAACGACTTGATTAAGATGATGCTTTTTCCGTATTCCTTAGCGGGGCCCGCAAAAATTTGGTTAGAGAAAGAGCCACCCAATTCTATATTGACGTGGAAGGATCTCGTTTCAAAATTCGTGAACCAATTTTTTCCGCCCTCTAAGACTACGCACTTGAAAAACGAGATTTCAAAGTTTTCGCAAGAGTATAATGAGAGTTTTTCAACGGCTTGGAATAGGTTTAAGGAAATGTTGCACGAATGTCCTCATCATGGTTTTTCCGACTTGCATCAAATTGACATGTTTTACAATGGCTTGAACGATCATGAGCTTATCTTAATGCCGCCGCGGGTGGTAATTTTTCGTGTAAGACGGTCGAGGAAGCATTGTTAATCATTGAAAATAGATCTAAGGTGTATAGTCCTCGTAGCACGTCGAGTGTTCATAAGACTTCGTCTTCATCTTCGCCTTCATTGTCACACACCGTTGATGCTTGCCAAATCGAGGCTAATTTGGAGAACAAAATTTTTGATATAGTGAAAGGATTGTTAGTTGAGTTTAAAGTTGGTGAACAACCCGCTCCCGCTACGATTAAAGCGGTTGAGGTTTCTTGTATGTATTGTGGTGGAGCTCACGATTATTCCGAGTGCATTACCAACGGTGGTAACACTTCGAGTGCCTTCGCGGCCGCGGGAACTTATAACCAAAACGGTCAAGTTCCTCGCACTAATCAATTGACTCCACCGGGTTTCCACCAAATCAAAATGCTAACAATTATCGAAACAATCAAGTTGGTTACCAAAGCAATCAAAGGAACAATTACAAGGGTAATAACAACTATGGGAATCAAGGGAGTAGTAGTAGCCAATTGCAAAACCAAAACCAAAACCGTAATTTTCAAAACACGAGTCAAGGTCTTCAAAATGTTTACACTAAAGAACTTCCAATGGACTTTGTGAATTACGCCACGGCAAATGATAAGATTTTGGAAAACATTCAAGAGCAATTGGCTAATCAAGCTAGGGACACGGCTAAGAACACCAAGGAGTTAGCTAATTTTGTTAAAGAAAATCTTAGCATGAGGAATGAATTGAAAAATGATTTTGCTAACCAAATTCGAGGTCAAAACAACAAGATAGAGCAAAGTCATGCTAGGCTTGAACAAAGAATTGACCAAAAAGCCGCTAGTCAAGATTTGAAGTTTAATAGTTTTGTTGCTAAGCTTAATGCCATTTTAGAAGCCGTCATGGGAAACAAAGCCTCTACTTCGAGTGGTCTACCTAGTAACACCGTTTCAAACCCGAAGGGAGAGATGAAAGTGATTACCACACGTATTGGTAAGACACTTAAGGAACCGACTCCCCAACCAATTACTCCAACGGTGGAGGAAATTGAGGAAGAACCCGAGGTGGTGGTCGAAAAGGAGCATATTTCAAGCCCACAAAGTACCGCTCATGCCACACCTACGGTTGACCCATTACAAACATTGGAACCCGAGATTCCAAAGGCTATGCCTATGCCCCAACCCACACCACCCTTGCCTTACCCATTGAGACTTAGGAAGGAGAAACGACAAGAGCGCGACAACTACCAATTTGAGCTTTTTATGAAAATGTTTCGTGATTTGCACTTTAATGTGAGTTTCGCCGATGAGTTTGGTCATGATGCCTCGATTTGCCGCTAACGTTAAGATTATGTTGAACAACAAGGAGAAATTGCACCAAATGTCTAGTTGTTCGTCGGTTTAGCTTAATCGCATACCTCAAAAAGTCGGTGATCCCGGTAAATTTTTGATCCCTTGTGCAATTCAAGATATGGAAGAATGCTATGCCTTGGCCGATCTTGGTGCTAGCATTAATTTGATGCCACTTGCAATCTTCAAGTCGCTCAATCTTCCTAATCTTACTCCTTCACGAATGTCTATTGAGTTGGCCGACCATTCCACGATTCTTGCATGTGGTTTGGCGGAAGACGTTTTTGTGAAAGTGGGGAAGTTCTACTATCCCGTAGACTTTATTGTTGTTGACATCCCCACGGATCCTCAAGTTCCTCTTATTTTAGGTCGTTCGTTTTTAGATACGTCTATGGCTTTAATTGATGTGCATGCTAGAAAGATCACCTTACGTTTCAACGACGAGGAACTTGTTATAAACGCAACTCAAAATTCTCAACTTTCTCATGTCTATTCCGTTGCTACCATAAACCTCGTTGATATGATCGACGTGGTTTACGAGGAATTTTCACAAGAAGTTTTAGGGTTTGGTGATGAAGAAACTAGTGGCAATCCCACTATGTTAGATCCAATTCTTGATAATTCGACACCAACCTTCACTCCTTTCGAAGGTGGTGGTTTTACGTTGGAAGAATTCTATGTTCCACGTACTTGTGACGAAGACCTCGACAACGATGAGGACTTCTCGATTATCAAGGATTTTCTCAACGATTTCCCATTTCCTCCACCCGAGGAGGTTATGAGTATCGAGCCCAAATCTTCACTTGAGGAACCACCTATCCTCGAGTTGAAAGATTTACCTCCTCACCTCGAATATGTCTATTTGGAGGAGGACGACAACTTGCCGGTTATTATTGCGAAGAATCTTTCGAATGATGAAAAAACCGCACTTGTCGATGTTCTTAAGGACCACAAAGGGGCAATTGCGTGGAAGTTATCCGACATTAAGGGGATCGATCCCAAGTTTTGTACCCACAAAATTTTAATGAAGGAGGATTTCAAGCCAACAATCCAAAGTCAAAGGAGGGTGAACCCCAAAATTCACGACGTCATCAAAAAGGAGGTCCTTAAACTCCTTGACGCGGGAATGATTTACCCTATTTCTGATAGCCCTTGGGTGAGTCCTATTCATTGTGTCCCTAAAAAGGGAGGGATGACCGTTGTGCCAAACGATGCCAACGAGTTGATTCCCACTAGACTCGTGACCGGATGGAGAGTGTGCATTGACTATCGAAAGTTGAATGAAGCCACTCGAAAAGACCATTTTCCCTTGCCCTTCATGGACCAAATGTTGGAGCGTCTTGCGGGAAACGATTTCTATTGCTTTCTAGATGTTTTTTCCGGTTACTTCCAAATTCCCATCGATCCTCGTGATCAAGAAAAAACTACGTTTACGTGTCCATATGGAACGTTTGCCTATCGTAGAATGCCATACGGACTTTGTAATGCACCGGGAACTTTTCAACGATGCATGATGGCTATTTTTCATGATATGATCGAGAAGACGATGGAAGTCTTCATGGATGACTTTTCCGTGTTTGGTGATTCTTTCACTTCGTGTTTGTCGAACCTAGAGAGGATGTTAAAACGTTGTGAGGAAACCAACCTTGTGCTCAATTAGGAAAAATGTCATTTTATGGTTAAGAGTGGAATCGTCTTAGGGCACAAGGTCTCGAAAGCGGGGATTGAGGTAGATCAAGCTAAGGTAGACGTCATCGCCAAATTACCTCATCCCAAAACCGTCAAGGGAGTTAGGAGTTTCCTAGGCCACGCGGGCTTTTATCGTCGATTCATCAAGGATTTCTCGAAGATTTCTCGACCCATTACACATCTTCTTGAAAAAGAGGCACGTTTTGTCTTTGACGAAGATTGTGTACGAGCCTTTGAGATCCTTAAGAGGAAACTTACCGAAGCTCCCATTCTTGTTGCTCCAAATTGGAACCTCCCATTTGAGCTTATGTGTGATGCTAGTGATTACGCTATAGGGGCCGTTTTGGGGCAACGTCATGATAAGCATTTCTTGCCTATTCACTATGCTAGCAAGACGATGACCGAGGCTCAACTTAAATACACTACAACGGAAAAGGAGTTCCTTGCCGTGGTGTATGCATTTGAGAAATTCCGACCTTATCTCGTCTTGACGAAATGCATAGTGTATACGGACCATTCGGCTATTAAGTATCTTATGGCAAAGCAAGATGCTAAGCCGAGATTACTTCGTTGGATTCTCCTCCTTCAAGAATTTGATCACAAAATCGTTGACAAAAAAAGAGCCGATAATCTAGCGGCCGATCATCTCTCTCGTTTGGAAGATCCTCACCAAAGTGTTTACGAGCCCAAGGAAATCACCGAAACCTTTCCGCTCGAGACACTTGGTGTAGTGAATTCTAAGCTTGATTCTTCTACCCCATGGTTTGCGGATTTTGCAAATTACCATGCGGGTAACTTCATCATTAAGGGTATGACGACTCAACAAAAACGAAAATTATTTCGTGACGTCAAGTTCTACTTTTGGAACGACCCTTACTTGTTTCGAACTTGTGCGGATCAAATCATCCGACGTTGTGTATTTGGCACCGAAGCTTCTAACATCCTTAGAGCTTGCCATGAGGGACCCACGGGTGGTCACCACGGTGCTAATCTCACGGCTAAGAAGGTGTTTGATGCCGGCTTCTTTTGGCCTACTATTTACCGAGATGTACAAGATCTTGTGAAGTCGTGTGATGCATGCCAACGACAAAGAAAAGCCTCACAAAAAGATGAAATGCCACAAAATATCATCCAAGTGTGTGAGATCTTTGACGTTTGGGGCATAGACTTTATGGGGCCGTTCCCATCATCTCGTGGTAATAAGTACATTCTCGTTGCGGTTGACTACCTTTCTAAGTGGGTGGAGGCAAAGGCCCTGCCCACCAATGATGCTTGTGTGGTAGTCAAGTTTTTGAAGCAATTGTTTTCTCGGTTTGGAACCCCTCGTGCTATCATAAGCGATCGTGGAACCCATTTTTGTAATGACCAATTTGAAAGGGTTCTAAGGAAATATGGGGTTACACATCGGCTTTCTACGGCTTATCACCCACAAACGAGTGGGCAAGTCGAGGTTTCAAACCGAGCTTTGAAGAGGATTTTGGAGAGATCCGTTAGAGAGAACCGACAATCTTGGTCGGATAAGTTAGACGATGCTTTATGGGCCTTTAGGACCGCTCATAAGACACCCATTGGGTGCACTCCCTATAAGCTTGTGTATGGAAAGAATTGTCACTTGCCGATCGAGTTAGAACACAAGGCTTATTGGGCCCTAAAGCATTGTAATGATGATATGGAGACCGCGGGAAAAAACCGGAAAATGCAATTAAATGAATTGGATGAATTGAGGGATATTGCTTATGAAAATTCATTGATTTATAAATAGAAAACTAAAAAGTTGCATGATTCTAAAATTAAAAACCGGGTTTTTAACATTGGGGATCAAGTTTTGCTTTTTAATTCAAGATTGAAAATCTTTTCCGGTAAATTGAAAACCCGTTGGTCCGGTCCATTCACCGTGACTCAAGTGTTTCCTTATGGGACCATCGAGCTAGCTCAAGATGATGGTCCTAACTTCAAGGTGAATGGACATAGGTTGAAGCACTACATTGGCGGGGAAGTTCCATCCTTGAACTACCTCGACCAAGTCACCTTCCCCAATGATAATTAGTATTGAGGGGATCGAGTCGAGCTCATGACTCGGTAATCAAAAACGAGGTGCCTCGTGGGGGAGTCCCATGCTTATCCTATGTACATATTATCGCTTTCTAATGTAGCTTACGTGTGGGGATTCGTACCCTTCCAACCTTTGTTCCGTGGTTGTTTGTGATATGTGGTTTTTAGATCATGATCTTCACGATTGGAGCCTCTCGTGTTTGTTTTATGGGAGCACTCGATCGTTTGCTTTGGAGACATTTCTCAATATCCAAATGATATATCCTTGATTGTTCTAACCTTAGGTTTTTAGCACACTTCATAAACGGCTATTAATTTATTGGTTACACCCTTTCCATGCTAGATTAGGCATTCGACTACGTCTCTAGTATGGGGGTGTTTGTACCCCTAGACTCGAAACATTGAGGACAATGTTTAACTTTAGTATAGGGGGTGAATAGATACTTGCCTTGCCAAACCTTCACGCTTTCCAAAGTTTATCTTTTTGTTTATCGTTTTGTTGCAAAATAAGGCTAAAAATGGCCAAATTTTAAAAAATTTCTCATGTTTTATAAGTGTTTGAAGACACGAATGTAGATTTTCCGATGGCGAGAATAAGAGTGATTTTTGACTCGACCGTGCGTGTTGAGCACTTAGCTTCGATTCCTTAACTACACATTAGGCTAAGTCTCTTAAATGAGGACGAGAAATGATAGAGTTAATTATAAGTTACTATGCTAAACGTAGAGTACTCGTATTCTTTCAAAAACTCATGTGTTCTTGTTGTTTGCTTATCCTCCCTTCGCATGTAAATATTTTTTGCTTAATAAATATTGACTTAGCGGTTTAGTTAGGATTGTTGGGTTTCTAGTCTTTTCTAGTAGCTTCCGTGTAATTAAATTGGGAAGACATTAAGGTATCGCCAGCGTCACGGTTTTGAAGTATTGGCACCCGAATAATCGAAAGCTTCACCCAATAATAAGATTTCAAGTGCTCACCAAAATCTAGCAAACAATTTGAAGCCCCACAAGGCCGAAAAATCTATGCAAAATTGAAAGTGAATCAAGCCTTAATCTTCGAAGCTTTAAAGATCCAAAATTCGCTTTAGCGTGAGGATATACGTCTTTGGCTAATAAAACCACAGATGAGGCGGATAATAAAAGGCAAGGCAAGACCGAAGTCATAATAAAAGCTTCATGGCGAAGTTGAATAAAAGATGGAGGTAAACCAAAGATAATAAGGCCCTTCCGTTAGGGGGCGTATAAAAGTCTTGGTAATAAGTCTCATGTTCAAAACCGTTATAAAACCGTGTTTATCGATTCTTCTTGTCAACTTAATTTTTTAACATCGTTGTCTATTAGGAGGGGTTATTGATTTAATGGTCTTAGTTACACCGTTAGGACTCTATTTTTAGACCTAAATCTCTATTATCGCATAAGTAAAACAATGTATCCTCGTGAAACATTCAAGACATCATAAAATATAAGAGATACAACTTAGGAATAATGGGAGGATAAGTACGTGATTAGGGCATATGAGTAGTGTTAGCATTACTAACTTATAATGACAATGATCTCGTTGCACGCTTGGCATGGAATTAAGGTGAAAATCGAGGACGACGAAATTATTTCTAACGAAGCATTCACGTGTTCTTATTCTATGAACCTAAACGTCCCATTTTGTGATGAAAATCATACATTATGTCTAAAACACAAGTAGTAGTAATAGTAGTAGTATAGCTAGTTTATCATTTCAATAAAGTGAATAAAATTAAATTATGGAGATGCTATGATACTTTATTCTAGCATTGCGTGAGGGCACGACAATGGTTTAGTATGGGGGAGTGATGAGACTGCTTTTATACATAGTCTCATCGTCCAATTTGGGCTTAAAATGCATTAAATATCATCAAAATACCCAAATATATGCTTGTGTTTGTTGCTTGTGTATTTTAGGTACGGATATTGAGAAAATGACAAAAGATCACAAGAATCATGCAAAAACGAACACGAGAAACGAAGCCGCACGATGAACCAAGCCCTAATGAAGAATTTTCCAAAGTCAACCCTTGAAGATTTGAAGAATCATGAAGATTGGTCCTGCAAGTTTGAAGAATTGACACTTTATACCCTTGTATCTTCATAAACAAGTTTGGTCCCTAAAGTTTGTCAAAATTACAAAAAGGACCCTTAACTTTGAAGAATTGGCAAATTTAGTCCCTCAACAAATCTAAATTATCAATATTGGTCCTCCAAGAAGTCAACAAACAAGTCAAAGCCTTGGAGTATGAAGACATGTCAAAATCAGTCCTTGGAATATGAAGAAATTGCATTTTAAGTCCTTAAAACAAGTTTCAAAACTTGTTGTGCCAAATTTGACAACTTGCCAAAAGTTGTTAAAGGGAAATTGGGCGTTGATAGCCATTTATAACAAAGTGAATAAAGTTTGAAAACTAAGGGGCCAAACCTGCCAGACAAACAAACTTAAACCGTCCACTCAGAAACTGCCACCTCACCCACTCACACCCTTCCACCAATCAAATTCACCCTTTCCCCCCACGTCACTCTCCACTCACTTAAACTGAATACTTAATTCAGTTTAACCCTTCCCTCCAAACACTTAATTTAAAAAACCATTAAACCCAAAACGGATTAAAACCCCCTTAATCCACCCTTAAACCCTAATTTTTCCCAGGAAGAACATCAATTAAAACAAGGGGTTTTTGGTTAATTATTTCCAGATCATTGATTAAACACCTCTTAAACCCAAAACCACCCTTAAACTCCCATCACCATCACCTCACATGTTTCTACAACCCTCCCCTGCCCCACTATTCACTCCCAAACAAAAATGGACAGCATGATCAACAACCCACAACCATTTTCGTGTTCCCAAAGACAAAATGGACGACCTAGATCACTCCAAAGCAGCTGGCATCCCACAAAATGCCAAGATCATCACATGGACTTCAAAAAATTCAAAATCGTCCAATGGTAGCTTGGGAAGTTTATATCATTAGGGTTTCTAGTTTCCTTTCACTTCTAGAAACAGTTGTAGCCTCTATATAAAGGCATTGTAGGGCTTAGCATAGTTCTTTTTCTTTTTTCTCCTTTTTTCACAACTTTGTAAGTCCTATTTTTTATGAATGAAAAAGGTTTAAGTTTGTTGCTGAGAAGAAAGAGCCAATTTAATTTACATTGTTTGCTTGTTGTTTAAAATTCCAAGATTGTTTACTTTTCAAGTTTTTAAAATTCAAGTTTTGTGTTCAAAGGTTTCTGATTTTAAGTTTTCTGTTCAAGTTAAGGTTGTTAAACCACATAAGCTTCTACATTCAAGCTTGTATATGACCATACAACCCTGATATCTTGAAGATATCAAGGTGTAGTGGGTATAAAAGTTTGGGTAAAAGGGCTAAGTGAGGTGAAAAACCTTCTTGCTTATTTTTCTTACATTACTGTTTCAGCTAAAAAGCTATAAGCTATAAGGAGACTTGTCTATAAGTCATCCTTGTAGCTCATTGCTCATATTCCAGGTCACTCTTGTTGTTTTGGTTTGTTTTTAGCAGGTTCTAAACAAGGGCCAATCTTATTCATTTTTGTTAAGCAAAATTTCATCAAAATCTCAACCAAGTTCAGCACAAGCCCGACCTTGTTTGGAGGTGGTTTTTCAACCACTAAGGGTCCTGGATGTAGGACCCTTAAGGTAGCACCCTCATTCCAATTTCATTTTCAAGTTTTATGTTTTTATATGATGTTTATGTGAATTGCATGATATTTACTTGCTTGTTGGTTTAAGTGTTTAACATTGCTTATATAGGTCTTGTATGCTTGTTTAGACAACTTAGATTTGATTTGATTGAGTTTTGTGTTGAGTTGCTTTGAAATTTTTGTATTCAGTAAGTTTAAAGGGGTGTTTGGATTTGCAAATTATTTAAGATTACTTGGTTGATTATGTGTTAAAAGCTGTTAGAATACTCTCATTAGTTAGTAATTATGTGTTTAGTGTGTTTAAGTTTCAGTTTGAACAAGTTTTGAACACATTGCATGCTTAAAAGTTGGAAAAGTTAGCTTGAAATCTGTGACATGACTTTTTTGATCATTTTGTGAATTTGAGCCTTCAAATTTGTTAATCTGTTAGAAAATAGGTTTAAGAAGAAGTGTGAGTTGATTGTATGTCATTTGGTGAGAGTGTATGCAAGTTGTTAAGCTTTGAAATCCATTTGTGTGCATATTGATTCAGCAAATAACCATCAGACATAGCATAGTATATCAGTAACTTGTTTCTTGTTCATTTGATTTGATCTTGTGTTATATTTGCTTGTTTTGAGTTTGTCTTGACTCCTTGTACTCCAAAGAGTACAAGGGTGCCTTGTTGTTCACCAAAAACATCCACAAAAGCAAGACAAGCCCTCTTGTCCTTTATCTTCACAAGTGAAGAAACACCATAAGTGTTCATTAGAAGGTCCATCAAAACTGGGCACGTTTTGGCTTTCCTAAGCCTTAATCTTTGTTCAAATTGGATTTTGTTTGTGTTTTAGAAGTTAATTAGGTCACTAGTTTGTGTTTTAAAAGTAAAAAAAAAAAAAGTTTTGCAAAGAGCACACCCTGCCTGGACTCGAACACGTGACCTTGCGTTCCAAGGAGTAGCATGTTAACCAGTGATCTAGATGGCTTTTTACGTTTAGTATTCATTTCATTACATACTTAAGGGATATCTGTTTTGTAGCTTATTTAATTACCAGCTTATAAATAAGCATTTTCTAGCTTATTTCTCCTAGGTTTTCACTGTTTAACAATTTTCCTAGGTTTGTATTAGGGTTGTTGACTTTTCTGAGCAAAAAGTAGATTTTTCCCATTATTATTTTATTTATTAGGATTATTTTAAGTTTATTTTTTTAGAAAGTCATTTAAAAATAGTAAAAAGTAATTTAAAAATCTGGAAAAATAGATTTTAGGTTTCTAATCATATTTTTGAGGTTTACAGCTTATTAGGTTTTCAATTTAGCTAATTTTTAATTTTATAGGATTTTAGGGTTTTTAAGCAACTTTAAAATTTAATATAAAATTATTAAATGGGTTTCAGGAAATTTGGTTTGCATTTTTGTTTTAGTTACATTATTTAGGATTTTTGGTAATTTTTTAGAATTTATTTACAAACTTTTTATTTTTTTGAATATTTTAATATTATTTTATTATTAAAAATTGAAGTTTCATTTTTTCTAGTTTTTTCATTTTTCCTAGGTTAAGGACACTTATTTAGGAGTTTTTCCACTTTCCAAATAATTTTTAGACTTTTTATTTAATTTCTAGAATTAATTTAAGATTTAATAGATTTTAATAGTTTTTAAGTGTTTAAAAATAGTTTAATTTGATTTTAAAATTTTTAAAAATAGTTTTTAGCTTAATTAGGATATTTTGAGGTTTACAAACTATAAGATCTTGTTTAAGGTTTTTTAATAATTAAAAGTGATTTTTAGGGTTTTAATTAGCATTAAAAAGTCATTATTTAATTAATTAAAAGGTTTTAGCAAGTTTGTATTTTTTTTTAAACTCTTAGAATATTATTGGGGATTTTTAGTAATTTTTAGGAATTTTTAGGTTAAAATTTTTATTTTTGTACTATTTACGACTTTACGTGTTCGTCTTTTTCGTCGTAGTTTAATTCGTTTTCGTAACCGTCTTCCTTTCCTATTCTCATTTCTTTTTCAATCAATATAATCACAAGCAAAATCAACTCAACACACAACGCACTTGCCTCCTTGGGAAACGAACTTGTTTGGTCATTAGTGCTCGGTTTTCCTAAACCGACACTTAACGCTTACCACTACTTGTACTTCCTTTTCCTAAAGGTCGTATTTTACCACAATCAGTGTAATTTATAACACCCGCCTTATACCTACCTTATAGTTTGTATTTTTCAAAATCGAGCTTCACGAAAGTATTTATCTTTTTTTGCCTTTTTCTTTTTGTTTGAGATTCGAATACAATAATTAGAAGATCAAATCCCAATTAAGGTTGTGCTTGCACACTTTTGGAGATATTTTGAATTTGTTGTGATACTTATACAATATAGTAATAATATTTCACAAAAAAAAACGAAAAAATGATAATACGTATTAGTAGAGTTCTACTAATACAAATACTATTTATGGTTAGATATTAAAAAAAATGAACAAATTAATTACGACACACCTCCCCGGCAGCGGCGCCAAAATGATTGTGGTAAAATACACCCTTTAGGAAAAAGGCGTAAAAGTGGTAAGTATTAAACAAATGTTAAAGGAAAATCAAGTGTTAATGACCCAAATAAGTTCGTTTCCCAAGGAGGTATATGTGTGTGAAAAACTTGTTAAATGTTTGAGATTAATATTAAAAGAAAGAAGGGATCAACAAAGAGAATGACGGATACGTTAAAATTACACTACGACGACAAAACAAAAAACCGGAAAAAGTGACAAAAAAAAAATTAATTCTAAAAATTCCCAAAAAAATTACCAAAAATAGCTAAAATAAACTAAGAGTTTACACAAAACTTTTTCAAACCTTTTAATTAACTAAAAATAAAGTTTTAAATACTAATTAAAGCCCAAATAAAGATTTTTCACTTTTTAAAACTCTAAAATGACTTAATTAGACTAAAAATTATTTTTATGAAATTTTAAACTAATGAAAACTATTTTTAAATGATTAAAAACTGTTACAATATTAAAATAATTCTAAAAATTAATTAAATGACAAGAAAATTAATCTAAAAGTTTTAAAATCTTAACTTAATGTATTTGACATAAGAAAAATGTAAAAGTTGCAAAAATATTAAAAATGAAATTTAATAATAAAATAATATTAAAATAATATTAAAAATCCAAAAATTATAAAAATTTCTAAAAACTTACAAACTAGTTTATTTTAACCTAAATAAAAAGAAAATGAAAGTGAAATTACCAAAATACCCCTAATGGCCCCCCAAATGGGCTAAAAACAAAAACAATCCAAATGACATGGGCTTTTTGGCCCAATAAGATCAACCTTAACCAATTAAGCTGAAAATCACTAGTCTAGCTTAAAATTTAATTCTAAACACAAAAGTTTGAAGGCCCAAAAGCTGAATATGAGCTTATCACAGATTAAAAGTACAACAGCTTATTCTTAATGGGCTTTTTGGCCCATTAAGCCATAAGCCAATGCCATAAGCTCTAATTTGACACACAACCTTCTTTTGAGACACCTAAGAGATCCGTGAAAAGAAATTTTGAAAAAGCACAACCAATAAGCCAGAAATAAGCCAAGTACAAATCCACTAAACGACAAAATAGTCGACTTAGAGTTTTAGACCACCTCAGACCTTGATTCAACTTGCAAAAGACTCTAAATGACTTAAATAAGCCAAATCAATTAAGAAAAGTTCAATAAGCAAAGCCAAATAAGCATAATTAATTGATAAGCACTTATGTAAAAGTCAATGGAGTTGGTTTTCTATTCAAACCTAAAAGTCAACCACCCAAATGCTCCAGAATGAACAATTGGGTCAAATGATGAGCACCTATTACCAATTTGAAGTTGTTGCAGGTAAAAATAAGCTAGAACATTATATTGATAAGCAAAACCAAAAATAACACTAGTAGTGGCTAGCAGCAGGGGAAAGGAGTTCCCACTACCTTGACTAATTGACCTTGGATTTTTGAGAGATTTACTCTGATTCAATGGATTACAAGGGCACCCTTACAACCAGTGAGTTGTAAGGAGTCACAATAAAGCAAGAAATAACAAAATTATCCTGCCAAATGATACAGTTTAAGCAAACAGTCTCTAGATATTACACAGACTTGGAAAATAAGCAGTTATGAACAAATAAGCAGTTTAAGCATGAATAAGCCAACCAAAATGAACCATATGCATACACAAGCTATAATAAACTCCAATAAGCACAAATAAACTTGTTTCATACACTGATTCAAATATTTGATTACGTTTCAAGCTCAAACAGGTTACTGATGAACAAAAGTGATTCCCAAAACCCTTTTGCTGATCTAAATGACCACAAATCCAATTTCAACACCTCAAATCTTCTACACAGGTTGCATAAACTTAGATTTAGCACTTGTTAACCGTAGTCTACCCTTAGATCTAGGTGTCCCCAAAATTTTAGTTCAAAACAACAAGTATTTAAGATTTTATGGCCTTTTGTTAGATTATGGTGATATGAACCTCGAAACTTGTAGATAAGTATCCAATAACACAA
Organism: Glebionis coronaria; assembly: GCA_025667525.1. NCBI lineage: Eukaryota > Viridiplantae > Streptophyta > Magnoliopsida > Asterales > Asteraceae > Glebionis > Glebionis coronaria. The sequence continues at coordinate 167,900 of JANFOE010000294.1, read as the reverse complement.
CATAAGCATGAACAAACACAAAGCACAAACCAGCACCTACTCAAATCAACCCAAACTTAGATTATGCAGTTAACCCAAACACCCCTTAAATCACTTATTTAACACTTTTTCAAAGGATTTGCATGAATCAAACCACAAACCAAGCTCAAATTAACTCAATAACAACCAACAATCAGGATTTAACCATAAAAACACAGTTTCACAAACAAATACTCAGATTCATCCAAAATCATGAAATATTCAGAAAAAATATAAAAAGTTTAGAGAAGTGCACCTCCAAAACATACATCTATGCTTTGGGATGTGTGAGCTTAAGTGGTAGCAGAACAACCACTAGCTTCCTTGTACCTGCTAAGATTCAAGAAACAAAAGGATGAACAAATAACAGATTATGACTGATTTTTGAAAACAAGGATTTAAAACATATAACCTTTCCTCAAAACTCAACAAACAGATTAATGGAACTCAAATCTTAGCTTATCAAACACCAAACTTTTATAAAAAAAAAAAGGAATTACAGTTTTAAGAAAATACCAACTTTTATTTCATAAAAAGGAATAACAAAGATTTAAGCTAAAATCTGGAACAAAGGGCTACTCACAGGTTGAGGCTCCTTTTATAGACTACATGAGATGATTCTAGAATGGAAAATACATCAAAACCCTAGCTATGAAATCTCAGTTTTGCCCTTGAGTGCTTCTAGATGCTCGAGGTGTCAAACTTCATCCAAAACGTTCATTTATCCTTTGGTACCAAGTAATGATTGTAAATCGTTGATCTTGCCACGTGGTTTTGCTTGGAGAGGAAGTTGGGTTTCTATTGGTGGACGGTTAAGAGTGTGGGGTCCTTTTGGGTGAGTGGGTGTGAGATGTTAATCGTGTAATGTGTTCATGTGTGTGTCAATCAAGTGTGGGTGTGGGTAATTTGAATTTACCCTTTTTTTAAGTGATGGAGCAACTGGGTTCGTAGAGGTAAACAGTAACTTGTTTGATCCGTTTTTAGTGGAGAGGTTAAGTGTTTGGCGCAAAAACTTGTTTGAATTTTTGGTTTGTACATCTTTGGTCCTTGGCTTTTGGGAAAAGTTGTATAACAAGAATTTCAGCCTTAACAAACGCATTCCCTTTGTTATTGAAGTTTCTTTATTCACACACTGGCCACAAAAAGTTTAGGAAAAAGGATTTAGGGCTTTTATAACTTTGGTGTAATTACACAAATGGTCCTTTTGATGTTTTATCCATTTAAAAATGACTAAATGTGTAATTTTCTTGAACTTCAAGGGTCTTCGTTGGATGTTTGACTTCATGAGGGACCATTGTTGACAATTAGGATTTGTTGAGGGACTAAACTTGCCAAATCTTCAGAGATAAAGGACCTTTTTGTCATTTTGAGAAACTTAAGGGACCAAACTTTCAATTATTAATATACAAGGGTATTAAGTGTCATTTCTTCATAGATGAGGGATCATTCTTGTACATCTTTAAGTCTTTAAGGGTTTTTCTTTTATAAATCACAAACTAGGGCCCGGTTCATTGTGTGGCTTCGTTTCTCGTGTTCGTTTTTCCTTGTTTTGTGATCTTTTGTCTTTTTCACGATATCCATACCTAAAATACATAAGTAAACAAACACAAGCATATATATGGTATTTTTACGACATTTTATGCATTTAAAGCCTGAAAAGAACGATGAGATCATGTATAAATGTCATCTCATCAATCCCCCATACTAAACCAATTTTTGAAGAACGACATTGAAAAGTCGTTTTAAATTTATAAATATAAGTAAAATCATGCGGAAGCATTTGATACGACATTATTGCAAAAACTAATTTTTGAATACATCACATAAGTGTTATGGTAAAAACCTTTGAATCAACACTTTAGCAATTTTGGAAGACATAACATAAGTGTTCAATTCTCACCAACATTTTTATAAGACTTACATGATAATTTGCGAGGTTTAGTCAAGTGTCAGTTCGACCCATAAGTGTTCAATTCTAAAAATGTAGTCATGACCGTCGTACCCCAATGTATTCGCTTACTCTGATAATTTGGGGGTGTGACAGCTAGTGATGGAAGATAAGAAGTTCCACAATCAACATTCTTAGAAGGAGAACAGATGTGATTTTGAGTATTCTTGGGTGAATTGGGATTGAAAGAAATTGGAGAGAACGGAGGAGAATCAAAGCTTTCATTTGGGGAATAAGACATTTTGATTTGAGAAAGGATGCAAAATGCTTAATGTTAAATAGAGAAAAACCCAAGATAATTTGGGGGTGGTCAAAGGGTTGAAACAAAGATTCCAAAAAGTGTTGGAAAAAATTTGGAGTTTCAGGATTACCTGAAAAAGAAAGTACTGGGCGCGGTTCCTTACCTCAGTCGGCGGTTCCTTATCACTGGGGAACCGCGGTCTCAATAGAGAACCGCCCACAGTGGGTTAAATTTGGTGATGAGGAAGGATTTTTGAATTTAGTAACTCCTATTTTTCTATTCTAACTAATCTTGGAGATATGCTTAGAAGCATAGATAGACAAAGAAAACACACAAGAGCTCACCAACCAAGGTTTTGACCAAAATACATGTAAAAAATCAATGTAGGAGGTGTGTAGAACTAGACACAAGGTCATGACACAATGATCCTCCATAATTTCCTTTTGTTCTTGCTATATTTGAGAGACCCATACATATGAATTATGTAATATCATTATGAATAGCAAGAAGCTATGAAAAACGTTTTTAGATTGAATTGACAATGCAAAAACATTTCTCGACCATTTTCGAAAGAACTTTGAGAGTTTTGAAAAAGGGAAGAGAAGTTTTCCAAAAAGAGTTTACTATACTCAAAATCTCAAAGAAATAAAAGACTCAAAAGAGAAAAGAGACTCGATTAATTAGAATTCATAATTAAGGAATATGTTCCATTAAACCTAAACCTAGACACAAGTAATTAAAAGGTTCCCTCTTAAGTGGCTTAGTGAAGATATCGGCTAAGTTTTCTACTGAGGGTACCTTCTATATCAAAATGTTCCCCTTTTGAAAAGTATCCCTAAGAAAATGGTGGCGAATCTCTATGTTCTTAGTTAGCGAATGTTGCACAGGATTCTTGCTAAGGTCTATTGCACCCTTGTTGTCGCACATGATGGGTACATTATCAAGATAAATCCCGTAGTCAACAAGCTCTTGCTTCATCCATAGAGCTTGTTGACAAGCTTTACTGGCACTCACATACTTGGCTTCCGTGGTGGATATAGCAAGAGCGGTTTGTTTCTTGGAGAACCAAGAAGTTAAACAACAACCCATCAAGGTACAAACTCCACTAGTGCTTTTCCGGTAAACATAGTCTCCCGCATGATCCGAGTCCACGTAGACAATGATTTCTATGCAAGTCCCTTTAGGATACCATAATCCTAAATGTATAGTGCCATTAATGTATCAGAAGATACGCTTAACCGCTTCAAGGTGAGAGGTTTTGGGAACCTCTTGTAAGCGAGCACAAAGGCAAACACTAAACATGATATCAGGTCGACTTGCTATTAGGTACAACAAACTACCAATCATAACTCTATATTTGGTGTTTTCTACCGACTCACAATCATCATATACGGTGAGTTTACTATCTGAGGCCGTATGGGTATTCATTGGTCTAGAGTCTTCTAATCCAAATTTCTTTAGCATTTCTTTAACATACTTGGATTGATTAAAGAAAATACCATCGTCCATTGTTTTAATTTGGAGTCCTAAAAAGAAGTTAAGTTCTCCCACCATACTTATTTCAAACTCATCATGCATGATTTTGGCAAAGTCATCATACAATGATTGACAAGTTGAACCAAATGTAATGTCATCAACATATATTTGTACGATAATGAGGTGAGAACCTTTCTTCTTTGTAAAGAGTGTATTGTCTACCATCCCCATGGTTTACTCATGTTTTGAAAGAAACGCTTTAAGTCTATCATACCAAGCTTTGGGTGCTTGTTTGAGACCATAAAGAGCTATCTTAAACTTGTAAACATGATCCGGTTTCTCAAAATCAATGAAGCTGGGAGGTTGAGCCACATATACCTCCTCACTGATCAAACCGTTAAGAAATGCACTCTTTACATCCATTTGTTGAAGCTTAATGTCTAAAGAACAAGCGTAAGCTAAAAGTATTCTAATGGATATAATCTAGCTACAGGTGCGTATGTCTCGTCATAATCAATACCTTCTTGTTGATTATAGCCTTGAGCTACAAGTCTAGCCTTGTTACAAGACACAACACCATTCTCGTCTAACTTATTCCTATATACCCATTTGGTTCCTATGATGGTCGAACTTCTAGGTGGAGAAACAAGTTCCCAAGCATCATTAGCAATGAATTGATTCAATTCTTCTTGCATAGCGATGACCCAACTCTCGTCCATCAAAGCTTCTTTAACATTATTTGGTTCAATCAAGGAGACAAAGCAAAAGAAGTTACTTTGATTTTAGACTTTAGATCTTAGGGCCCTTTTATTTAATTCGCCTATGACGTTATCAAGAGCATGATCCTTAGACTCCTTAATGTTTACTCCCTTTTCAACACTAAGGTCTTCAATTCCTATGTTTCTAACATCTTTGGTATTAACTATGTCTATTTCATCTAAGTCATCATCTACCAAAGGTGGTGTCTTAGATGAAGGAGGGGTTTCATCACATGTCATGTTAAGTGATTCTTTAGTTACACCTGAGGTTCTATTGAGGACTATGTAGGCTTTGCTAGTTTGAGAATAACCTAAAAAGATACCTTCGTAAGACTTTGGGTCGAACTTTGTAAGGTAGTCTTTGGTGTTGAGAATGAAGCACTTGCTTCCAAACACCCTAAAGTATTCCAATGAGGGCTTCATACCTTTAAGAATCTCATAGGGGGTCATTCCTAGAAAAGGTCAAATAAGAATTCGGTTGAGAATGTAGGTCGATGTGTCCACGACATTGCACCAAAAATTTTGAGGCAAATATTGCTCATTTAACATCGTCCTACTCATCTCTTGGATGATCCTATTCTTCCTTTCAACTACCCCATTTGATTGTGGAGTGCCTGGAGCCAAGAAGTTATGGGTAATACCATGAGCTTCACAAAAGGCATCGAATTTCACTTCATTATCAAATTCCCTACCATGATCTGTCCTATTAGAGACAATTGAACATCCTAGTTGTTTTTGAATTCTTCGACTAAAGGTTTAAAAGTGACCGAAAGCTTCATTCTTAGATGCCAAAAATCTAGTTCAAGTGAATCTAGAGTAGTCGTCAACTATAACTAGGGTATAAAGGTTACCTCCATAACTCCGTATGGCGGAAGGTCCAAAGAGATCCATATGTAGGAGCTCTATGCACCGAGAGGTCGAAACCAAATTCTTGGCTTTGTGACTTGAGTGAACTTGCTTCCCAATTTTGCAGGCATCACAAAAGTGACTATCAAACTTCATCTTGGGGAGATGTCTTACCAACTCCTTAGAGACTGAAGACTGAATTAAACGCACATTAGCGTGACCTAATATCCTATGCAAAAGAGTAGAACTATCATCTAAAGTCGCTAGACATAGGTTGTCCTTTGACTTCATATTGACCTTGATGACAAAAGCCCATGCTTTTTAACACCTTTTCCAATGACTTTTCCATGTTTTACGATTTCACTGTCATATTTCGAAAAGATGACCTTACACTTATTGTCATAAATTTGACCTATACATAGAAGGTTAAAACCTAAGTTATCTACGTGCTCTACGTTTTCTATTGTCATAGAGTCAAGAGAGACTGTACCTTTGTCAATGATATTACCACGTCGATTACTTGTGAATGTAACGTTACCTCCATCATACGCTTTGTAGTACGAGAACAAAGTTCGATTACCCGTCATATGCTTAGAACAACCACTATCCTTAATCCACTCGTCGGGCTCTAGATCGATTCCCAAGCATATCTAGGTAACAACACACAAGATCAAACATTTGGTCCCCAATATCTCATGGGTCCAAAATTGTTAGTTCCAAACATCCCTTGCATTTGATTGGGATGCATGAATGAAGGAGACATTCCCATGGGGAAAAGTATTGTTGTTCAAAATTAATCCAATTCATATGGCCATTTTGTTGTCCATAGTTTATCCTAGGTATCTTTGATCTTGATATAGAATTATTATTATTCCTCCTAGGTGTTGGAGTTTTACTTCTAGGTCGTGATTTAGCTTGATCATCTCTTTTTGGCGTAGGTGTTCTATTTCTAGGTTTAGATTCATTTCGTACTCTTGGAGGAGTAGATGTTTGTCTAGATAAGTTTTTAGTTCCTATTAGAGGTTTACTCAAGGGCTTGTAGAATTTATCTAGAGTAGACTTTTCAATTATAGGTACTTTGACCTTCTTGATAAGAATATGTTTTGGTCCTTCACCTAAAATTGACTTTTCAGAAAGTTCAGGATTTTCACAAGAATCTTCTTCTGGCCGCGGTTCTTTGGCTCCATCCGCGGTTCCATAGCAATAAGGAACCGCCCCATATATTGGAGAACCGCGTACAGGGGATTTTTTTTCTAAAAACCTAACTTGTTTTGGTTCACTAGTTGATGCTTCATTAGTGTTATATCTTAACCCAAGTCTTTCCTTAGAATGAATTTGTTTGTTTAACATATCATCAAGAGTATTAGTACCTCTCATGAACTTTTTAAGTCTAATGAAGGTGCTCTTAAGGTTTGTTTTCTTGTCTAAGGTTTTCACATTTTAAGCATCCTAGATCTACTTCTTTATTTTTCTCAAGCTTAGCTAATTCTCTTTTAGCTCACTAATCTCGTTTTCAAGCTTAGTTCTAGTTGATTTTAGCACTTTGTTCTTTTCAATGAATTTAAGACTAAGCTTATGCAAGTTATTGTATTGACCTTCTAATTCACTATCATCTTGAGAAGAAATATTATTGCTATAATACTCGGTTTCGGAATGTACCTCTTTAGAAGTATGAACCATGACACACTTCTCATCTTTAGGGTTGTCATCAACATCTTCACCGCTATCGCTTCATGAACCTCCAACAAATTTCGTATGGTTCTTGTCACGTGAAGGCTTAGGACAAACACCGATGAAATGATTTGGATCACCACATCTAAAGCATTTCCTATCACCTTTATCATCTTTGGCAAATCTGTTTTTGGAGAAGGATTTCTTGTCGTTGTTTGGTTGCCTCACGTATTGACCTCGTCTTTTGAAGAACTTCTTAAAGTCTCTAACCACCAAAGCATATTCCTCAACATCACTATCCGAGGAGCTTTCATGGTCACTTTGTTCCTTCTTGACTTTAAGTGCAAGAGACTTTCTTTCACTCCTAGTTTTCACCATTTCCGAGTCCTTCAAAATTATCATCTCATGAACCTTTAAGTTACCAATGAGTTCATCGATTGACAATTTGGCAAGATCCTTTGATTCTTCAATCGCCATGACTTTAGCTCTCCATTTGGGATGCAACGCCCTAAGAAACTTCCTAGCATTTTTCTTGCTAGAAAAACCTTCATCAAGTTCTTTTAGACTAGTAATAATAGTGTTAAATCTAGCAAATGCACTATCAATAGTTTCATCTTCTAAGATGACAAATTGTTCATATTGTTGAACAAGAAGATCGATTTTACTTTCTTTGACTTTGCTATTACCTTCGTGGGTTACTAAAAGAGTGTTCCAAATGTCTTTAGTGGTTTCAATAATAAAAATCCTTTTGTACTCTTTCTTTGGTAAAGCATTATAAATCATCATTTTAGCCTCATTATTTTTAGCAAGTTTCCTTTTAGTATCATCATTAGCTTTGTCAAAAGTTATTATCTATTTACTTTTAGAAACTTCAATATATTGGAATGGCAAAAAATCACCATTGGTAATAACATGCCAAAGATATAAATCTTTTGATTTCACATAAGTCTCAAACCTATTTTTCCAATAAATAAAACTATCGGTTTCAAAAAGAGGTGGTCTTTGCATGGATTTCCCTTCTAGATACTTGTTGGAATCCATAGATCGATTCAAGTTTTAAAATAAAATATATTTTAAAAAGTCTTTAGCAACCACGCTCTGATACCAATTGTAGAAACTAGAGGGGGGGGGGTTGAATAGTTTCTTAAAATTTCTTGTTAAAGATTGATTTTTAAAAATCCCTTTTCAAAACTTAAGATTGAGTATTTATGTGAAAACTTCTTATGCACAATATGAACAAGGTATAGTGAAACTAAACTAATAATCACAAGTATAAGTGCAACTAAACTAATAATCAAAAGTATAAAGAATAAAATGTAAACAGATAAGGGAAGGAAAGATAAAACCAAACACCAAGGATTTATAGTGGTTCGGCAACGAAACTCACTCCTCATTCCTACTCCACTCCTCGAGTACACCTTCCTCGAGAGTTCACTAATCAACAAGCTCCTTAAGGTGGGGAAACCGTACACAACATCTCTTAAGCAATTTCTGACTCTAAGCTAAAAGTCGAGCCCTAATCTTAGCTAGGACCAATCTACACCAATATACTTTAAGGACTAAGTATTAACCATAATACATACACAACTTCCAAATAGACACAACTACTTGGATCTTCACAACAATGACAAAACAATGAATGAATAAGTTTGGATCTTCAATGGATCTTTGAGGTAGACACAACACTTCAAAAATGATAGTGTTCTTCTCTTTGCACTTTGAGAGAAAAAGATAAGAGGAGAAAGATTCACTTCTAAACAAGTAGTAATCAAACAAATGATCAAGTATTTGAGTGATTTAAGAACTATGAAAGAATCTGGAAAGTATGTGCAAAAGAGGTGAATTGAAAGTCTGAGAATGGTCCACTATTGATATGACAAACATCCAACGGCTATATCCGCCCGCGGTTACTTATTAGAGCCAGCGGTTCCTTATAGGCGCCAAGGAACCATGATATGAGTGTAATTACTCATATCAATTTTATCATTAAATGGACAATAAATGCCTAAAACCTATGAAAATGGTATTGTATATGTGTGTTTCTTGTTTCATATGTGTAGGTACCCAAGATCACGAAAACCAGCAAAAAATGACACGAGTTTGAAGAAAAGATCTAGAAGCCAAAAGACAAGTCGTTTTTAGAGGATTTAATTTTATAGAAGTTAATTGGGACTTAGTGGGACCCACACAAACTTAATGGGCCTTAAAGCCCATATATGGAATAAATAAGTTACTATCTTGCAAAAGCCCAATCCATTAGGTTCAAAACAACAAAAATGGGACGGATGATTTGACTAGTGATTGGGCCCAAGCCCAAAAACACACGGTGGAATATTTATGTTTCGTTGGAATGTTATAATGGGTCTCAAAGACCAAGTCAAGACAATAGACGGTGGAAGTAATGTGGCAAAAGCCCATTAGGTTAAAAGCAATGAAACGATGGGAGTTATATAAACTTTTCATTATTGTTTATTTGGTCAAACTATCACATGTTACATACTTCCTTCGTTACAAACTAAGCAAAGAAAAAAACACAGAGAAAAAGAAACTTCTTCACAAACCCTAAAAATCAATTTGGGGCTTTCTTATTTACAAGGCATTGCCTTACACGCGCTCCAAATAATGACCCCTTCTTTCGGGAGGAAGAAGATGGTACCAAGAAATCCACGTGGCATTAAGATGAGTCACTCCTATCATTTGATTGGTTAAATCATTGAGAACCAATCATTGCACCAGTAAGATCCTTCCACCTCAGCTTCAAGAAAGCAAAACTAGCATAGATTGGTGCCAACGTGGCGATCCGAGTGAGAGAAGGCTATTGACAGCCGTATGATCAAGGATGTGAAGAGAGAGATGAATAAAAAGATGATCCAGTGGCCGAAAATCAATCATCCTCAACAGACCCTCACCCTTGGTTAGCCTATAAATACCCTAGATATTTTCATTGTAAATCATGCCTTTCTTTTACTTACTGTTATTATGTTATTTTCTAGTTAGGAATTTGTAATTTCTTTTTTTGAGTATTGTAATATTCATGTCAAGTTAATAAAAGTGGTTTTAGTTCATCATCTTTTCATCTCAATTTTATTATCTTTTACTGTTGAAAATTTTAAATGCAATTTTTAAACTAATAAAATGATATAAAATGGTTATTATTCATTTAAGCTAAAAAACTATAACTAAATTGAATAATAAAAGTGAGAGGGGGAATAAATCTAACCCCACTGGTTAGATTAAAAGAAGCTGTAAAATCAACGTAAATTGTTTGGTTCGAGACTCATATGATGGTGGTTCGAATGGTTTGTTTGGTTCAAGATTTTATGATGGTTTTGGTTCGGTGTACGAAATATTAAGGTTGACGTCATGGCTTGATTGAGTTTTGGAGTCGAGTTGAATTAAAAGACGGTTCGGCACCGGTCTTCTACTTTAAAGGATCTCCAAACTTAAGGTTAATCTCGTTTTCATATTTTTATAAGTTTTTTTTAGTTTATAATGATAATTGATAATGTGTGAATCTGCTTATGTGTATGTTAATCTGAGAACCTGTGTGTGTTGTTAAGTCTGGTCATTGTAGTATTTAGTTTATTAAAACCGATATAGATTTGTTTAGGCTGATTTTGTTTGGGGATTGTTTATTTAATCTGATATGGTAGAGTATTTATGTACTTATTATGGTAGCTGAATAGGTCAATTTGGTTTTGCTAATATGTGTAGTCTGCTTAGCTTTGTTTGTTGTTATGTTTAAATACCTTGCTGATATTGCTGCTCAGTTTGGTTGATATGTTTTGAGATCTTGAATATGACATACATATCTGAGTTTAAGAGTTGAAAATTCTCATGGTTTAATGGATCGAGTTAGCTAATATTAAGATTATTCGGATTTTATATACTTTCTGTTTATTGATGTTATTTTATATTTGAACTTTGTTTGCTAGAATTTATTTGAGTATTTGTCCTTAGGAGTTTATATTTCTAACTGATATAGATTTGTTTTTTTAGATGTTTGATGCTATTGTTGATATAGTTGTGATCCTGTGAATCTTATTAAGATTTAAATTGTTATTACTGCACTTATTATTTCAGTAGATTCAAACGTTTTGGTTTGATCTACTGGGAAACAAAGTTCTGTCTAAAAATATTATTATCACAAAAAACCGTCCTTCCTAGGACTCGAACCTAGGACCTCTAGGTCAACAGCCAACAGACTTAACCAATTGAGCGGTGGGCTCTTTTTATTATTTAACTTCGTCTAGTTATTAATAAATCCTTTGAATTTTTGGACTGTCATATTATTTTATTAAAGTGTTAGATAGTTTTAATGTAAAACATTTATATTTCTTAGTCTTACAATTAAAAATTTTTTTAATTAAATTTTTGTAAAAAGTATTAGTTAAAATAAAATAATATAAAAAAATAATAATAAAAAATAAATAATTAATATATTTTATTACTTTTAAAAATTTAAATTGTTTTTAAATATAATTAGTTTAAATATAAATTTGTTTAAATAATTTGTTTCATTTAAAAAGAAAAAAGTAAAATAATATAGATTTAAATAATTGTCTTTTAGATTTAATTTTTGGATACGATTCATGCACTTTAGGTCTAAAATTGGTAGAATTAATTTAGCTAAAAACCGAAACCAAATTCAAATCAATTGTCCTTATCATAACGAAAGTCTCAAATTCACAAGTTCCTTGTGTACAACGAACCAGGATTACTCTCGTGTTTAATTGATTCGTCTTTAGCTTATTTTTGGATTATTACCTTTTCCTAAAGGTAATTTCCTAAATTTGCTTATATAACGTATTTAATTAAAATACACCTACATTTCCCAACACATCAAAAAATTTGGCGCCGCTGCCGGGGATCTTGTGTACGATTCGTTCGTGGAGATTTGTTGATCGTTGATTTGAAGACCCTTTCTGTCCTCTGAAAGTTTTGTTATTTTTATATTAATATAGTATATATATCGTTTTTCGTTTTTTTGTTATTACTATATTGTATTACGTAGAACAATAAATTTACCTACTTCCAAATAAGACCTTAGTTGGGATTTCATCACCTAGCTATTGTATTTGAATCCAAAACGAAAAATAAAGGCAAAATAGATAAATACTAATAAAAAGTTTGAACTCTATTTATACAAACTATAAGGTGGGTATAAGGCGACGAGCTATAAAAGGTCGTCTAAAGAAAAAGGTTTTTAAGTGCTTTGTGCCACCTCGTTTCCCCGCAGGCTTGTGCGTATATTGAGAGGGACGACCGATTATTGGTTTGCCGACTCAAGTAGTAATAATCTTATTGTTGTTGTTTACTTATTGAACCTCGAGACGTTTAGGTTTTCATCTATGTTTCAATGTCGACCGAGGGTACTTTATTTCCATAGTAATTATCCTTACTCCTTGTTTTTATCAATCTTTGATTGATTTATGAAAAATACCAAAAAATAATCTTCTTAATCCTCTATCATGTTTAATTCTTTTCTCCTCACCCTCCAATTTTTAATTCTTCTATGAGTTCCTTCGTCCATTGTGTAGGGTGTGGAGACCCGTTATATGGTCTTTTACCATGTCGGTGGTGTACGTGCGAGCGTTTTGGAAATGATTTACGTCACGATTTACGGGTTAGATTTTGTCCTTTTTGTAATGATATTACTTCATGTAGAAACCCGAATTTTTCAAATAATCCTCTCGATTTTTAGCCACCTCCACACCCCACATACGCGACACCCTCGTGTGAGTTATAGGGAAACGATTATCATTTTGGAGTTGATTGTTTGCAACGATTCTCGCTTAATTACGATCAAGAACCGGCTACAATCAAAACTATAATGCTAATTGTTATCCACAAGATTCACCGAGTTTTTCACAACAATATATTTGTTGTGAGCATTATGGAGGTCCTCACGAGAGTTTTTGTTGTCAACCGATGGATCAAAATTTTTATGAGTCCATTCCTTTCTATAATTCCATTCCCTCCGGTTTTGACCAATCCCCAATATTTTCTCGTTTTGACCAATCCCAACTATTTTCTCTCGAGAGTGAAAGATTTAAACGAATTGAAACGATGTTCCAACAAATAATGAATCAAAGAAGTGTTGAAATTGTTGAAAAAAGCATCGAAGATATGTTGCAAGAAAAGAGACAAATTAATCAAGAGATTAACGATATAACTAATGAATTTGGAATTCGAAGATATCGTGGAAAATAATTGATGAGGAATTTAAAAGAGAGTGTGAGATTAAGATTAGACAACTTATGCAAGATTATAATGGATTAAGCATTGAGATTCGAAAGAAAGAACAAGCTCAAGAGGAAGCAAAATATATTTCTACTCGTGAACTCGAGCGTTCTTGTCTTTATGACGATGACGATGATGAGGATATTTTTGACGTCACTCCATATCATGACATCACTACTCCTATTCTTGATTCTTCCACCGTGGAACCCGACAATTCTCTAAGCATGGGGGACGAGCATATTAGCACTATTCCGGAAACAAAATCGGACGAAGTAATAAAGTCTAGTGTTGAGGTCCTTGTCCAAAACCCAAGAGAGTCCAATGGTATTTCTAATGGAACGTGTGATTTGTAACATTGTGATAACTCTCCTTCTTCCATTCACTTTGAGATTTTCTCTAATTCTAATGATGAATCTTGTGAGCGAATGAAGATTTTGAGTATGATACGACTTCTAGTGAATTTTCTAATGAGGAGTTCTCCGATGAACTTTTTTATAAAGATGACATTCACGACTCGGATTTTGAGGGGTTTCCCGATGAACCCACTCTTCTTCACCCATTTCCACCGGGAAATGAGGATGATAGTGATCCGGTTTTTGAGAGGTTGACATTTGAACTTGCTCCTTTAGACCCATTTCCACCAGGAAATGAGGTTGATTTGACTATTCCGATCCTTGAGAAGTTCTCTGATGAACTTACTCATTTAGATGTGGAAGACGTGATTCTTCGTGAAAAATTATCCAACGTCTATCTTCTCATTTCTAAAATCGAAGCCTTGAATTCTAAGCCTAATGCCAATTCTTTATCTCTATCTCCTATTCCCGTTGAGGATAGTGATCCGCTTATGGAGGAGATTGACATGTTTCTTGCTTCTAATGATTCTTTACCACCGGGTATTGATGATCTTGACCCGGAGGGGGCGCTCTCTTTTTAGAGAATTTACTTGATGATGATTTCGTCCCAAGTCCTCCTCCCATCCACTTTGATCTTAATGTGCGGGTTTTTCATGTTACTCATATTGAGTACCATGATCCGATTGATCACATTCCAAAGCGTGATATGGTCGTTAAAGATAAGAATGTTGATTCCATTATAGTTGAGACTTTTACACCACCATTACCATGTGCTTCATATGATTATGGATTAGCATGGGGGGAAGACACCGTGTTGTCTATTCCTTTCTCTCCCGAGGACGAGGTATTCGATCCTGAAATCATTGATTTAGGGAAATCTCGGCCTTGCACCGAATAATTGAATGATTTTTTGATCATCTTGGTGCGAGTTTATCTCGGAGAGCAAACCAAATCCATTTCATGATTTGCGACTAACATCTCTTTTTGGAGATTTGTGTTGGAGTTACTTCTTCTCATTTGTCATCCGACAACGAGGATGTGATCTTTGACCCCGACATCGTTCTTTATTATGGATTTTATTCCATTATGCCGGTTTTCACCATTTTCCCTAAGGACCAATGAATGCGGGGATCGAGTCGAGCTCATGACTCGGTTATAAAAAACAAGATGCCTTGTGGGGGAGTCCCATACATTCTATCTTCTCTCTATTTTCTAACACTAATAAGGCTTGATCTTTTCAAGCTCGTGCTTGTGTTTTGTTGTGTTGTGAATCTTAGTTATTACCCTTATCATTGAAGACTCTCGTGTTCGGTTTTTGCCGGTCCACTCGAGCTTCTATACTTTGATTGTCAAAAGGGGCACTCATTATCCTTTGATTTTTATCGAATAAAGTTTTATCTTGAAGCATAATTAATAAACGACTTATAGATTTGCGTACTCTTACCATGTTTGGACTTTTGCATTCGACTCTTCGTGTTTTAGCAAGGGGGTGTTACTCTTGGGCTAGGAAAGATTGAGGACAATGTTTGGTTTTAGCATGGGGGAGTCAATCGATATAATCGCTTGCTATTGATTTTGTCGTGTCTAAACGTAATTGTTTTTCTCGTTTTTCATAAAAATCTTAAATTTTTAGTGTATTTTATGTTTTACAATAAAGAAAATAAGTGCTTTTGACACAAATTTAGGCAATCCGTTGGTGAAAATAAAAATAGTTTTTGACTCGACTCGGTTTTTACCTTAGCTCATTCCTTAACGTTTTTAAATCAATTTTTGCTAGACTTTTATATAGGGGACTTTAAAACGCGAAAGTCTTAACTCATACGGGTTTAAGAACGAGAACTTTTCGCAAGTTCCTATAATTGATCCTAGTAAGTCGTTTATCAAGGGAACTTTAAAATGCAAATTCTAAACTTTAAAAAGTCCAAGAAGATGCAAGGTCCTATAGATGACTTGAAAACCCAAAACTTTGATTTAATAGGCTAAGTATCCATTAATTTCACATTTTTTAAATTTTACAATATGGAGAACAAGAAATGATAAAGTTTAATCGTAAGTTTAAAGGTTAAGTCTTCCTTGTATAAGTATTTTTGTGTTTGATTCTATCTCCTCGTATTTATTTTTCACACTTGAATAATTAATTGCTTAATAAATGAAGTTTTTAGCGGTTTATGCTTAATATCTTAACTCGTAACTCCTTCTTTTTCTTTCATTGTAATTAAAGTGAGAACACATTAAGGGTGTCAGCGTCGTGGACTTTTGATCATCCGATTGCGGAAATTTGGCATACTATACATATCATAATAATGAAGAAGAATAAATAAAAACATGTTCTCTATGAGCCTTTGGGTGGGAGTCATGTAGCACTAACCTTATCATTAGAGCCTTAGGGTGTATGGCATGGGGACGTGTTTAACAAAAATTGCTTCATCATCATGAGCCTGAAGGTGGGATGGTGAATGTCAATTCTCTTGTTTATGTCCAAGGAGCCTTCGGGTGTGGATTATGAATAAGGAGCACTTTTACATCTTAAAGAGCCTCAAGGTGTTTGATGTAATTGTTGCTAACTTCATTAATATGGTCAAAATTGACTTTGGAGGATTTATTGTTGCTTTAAGTAGACCTATTAGCCAAATTTCGGATCTGGGGATTTATCCCTCAAATCGTGTTAAGTTATCCTTGATGTGGGCTTTCTTTAGTGACAACGGTTTCTGAAGTCGAGGTTAGGTTTTGAGTATTGAGTTTACACCGTTTTGCCTTCATTTTTGGACTATAAAATATCAAATAAGTCAAATGAGCCTTTGGGTGAATGATAAAATTTAGAATTTAGAGATACAATTAGGAATAAAGTAGATCGGGTTTACACAAATTACTTGTGTGAGTGGTCTTAACATTGGGACTTATGATTGACAATGATCTTGTTTTTAAACTTGGCATGGAGAGAGTGAAAAGTCGAGGACGATGAATCCATTCGAGTTTTATGATCCTAAAAGTATTTTTCAAATAATTAAAGCATTACATTATGTCTTTGCAAAATAAAGTGTCAAAAGTCAAATAAAAGTGTAGTTAGTAGCTTTATTTTATCATTGCGTGAGGACACGGCAATTGTTTAGCAAGGGGGAGTTTGATATGAGTGTAATTACTCATATCAATTGTATCATTAAATGGACAATAAATGCCTAAAACTTATGAAATGGTATTGTATATGTGTGTTTCTTGTTTCATGTGTGTAGGTACCCAAGATTACGAAAACCGGCAAAAAATGACATGAGTTTGAAGAAAAGATCGAGAAGCCAAAAGACAAGTCGTTTTCGAGGATTTAATTTTATAAAACTTAATTGGGACTTAGTGGGACCCACACAAGCTTAATGGGCCTTAAAGCCCATATATGGAATAAATAAGTTACTATCTTGCAAAAGCCCAATCCATTAGGCCCAAAACAACAAAAATGGGATGGATGGTTTATCTAGTGATTGGGCCCAAGCCCAACAACACACGGTGGAATATTTATGTTTAGTCGGAATGTTATAATGGGTCTCAAAGCCCAGTTCAAGACAATAGACGGTGGAAGTAATGTGTCAAAATCCCATTAGGTTAAAAGCAATGAAACGATGGGAGTTATATAAACTTTTCATTATTGTTTATTTGGTCAAACTATCACATGTTACATACTTCCTTCGTTACAAACTAAGCAAAGAAAAAACACAGAGAAAAAGAAACTTCTTCACAAACCCTAAAAATGAATTTGGGGCTTTCTTATTTACAAGGCAGTGGCTTACAAACGCTCTAAATAATTACCCCTTATTTCAGGAGGAAGAAGATGGTACCAAGAAATCCACGTGGCTTCAAGATGAGTCACACCTCTCATTTGATTGGTTAAATCATTGAGAACTAATCATTGCACCAACAAGATCCTTCCACCTCAGCTTCAAGAAAGCACAACTAGCACATATTGGTGCCAGTGTGGCGATCCGAGTGAGAGAAGGCTATTGACAGTTGTATGATCAAGGATGTGAAGAGAGAGATGAAGAAAAAAATGATCCAGTGGCCAGAAATCAATCATCCTCAACAAACCCTCACCCTTGGTTAGCCTATAAATACCCTAGATATTTTCATTTTAAATCATCCCTTTCTTTTACTTATTGTTAGTATGTTATTTTCTAGTTAGGAAATTGTAATTTATTTTTCTGAGTATTGTAATATTCATGTCAAGTTAATAAAAGTGGTTTTAGTTCATCATCTTTTCATCTCAATTTTATTATCTTTTACTGTTGAAAATTTTAATTGCAATTTTTAAACTAATAAAATGATATGAAAATGGTTATTATTCATTTAAGCTGAAAAAAACTATAGCTAAATTGAATAATAAAAGTGAGAGGGGGAATAAATCTAACCCCACTGGTTAGATTAAAAGAAGCTGTAAAATCAATGTAAATTGTTTGGTTCGAGACTCATATGATGGTGGTTCGAATGGTTTGTTTGGCTCGAGCTTTTATGATGGTTTTTGTTTGGTGTACGAAATATTGAGGTTGACGTCATGGCTTGATTGAGTTTTGGAATCGAGTTGAATTAAAAGACGGTTCAACACCGGTCTTCTACTTCAAAGGATCTCCAAACTTGAGGTTAATCTCGTTTTCATATTTTTATAAGTTTTTTTAGTTTATAATGATAATTGATAATTTGTGAATCTGCTTATGTGTATGTTATCTGAGAACCTGTGTGTGTTGATAAGTCTGGTCATTGTAGTATTTAGTTTATTAAATCTGATATAATTTTGTTTAGGCTGGTTTTGTTTGGGGATTGTTTATTTAATCTGATATGGTAGAGTATTTATGTACTTACTAAGGTAGATGAATAAGTCAATTTGGTTTTGCTAATATGTGTAGTCTGCTTAGCTTTGTTTGCTGTTATGTTTAAATACCTTGTTGATATTGCTGCTGAGTTTGGTTGATATGTTTTGAGTTTTGAATATGACATACATATCTTAGATTAAGATTTGATAATTCTCATGGTTTAATGGATCGAGTTAGTTGATATTAAGATTATTCAGATTTTATATACTTTCTGTTTATTGATGTTATTTTATATGAACTTTGTTTGCAAGAATTTATTTGAGTATTTGTCGTTAGGAGTTTAGATTTCTAACTAATATCGATTTGTTTTTTTAGATATTTGATGCTATTTTTGATATAACTGTGATCCTGTGAATCTTATTAAGATTTAAATTGTTATTACTGCAGTTATTAATTCAGTAGATTCAAACGTTTTGGTTTGATCTACTGAGAAACAAACATCTGTCCAAAAATATTATTATCACAAAAAACGTCCTTCCTAGGACTTGAACCTAGGACCTCTAGGTCAACAGCCAACAGACTTAACCAATTGAGCTGTGGGCTCTTTTTATTATTTAACTTTGTCTTGTTATTAATAAACCCTTTGAATTTTTGGACTGTCAGATTATTTTGTTAAAGTTATTGATAGTATTAAAGCAAAACATTTATATTACTTAGTTTTATAATTAAAAAATTATTAAATTAAATATTTGTAAAAAGTATTAGTTAAAATAAAATAATATTAAAAAAATAAAAAATAATAATAATAAATAATTAAATAAATATACTTTATTACTTTTTAAATTTTTAAAATTTAAAATGTTTTTAAATAAAATTAGTATAAATATAAATTTGTTTAAATAATTTGTTTCATTTAAAAAGTAAAAAGTAAAATAATATAGATTTAAATAATTGTCTTTTAGATTTAATTTTAGAATACGATTCATGCACTTTAGGTCTAAACTTGGTAGAATTAATTTAGCTAAAAACCGAAACCAAATTCAAATCAACTTTCCTTATCAAAACGAAAGTCTCAAATTCACAAGTTCCTTGTGTAAAACGAACTGGGATCACTCTCGTTTTTAATTGATTCGTCTTTAGCTTATTTTTGGATTATTACCTTTTCCTAAAGGCAATTTCCTAAATTTGCTCTATAACGTATTTAATTAAAATACACCGACATTTACCAACACATCAAACCGCCAACGTAGAGTCCGCTCCCTTTTGTCTATTAGTGCATTGGTTCGAATATGGGGATTAAAATATCCTGAAAGAATATTCCAAACCAAGATAGAATATGTCATTTTCAAATTTCATATTTTCAAATAATTAATTTAATAAAACATTTTCTTAAAAAGAAAGTTTAATAAAAAACTTTGTCACACTTAATAAAAGTGAGTTTTAAAAAAAGATTAAATCCTTGATCACTTAATTAGGATAAGTACTTGTTTGTTCATACCTTAAGTGATAATGGTTGAAATGAAAACTACTTGAACTCAAGAATTCGTTTTTCGTTGTTTTCGTAAATGCTTGTTTTTACATATTATCGTAATCAAAACAAAGCGAGACCGAAAAATGCAAGTAACGTTTTTAGGCATCATTGCATTAACAAAGATGATAACGAATGATGCGAAATCAAGAACTTCAATCCTCGGCCAAAATCAGTGGTACGATAGAAGAAAAAAAGACAACTTAGAATGACAATAAATCATATATAAAAGAAAAGATAAAGGAATATATATGTGTTTACATCGTTATTTAATTGACATAAATATGCATTTTAAGAAAGTAGGGCATTAGTTCCCACATAGTACAATTACTCCAAAAAGCTTCTATTCTTAAACGATTTCGAACGCAATCAATGTTGTTAGTTGTACAATATCATTAGTTTAAGTTTTACGAGCTCAAACGATCTCAAAAATGCTTCAATCCATATTTTAAAATTCTATCAGTTTTGACCTTTTTGTCAACTTTGAATTTTTAGGTTTGACTAGACCAATTGATTCAGTAATTGACATTTTAAGACTCGAAGTCTAGAGGAATTTCGTGTAAACCGAAGTTTTGAACAACTTTCTAGTTTTACTCGAGACTTGAAACGGATAAAAAATGGACGAAAATGCCCTTGCATTAAATCTATCAACAAAATGATGTTTTAGAACTACGCAGAAATAAGTTCTTACATTTTAAAATACCAAATGAGCGTAACTTGCTCGTTTTTAAGATTTTCGGGTCAAATTTTTACTTCCTAAAAGAACATCTCAACAAGTTGAAACATATTTTTATGTCTAAAGTTATAAAAATATTTTCTCGACACTGTTAAATTTCATCTAAGGTTTCTATACAAAGTATATTTTTCGACACAACTTGAAATTAAATCCAATTTCATAATAACCCAGAATTAATGTAAACACAAGACTTGTGGATTCCATAAAGACGAAAGAGAATAAACTCTATAATTAATCATGTAAAGAAAAACATAGTATAGAAATGGTTCAGGAATGCTAATAATAAACTAATAAATAAAAAATGGCGCATGACATCCGTGTCTTAGATTTCAAAATGCAATGCAGGAAGGTCTTTTGGTGGTGTGATTTTCCAAAATCAGAAGACATGTCGAGAAAGAACGGGACATTAACATGTCGCACTCCTAGAGCGAGGAGGTTTATTGACAAGGGAGGGTACAAGTTTATGGAAGTAGGATCGTATTCCAGACAATCATTACACAATAGAGGATGAATTTCAAGATGACGATGGTGTTTTCAAGATACAAACAGACGTTGAAATTCGAAGTCAAACGTAGAATGGTCAATAAAATAAAACGTAATCCATGTACAAGCGTCGTGTAAAATGGTGACGTAATGGTCAATCAAGATTACGAAAACTCACGATATTATTCAAAAGGATTCAAGGAATGCTTTGAGATGTGTGACTCACATGATGTCCTTTAGTCTTTCTGGGAGACAGATTGAGCTACACAATGGACTACAGACTATTTTTCAAGACATCCAATCACAAATGGTCGGAAGCAATTTGGATATCTAAATAGATATTTTAAAGAGATTTAACAATGAAAGCAACACGCACGGTAGTAAAATAAAAATAAGAAGTTTCATCGAAAACAACACTTATCCAATCCCGAACAATGGTATCATGAGAGTATGCACAACATGTATTAGTGATTTGAGAAAAACAGACGGTTTAAAACGAACGAGCATATGAAGTCAGTCGTATCACGCATAAATGAAACAACAATAGTACTCAGAAAAGTGGTATGAAAAGTCAGCAGCATAGGCGCTCCGAATTAAAGTATGTAACGTCATAACAATATGAAGTCATTACAACAAGGTCAATTCACAAGAACAAGAATTCAAGGAATAAAGTACGGGTAGATGTCATCATAGTAATATTCAATGATAATTCATGAAGCACAAGGCTTTGAAAAGACATAATAATTATCGTCATTAGGATAATGTAATATTTTAAAATGAAATCAAGAGATGGAATATTAAAACGATAATTAAAAGTAAATAATAATGATTAGAGAGTTACCAGCGTAGATATCGAACAACATTGGAAGATTCTGTGTTTGACACTTAGGAACGTAAAATAATTGAACTTTCGGTTATAGACTAAGTTTTGAAAAACTACTCAGTTCCCTATAACCATCGCTCTGATAACAATCTGTGAGACCCCCAGAATCTGACATGGAACAACTAGGCAACGAGGGGGTTACACGTCATGGTACAGTTAACACAAAGTTGACGTAATAAAAACATGTACATTTTATCATAAAATAATCAGAGTTTTAAACATAGGTCCTAGAGTTTTATATGCGGAAAAATTTATTATTTTATCATGATTTATAACACTTATTTACCAAAAATACAGGAAAAAATCTTCTGACGGTTTTTAAATAAAACCAAAGTTGAAATATACACAGAATTCTCCAAGCGACGATAATATCCTGCGGGCTCCCATTCAAGCAAAGCTAAGTAATTATACTTGAGATTAATCATGAAATATCGTCAACATAAAGTTGAGTGATATTCATAGGTTTAGTAGTAAAGGTGTGGAACACAATAGAATTTGTAAAACAAGTAATGGGGGATAACTATGTACATTGTCCATAGTGACGGTGCATATTGTTGCTATTTAGCTCATGAACCGAAGCTTAACTCAATGTAAGTTCCTCTAGGGAGTATTCAGCCTAAATGCTCAAGTATAAACAAATATTAGTGTGTCAAGGTACTTGAGATGGGGATAGTAAATCCCGATAGATCCACCCACAACATTCGGTAAAAGCAATAATATCATTGAATTCATCTGGAAAGCATACACGTTCTGGATAGCATACAAGTTCTGGATAGCATACAGTTTTTAAATGGTTGTGTTCCACCATGTAAAATCTCACCCCGTATTTAGAAACCATGTACAAGTAAAAAGAGGCTATGAACACACCTTAGCCACGAGATAAGTCAATCACGGTACTCAGCAACTGAGTAGAAACAATGGTAATGAGACGATCACCGACAATATGGATGCCGGGGAAACATGAAAACCGCAACCTATCAAAATAAGGCGCGCATTAAGACTCGAACTCAAATATCGTTGTATACCAAGTATAATAAGACTTTAAATAATTTCAAAGTATTCACATTTCAAAACCAGTGACACGAACCAATGAATCCATACTAACCCATTTATCCAACACTACCTGTTTAAACACTTGTACACTTGAAATTGACTCGTCATACGACGCCAAGTCAACGCAAGTCAAACTATCCCTTTACCTTACTCGGACCAGTAGCTAAGTCATTTATATAATGGCTAAGCACTTGAGTAAGTCACCATGTCCAGTAGTGAATACTCAAACTCACGCAACACAAGCATTGAACTACGTGTCCAATACAAATCAGCAAGTACACTCCGAATGTACACACCGATCTACCCTATCTAGACTTGTCCGTTTTAGATGAAATTTGGTGTCAAGGTCACTTATAACCTGTAAAAGACCATGCCAAAATTTGAGCCAAATTTCACACTTTAAAGTCAATCAACTCGACACTATACTCGACCCTAAAATTTGGGATAAAATTGTATACTTGTTTAATAAAACCGTTTAAGTCACTTTAAAAGTATTATCTTGACAATCCGCCTTTTAAACTCAATACTAGACTCATCATACAAGGTATATGAACTTTAAAAATCAGTAGTATCCATTATCTAACCATGCCTAAAGTCCCCGAGAGTCGACCCAAAATCAGCCACAATTTCGGATTGTGCCGATTTGCGTCTCCCGGTACACTAATACTAAAACTAGCATAACTTTTGACTGGTAATGAGTTGGAAGCTCTATCTTATATCAAAATGAGCGTCTCGGAAAACTTTACAACAAAATCAAATGATTTCAGCCTATATCCAATCTTTAACTTACGAAAAATCTGTACTAAGCTGCTGATGTAAAATACACTTTAGAAAATCATATCAAATCAATTTTCCCACCAATTCTAACCATTCCCATACCTCTATAATCACCCTACTATCATATCCATCAACCAAACACTCCTAAAATACTTGTATGTAAAATTTTTAACAAAATCAAATATCAAAAAATAAACTTTTTAAACATGAAAACATGATGATCCTACCTAGATCGTCACATACATGATAATTTAAACAAAAATCAACCATGGAATCATCAAAATCTTGAAAGTTGATGCATGTGTGAAAATTTAGTATCAAAAGAACCACAACAAGATTATAGGATGTGGTCTTAATTTAGTTTTGATTAGATCATAGTAGATGATGATGATTTTTGGTGGTTTATGGTGTTTAGG
This sequence comes from Glebionis coronaria, assembly GCA_025667525.1. Taxonomy (NCBI): domain Eukaryota; kingdom Viridiplantae; phylum Streptophyta; class Magnoliopsida; order Asterales; family Asteraceae; genus Glebionis; species Glebionis coronaria. Next base: position 143,680 of record JANFOE010000294.1, on the reverse strand, counting down.
GTGGCGGCAAAAATTAAGGAGAAAGGAGGGAGTAGTTTTTGTTTCATGTGTGTGTTTTTTTATTGTAAGAAATGAAGTGAAAATTGGTGAAAATGCTTATATAGTATGGTTAGGTTACAAATATTGGATAGATTTGGACCTAAAAGAATTTTAATAGTTTAAAGGGTAGAAAAATGACTATTAGTAAATATTGAAAATATTTACGGGGGCTCGGGTTTCGTAAAAATACTTTTCAAAAGTTACAATGCATCATAAATATGATTATATGGTTTCCCGACACGACTTAATACGTAATTAAAACGACATCATCAAAAATATTAATTACCGAAAAAATCGAAAATAAAATGTAAAATTTTGGGCATCCGTCGGTATCGTGATCATTAGGAATTTTCGTTGTTCATTGATTTTGAGTAAACTCGTTGTAAAACGCACGCGGGTAATTTTAAATCAAAAACTTTGATTTAAATAAATAGGGAAAAATAAAATAAAGTTTTTATAATTTCAGATAAAGTATTTATCAATGTTCAGAAAGTACTTGAAAAGTATAATTTATTAAAATATTAAGAATCTCATGATTTACATATATCAATACAAGAAAACGAAATACGTTGGAAAATTCAAGAAGCACGAATAAAAGAATAAAATAATGCTAGGAGAGTACGAGTTCTTGCAACGGTGTACATGTACAATGACACGTTTCCAGGTGAAATAAGAGGAGTAAGTTTACCCTACTAATTAAACTTGTCACGTAAAAGGGATGCACCCCCAGTGGCGTCGGATCATGTATCCTTTGTTAGGCAACTTACTATAAGACGTTGTAGTAAGTGTAGCATTCCTCATACTCTATGATGGATATGCACAAGACACAGTGTGCAGGCCTTACAAACACCTCATTTCCTATGACATCGCTTATGGTAGTAGTGGCAGGTCCACACGTAATGAATTTTCAACTCACCCATAAGCTTAGAGTTACACATCACTGAATGTACTCATGAACAGGCACTTACACTCACAATCTTAGGCGTGGGTACAAAAACCTGGACATATATATATATATATATATATATATATATATATATATATATATATATATATATATATATATATATATATATATATATATATATATATATATATATATATATATATATATATATATATATATATATATATATATATATATAAACAAATATAAAAACATGCTGCAGGACGCTATGTGCATATAACAACGCAGGTCGCTATAGACATCAAAAAGATCTTACTTTACAAATAATGTTAGGAAAGGTACATGGTTACAACTAAGCACATAGTGCGACAACTGCCCTCTATAGCAGATCGCCAGCCGAAAGTGATCTCTTTAATCTGCGATGTGATGGGTTCAGTGACACACGACGTTGTGCCCAAGCCTCCTTCATATATTGCAAGACGCGTATTTGATATTCATCAATGGAAGACAGACTAACCGGTACACCATCAGATCGATTCGGGTGCGCCAAACCTAAGCCAATGACAGCGTTTGTAGGAGAAGATGTATTTTTCTTTGCCACGTGTTTAGCTTGATGCTTTAACTTGTCCTTAAGCGAAACCATCTTTGGTACACTAGCAACATAGACAGGAACTTGTAGTTGAGAGATATCTGGCTCGGCCAGGCCATGGGTATCTTCCTCCGCATCTTCTTCACAATGACTCGCCAGAGTGAGTCCTGTCATGATCACGTTAATCGGTTGATCTTGATCCTTTTCCATAACATCTATGATGGGCAGCAGGAGATCTTTTAATCTGTGGAACGCGGCATCAAAGATCTCTTGTGTGTTTCGCTACCCTCCAAAGGTCCTGTCAGTAAACCATCTTTGAAGGCACGCTCAATGGCAAGGATTTGTCCTAATAGTTGGGCAGAGGCAAAAATCTCCTTGGTCTCGCTATTGAGGTTGGGTAGCTCCACGACACCTTTGGAAGCTAGCGGAAGACCGTGCTTAATTAACCAATGCTTCTCGGCGCGTAACTGCCATTAGGTGCGGATATAGCTCCTCATCAAAGTCAGTACTCATACACCTCATAACTTCTGCCTTCTTAGCTATATCTCGATGACAGTTGGCAACAAAGTTATTACAATTCGAAGTAAGGGCTCTCATATCCTCCTCAAGCTTGGACATGGCCCCAGTGATTCTCCTCCTCTTGTCTCGCACGAAGGCGGCACTCTCAACATATGGATTTGGATAAAGATGCCTTCTTATCCTCCAAGTACTGAATGTATCCGGCATTTAAATTGGAAAAAGCGCGCAGACGTGCGAGTTTAAATTTGGCGCACACAAGCTCGTTGTCCTTTTGTCTGTAACTTGGGTAATTTTCAAATTCACTTGAGCCAAACGCTTAGAAAGATACGACATCTTCTTCTTCAATTGAGAGGCTAACGTTACCTTTTGCGACATGCCAATGGCTAGCTCTCTCATAAGCATTTCGTCGGATAGTTTGTCCAGAAGTTGGGAACGTCCGGAGGGGTTACATGCTGGTGAAAGTCCTCACAATCGGTCGCAGTGCTCAGTACGCATGCGCGCGTACACTTCCAGGGTGGAAGGAATTTCTCAGAATTGGAAGTACTAGCGTCACCCTTGATTGCTGTAACACATAAGCTGTGCATTTGTTACCAAGGAAGCTTTAGAAAGGTAATTTTTTATTAACAATACAAGAAAGTTAGGAGCAGAATTACAATATACCTTGGCACAAGTGTGTGTTCGCGTGGCCTTGAAAGCAAGCCCCATGAAGTAATATCGGCGCGCGGTCTGGTCAGCTGTGTCCTACTCCTCTTAGGGAATTGATATTGTAGGATATGTAAATCTTGCTTATGTTTTAGAGAGAGAAAGAGATAGAGAGATGGTTGATTTCACACAATTCTAGAGAGAGAAATATGAAGTTTACTATGTGTAAAATGAAGAACCACTACCCTCTCCATCAAAGGAGAGGGTTTATATACACAAGCCCTTGTCATGGGCTTTGGCTTACATTTGGGCCGGCCTACACATGTTGTAGGCTAGGCTTGGGTTTGTTAGTTAAATAACGATGTCTAGACTACGAGCTACTACTTAGTATATTGTCGAAGTGACCGAATCTTCCTAAATACGTAAAAACGTATTTCTCACAATCTCCCCCTAAGGGAGGTCACTCCAAATAAGGGTGTTACCCTAGTTACAATAATAAAATAAACCTAGCATACTATGCTTGTCTTGAGCTCGTAGTCTTCGTCTTTCTTTTCTTTTTCTTTTCTGGTGAACATGCTGATGTGATCTTTGATATCAATCTTGAGCATTAATCTCTTGCCTTGATCTTGTGCATCTATCACTTGTGATCTTCGCCTCTTTGTGACCTCTTGTCCCACATACTTATACCTTTGTAATTCTTGAAAGCTTCAGAGTTTAATACAGCGGAAGACTTAACTTTTAGGCTTTCTTGAATTTAGATGAGGTATTAAGTGCATGAAGTATAAGCATGCGGGGATGACTTGTTCTTGGATTCCGCAACGCCACCGTCTTCAAATGCTGCAACATAAGTAGACACGAACAAAATGGCTTTGAACATTTTATTTTAATTCGGTAGCATTTTACCTCCGGTCGGTGAAGACCGTTGGACGATATAAAATATCGTACTTGTGGCAGGCAGATTTAATTAAAAATCTCCTTGACAAGATTTCGCGGGTAAACCCGTTCTCTTTACTCGACCGTCCAAAGCTGACTGCGAACGTAAAGAGTAAATCATTTGGATTAAATTATCTGCATGATTGAAGCCGTCAATTCTGATTCCTGGAACAAGTTTGATTCATTAAAGAATCTCACCATCGTTGCTTTCCAGTTGTCACGAGCTTGATTCATATTGAATCTTGCAAGTTACCTACCAAGTGATGTTTGATGTTAACACTAGAAGGATTTCCACTCATCACTGTGAACACTAAGGTATCACTCTGAGTGTTCTGGCAAGATCATTGAGATTTTGCATAGAGGCCTGGAACGTGTTTAAATTCATTTAAGAATTAAACCACTGTTGCTTTCCAGTTATCACAAGTTTGATTCATAAAGAATCGCACAAGTCACCTACCATGAGCTTTTTGATATTCGCTCAAGATTAAGCTTAAAACTATCCTAAAGGTAAACTTAAAACGCAACTAAAACTTAAACTAAGGCAAGGCTTAAAATAAATCTAAGGCAAATAAACTTAAAGTGCGACTAAGTAAAAAGGCAGGAACAGTAAAGTTTAAAAATTAAAAACCAAAAACTTAAAATAAACTAAAAATACCTCACTCGGAATAATTACTCGTTCGGAATGTCACCTTCACCCGGAATAATTCTTCTTCGTTCGGAATAATCAACATTAAACACTCATTCGGAACAATTACTCCTTGATCCGGAATATTTGCTTCACTCGGAATAATGGTTCATCCAGAATATGTCACTTATCCGGAATACTCACTATTCCGAATGAAAACCTTTGATTCGGAAGAAATTTTTGATCCGAAATAAATCCTCAAACCCTTCGTTCGGAATGTTCCGAATGAACACACCTTGATCCGGAAGAAATTTGATTCGGAATATTTCACAACAACTCCTTCATCCGGAATGTTCAGAATGAACAGCTGATACGGAATATCAATTATTCCGAATGAAAGACCTTGATCGGGAATATGTCACTTTATCTGGAATAAGTCCTTTATTTGGAATAACTTTGTTGATTCGGAATACCACACTGATCCGGAATATTCCACTGGTTCGGAATATTCTTAACAAAACCTTGATTCGGAACAAACAGCTTGATCCGGAATAACCAACAAACAAACCTTGATTCGGAATAACCAACAAACAAACCTTGATTCGGAATAAAGTCTTGATTCGGAACAACCTGGAAGATCAGAAACAGCGAAGAACAAGGAGAAACAAAAATAACACGAATCTAATCTAGATCAATCAAATCAAACCAAAAGATTAAGCAAGACTAACCAAATGACATCTACTAATCATAAACAATCAATCCAAAACAATCAAACTAACAATACTAATCAAAATAATCAAAACCCACTTTAATCAAATCAATAAAACATCAAAAACATGAACATGAACATAAAGCATAAAGATTAAAGATCAAATAAGAAAGGAAGATAGAAGATTGACAATAAAAAGTAAAGATTAACAATAATAAAAAGGAAACTTACTTGAATTAAAGGAATTAAAGGTGCAAGACAAGTATTTAAATTTGACAATTAAGTAAATGACATGTATTTAAATGTGCAAGGAAATGAAATGGAAGAACTAGTGTCACTCTAGCCAACAAAATGAAATGAAATGAAATCTAATCTATTTATAGGAGGATTAGGGAGGTGCTTAGGAAGCTTCCTCCCCTGTTTCTTCTTTCTTTAATTGCATCATTAAGTCCTTAATCTTCTTAATTCTTTGACTTTAACGACTTTGTCTCGAGATTTCTTCAAACTCGTCTTGTAATTCTTCAATAAATTAGACTTGAGTTCTTCGGCTTTTAGTAAACTTCCGTCTTTTGACTTTTACTTCGATGAATCTTCAGAATTGGTCTTGGACTTCCGTTCTTTTTGCACTCTTGATTTCTTGACTTCGTCTTTTGTCTTTTTCTTCGATAAAAGCCCGTGAATGCCGTGTTTTCTTCCCTTTCAACATTTTGATCCTAAAATCACAACAAAAACACAAACCACGCATAATTCCGACATTTACGACATAAAATACACGTTTTGGCTTGGTTATTATTGTAGTTAAGTGGTAAAAAGGATGGGTGTTTACACACCTATCAATGTGCTGCACCACATGATACACAAAAATTCTCAACCATATTAATCGATCCATGAGTATTCTTCCTAACATCATTCAACAATGTAACAAATCCATTATCGATCTTAGAGTCCAATCTAGCAATCTCGGTATTAGATGAATTCCATTGGAAACAACCGGTGTGTTTCGTGGATATTGCACTCTAGACTTATCTCAATTATACCCCACGCGTCTCTCGGAGTTTTTCTTAAAAGATTACCACCCGCAGCGGCATTTAAAGAATCTTGTTCAACCATATAAAGTCCATTATAAAAAGTATTGATTTGATGCAATTCCGAGAAACCGTTGTGTGGACATTTTCTTAACAAATCTTTAAACCTTTCCCAAGCAACCCCAAACGATTCATGCACTTTTTGTTCAAATCTAGTGATCTCGTTCTTAAAGTGTGTTGTTTTGGATGGTGGAAAGAAGTAATTCATGACTTACACTAAATCATCCCATGTTAAGATCGAACCCGGTGGTTCTTTCTCATACCAAATCTTAGCGTTCCCCTCGAGCGAGTACGGAAAAAACATGAGCTTAATCGCGTCATTCGGTACATCTCTAAACTTGAGAGTCGAGGTAATACAAAGAAAATTCCGAATGTGAGAGTGTGGGTTATCGGTCTCACTGCCACGAAATTGGTCTGCACGAATGAGCAATAAAAGACCCGTCTTAATCTAAAAATGATCCGCCAAAATAGCTGGCACAACGATTGCTTTCCCATACCCTTCGGTGGTTGCACGGAGCAATTCCTCCATTGCTCGGTTATCAGCCATCTCTACAACAATAGGTGGAAGCTCGGGTTCCACTATTCGTTGTTGACGATTTCTATTTCTACGAGGAATATTTTCAAGCCTATTGTAATCAATCAAAAGTCGAGAAGATCGTAATTGCATTAACCAGAGTGACAAGAATTTAGAGGATTGAAGAAAACAAATTAGACAAGAAGAAGATTATTTTTGGTATTTTTTTTATTTGGTATTGTTCAATCAAAATGATCGATAAAAACAAGGAATAAGGATAATTACTATGGAAGTAATCTACCCTCGGTCGACTTTGAAACGATAGGTGAAAACCTAAACGTCTCGAGGTTCAGTAAGTAAACTACAAAAATAAGATTTAATACTACTTGAGTTGGCAAACCAATAATCGGTCGTCCCTCTCAATATACGCACAAGCAAGCGGGGAAACGAGGTGGCATAAAGCACTTAAAAACCTTTTTCCTTAGACGGACTTTTATAGCTCGCCTCCTTATACCCACCTTATAGTTTGTATAAATCGAGTTCTGATAGATGTAGATTTTACACTTTGTTTAGGAAAACAAAGGTAATTAGGGTAAGTACACAAGTGATTTAGGAAAACCACAAGTTATGACCCAAAGTGGGGATCGTTCTCAAGGAGGCTTGGTGTGTGTGTTAACAGATTATTAATAATGTGATTATGATTATGAAAAAAGAAAATAGAAATGAGATTAGAAGAGAATGATGGTTACGATGACGAATTACACTAAGACGATTAGTCGTACACGTAAAACCGTAAAAAGTGACAAAATAAAAATTTACCCTAAAAATTCCTAGAAAATTGCAATAAATCCTAAATAATGTAATTAGAGTTTACGAAAAATCAAAAATCACTCAAACCTTTTATTTAATTAAATAATAATTTTTTCATGCTAATTAAAGCCCAAAAAATCAATTTAATTAACAAAAAGCCCAAAATGAGATTTTTTCAATCGTAAACCTATAAAATGACTTAACTAAGTTTAAAACTATTTTTGAAAATTTTAAAATTAATTAAAACTATTTAAAAACAATTAAAAACTATTTAAACTTAAAATAATTATAACATTTAAGCTAATGACAATAAAAATATTCTAAAATTTGAAAAATTCCTAACATAATGTATTTAACCTAAGAAAAATATAAAACTGGATAAACCTAAATTTTAATTTTTAATAATAAAATAATAATAAAATAATATTAAAAATCCAAAATTTATAAAAAATTCTAAAAACTTGCAAACTAGTTTAATTTAACCTAATAAACTCAGAAATGAAGTTAAAACTACCTAAATACCCCTAATGGGCCTAGAATGGGCCAAAAGTCCAAATAGTTAGCTTAATGGGCTTATTAAGGCCCAATAAGAAAAATGTATTCCAAATAAGCCCAAAAGCTCCTATTTGACTCAAAATTTGATTTTAAAGACAAAACTCTGAAGGCCCAAAAGCTGAAAATGAGTATAAGTGTAACACCCCATTTTGATAAATGGAATGTCACGCGTGATTATGGCGTGTCATCAAAGCATGCAAGGTGATATGTAGTAAAACATACATGACCATAGGGAAAACCGGAATCAAACATCGGTTCCCAAACATAAGCCCAAAACATAAATAAAGGAAATGAACTGAATAAAGACTAAACAAGCATAACTATATGAAGGCAAAAAGGAAAAGAAGTCTCTGGCAGCTTCCATCCTATGTGCGTCCTCCAAATGCTCGAGTCTTGGGTACCTGCCGTTTTGGGACATGGAAAGGAAAGTAACGGCTGAGCAAGACGCTCAGTGCACGGATGTACAATAAAGCATGAAATAGGATAAGCATGTAACATATAACAGCGGAAGACTAAGTTCTGAGTAACTGGTTAAGTATCAAGAAAACTGGTTTTATAGTTTGAAAAGCCTTATGTTTAACTTGTGAAAACTGTTTTAACATATAAATACCATAGCCCATATAGGTCATGAAAAGGTCACGTGCATGAATACTTGGAGGGGTGACCTCATCATGCTGATCAGAGGGGATGCCTCTAATCAATATACTGATTTGGGTAGGAGGGATCAGCTCCTTGTGAAGGGTGCAAGGCACACACCACATTCACCATGATAAACTGAATAAAACATGTAACTAGGATGCACCCATACGCCCCACCTGATATAATAATATGGCCAAAACTGAAAGGGACGCCACGAGCAATCACTCCGCCGTGGGGAAGTCATAACATCGGTGCCTCCAATGCTATGGTTAGGGTACCTCCATAACTAGGTGAAACTGGTCATGCTTGTATATGGCTATAGTTTATGCTAAATTAACATAAGCAGTTCAAAACAATAAAACAAATGCTGGGGAAAACAGTTGGCTGCATACGGGGAAATCCTAATAAGGAAGGAATGTCCATACTGAAAGGACGGGAATCCGTACCTCAAGTCCAGTGAATGAACGGAAGAAAGACTCCTACTTCTGGATCACTAACGCTACATGAATACACACGTGTATAAGTATCGATTCACTGATTACATACTGGGTTTTGTGTCTCATTTTAGCTGATTTGGTATGTTTTAGGTCATGGTTCACTGTTTAAAGCCTTAAACTATGTTTATCTAGTATTCTGGTTAATCTGATTAAGTATTACTGATGTTTCATGTATTATTATACTTACTGTGTAATAATAAGTAACTTTCCAAAAATAGCAGGTTTCCAAAAATAGAAAGTTTCCAAAAATAGAAAGTTACCAAAAATAGAAAGTTTCCAAAAATAGAAAGTTTCCAAAAATAGAAAGTTTCCAAAAATAGAAAGTTTCCAAAAATAGAAAGTTTCCAAAAATAGAATTTACTGCTTAAAATAGATTAGTTTCTAAAAATAGAAAGTTTCCAAAAATAGATCAGCTGCCTTAATTAAATAAGTTTCCATATATAGATGGTTTCCATAATTAGATTAGCTGCCTGAAATAGATAGATTTCCATATATAGAAGGTTTCCATAATTAGGTTAGTTGCCTTATTTAATTAAGTTTCTATAAATAGAAGTTTCCATAATTAGAATTAAGCTGGTTACATAAGCTAACATATAAGTCTAAGTGTTTATAAGCTGATTTCTTAAGTCATATGATATAGTGTATAGTTTAATTATTATCTCATGTATTTCAATTAAACTATAGGTTAAGCATTTTAATTAAGGTATAACATGTTTTAATTAAAATGGAATGAAAATACTTAGGTTAAAATGTGTATTATTATTAATAATAATATAACCTAAGTCATGTCTAAATTAATTAATTATAGGCATGTTTTAATAATTAATTAATTATAACTTATAACATAAAATACTTAGGTTAAATTAATGTCATGATAAACTAATAATTAAAATAATCTAAGTCATGATTTAATTAATATTTCATGTTATTAATTAATTATATCCTAAGTTCATAATTCATAAAAATTAACATGTAGCCTGAATCATGATTTAACCAACGAACCATGAATCGGGCATGAATTCGACACCGTACCCCGGGCCAAACCCGGGGCACATGTGTCCCCTTGCTGCCGTGGGTCCCACATGAGCCAACCAAGACCAAAAGTGGTCTTGGTGGTGGCGGCAATAGCAAACCAAACCCCCCTCGGGTTTGTTTTGCTAGGCGGCTAGAAACAAACACCCCTTTAAATCATTCCTTGATTTTATTTAATACCAAAACATGTTAGATCAATGATTAATTACCTTGTTTTAATAAGAAAAATAATAACATGTTCATGAAAATAATCAAAGATCAAAAGAATTAAAAAGAATTAGAAAGAAGGGTTTGAAAGGTATACCACTATGTAGCTTGGAAAGAGGATGAACAAACACTGATTATACAATAGTTTTTAAGATCAAAATCAAACAAATCACCCCCCTATGGTGGTGTAAAGGTGGCGGCACCAAGAGAGCAAGAAGGAGAGGAGAAAAAACTCTTTTAGGGTTTTTGTGTTTATTTCTTGAAAATGAAAAGTGAAAACATGTTTTACTCTTTACCCCCCTTTACTTGTAAAGTCCATGGGCTAAGCCCATTTCTTGTATATGAGCCGTGGGTATGGGGGCCCCACATGGGGTACCCGTACCTTTCTCGTGTCCCGATGTTTCGTGTTCGTTCGTGGTTAAACGTGCTCGTGTGTAAAGTGTTTCTGTTTAATCTAACGTGTCGTTTATCGTAAACTTAACGCTCGTAAATATATTATAAGTATTTACGTAATTATTTTAGTTAGTATTTTAAATGGTGATCATGATTTAATTATGTTCACGTGATATATTATTAACTGTTTATCATGAGTTCGTACGTAATCGATACTTGTCATGTCATACACGTATGCACTTGCTTGATTATTAGCACATGAATGTGATCAATACTAACTGAGGTAAGTTTTTATCTAGGACGTACGATCTTAAGGGCACTATTCATGGTAAAAGCATGCGGGTTTTACAATTCTTCCCCCCTAAAAAGAATAATTCGTCCCCGAATTATAGATAAAGTAACTGGAAGCGAAACATACCCGAATCAAACTGGAAAGGTATGCAAAATAACGGAAATGAAGGTGACATGGTAGAAGGGAACGTGGAACGTGACATGTCTTGAAAGGACATGGAACGTGACGTGACTGAAAGGACATATCTAATTGATGAGAAAACGGATAAAAGTCCGGATGAACTTGTCCGTTTCCAAGTGGCCTCCCTCTTGGAACGGTTCCTTCAGAAGATCCTGACACTAATGATAAATCTTGTCCTCCTGACCTTGACTTGGAATACGAAGAAATTCTTGCTTATCAACGGAAGGTAGATCCCCTAAATTCGATCGAGGAAAATAGGAGTTAACGTGCAAGGGTAACTGAAACGTTACGATGCAAGACAATCTGATAATTAGAAACGATGCGCGAGACATAAAGAAACGTAGTACGTGAAAAATTTTGAACGTGATACGTGAAAAATTTTGAACGTGCTACGTGGAGATATGGCGAGTGTAGTATGAGTAAACATATCACGATACATGATACGTGTAACATTATTTGATCATGATATGAGGAACGTGGAATGAACATGACATGTGAGACATATCGTGATCATAGAATATAATGGCGGTAACACCAAACGCTACAAGGTGAGACGTGGAATATGACGTGAAACGTCTATCTGATGATGGAGGGTTATACTAAACTTGGGTCTGGTCTCGCAAGTTCTTGCCAACTTCCCAGAATGAGGAAAGAAATGAACATAAAATCGTAAGCCAAAATACGATCATGAACGTGAATAGTGTCATGAACGTGAGCGCGAAAGCAAGTCGTGGAATTAGAATGAAGACGTGAAGTAAGTTAGGAGTACAATTACGAATCTTTGTCTGACCCGATAGCTGGGGGATTGCCAAGTGATCGGATAAGCCTTGGGTGGAACATGTTCGTTAAATCTGTTGGTTCTGAAATCCGTACGGATGTAAGGATTCTGCAGACTTGATCAAACTGTTGACAATAACCCAGATAGCATCATGCTTCTTCTGAGTTTGCTGAAATCTGGTAACTAAAATCCATGGAGATCTTGTCCCTTTTCGATTCTCAATCTCATATGATGAAAACATCCCAGTTTGTTGGTGTCCTATCTTAACCTGTTTGTATAACAGGTACCTAGATATGAACGTAACTGTATCTTGCTTCGTAGAAACTTGATACATAGAAGGTTGCGAAACTCTGAGTCTTTGAATTAGACTTCTCCTAGCGTAGGATTTCCTAGAACACCTAATGTAGTGTAGGGTTCTCTCCTTTACGCATAAGCTGAGTCATGGTAAGATTAACCATAGAAACCCATGTGATTCAGCGTGTCACTGTTATGAAACAGAATTGATATTGGAAAATTTTCTAGGGTAAAATTTCTCTTGGCATAAAATTTGTAACATAGTGCAGATATGGTCCTCCTGTTCTTCTCTGGGCTTACCGGAAATCAGGTTATCCTCAATGAAAACGCTGATAAAATTGTTTAGGAGTTCATGGAAACTCAATTTATTAAGTCCATAATGCGGTTGGAGCATTGATGAGACTAATTAAAAATCATAAATCTGGCATGACCGAGTCGTGCACGAATAGCAGTCATGGACATGTCCTGCTTTTTTACTCGTCACTGTTGGCAGCATGATCGTGAGTTCGATCTTGAAAAATGATTAACACCATACGGTTGATTGGACATGTTGTCAATATGTGGAGGAGAATAATGGTCATGAATGGTGATTTGTTTAAGTCGATGGTAGTCGACACATAATCTCATGGTACCGTTCTTCTCCTTGTAGGTTCTTCTGGAATGTATAGGAAGATTTTGGAAGAATCCACTGGCTATGCGTAAAAGGACTTAAGTAGTCGTGTCTTACTGACAGCTAGAAAATTTTAGCGACCATGGCTAACAATGAACCTGCTTGTAAGCGTAGATAATATGTACGGATTTTCCTGATGGAAAATCAAGCTGAATGTATTTAGGAGCCTGAACATTACTGTACATAATTATGAATCGTAGCATGGTGTGATGTTCATAGTACATAATTAGGGTAAAAATTTATCTCGTGTCTGTCCGAGGAAAATGCGTTAGCAGCTTGGATCTTATCATTAAGCTGAAGAAAAACCTTCGTATACGTGGGAATACGAAAGGCGTCCTTCATGGTTATGAATATATGAACTATGGTGAAAGAAATGAAAGTGACATCGGCAACGTGACAGTTCTCACTGATGCGCCGATAATGGTATTGAAATTCTTGTGGCCTGATTAATACCTGGCACAACAACATAGATATACCCTTGGAGGGTACCCTGAATTTCTTAGAAATGTTCCATAATTAGACGTGAGTCATGTGTCTTGACTCGTGTCTTGAGAAATGTAAGCGTGACATATGTCTTGACTGGTATCTTGACATGTGTCCTCAGAAAGTATACGTGAGACATGTGTCTTGACTGATGTCTTGACATGTGTCTCGAGATGTGAAACAAATATAACCACAATATTAGGTTAATATGCCAGAATTGGCGGATCGGTTGGACTACTGATCATTTGTATGTCTGATCACGTCCATGGCCGGAGCCTCGGTTGCGATTTCTAAGATAGTTGCTGTCATAGTAGTGGTTACTATCATCTTGTCTGTCGGTTCCCTGACGGTCATTCTCATGACCGTGACTCATGTAACTATTTAGCTGAGTGGCTGGCTGGTACTGGTTTGCACTCATATGGCTGAAATGACAGCCGAACGACGTGTGACATGTAACTATGAATTTCGGATAATGATTGATGGGAATTGTCTGATGGTGAAGCATCTTCTCGTCCAATTGCTTTGCTACGACGCCTTTGTCTTCGTCTTTTAGGATCCCCAGGTTGTGAACAGCATCAGCATCAGCATCTCGTAGCGTCTCCCAACATCAGCAACATCAACCTTCAGTAACATCTCCAAGCTATGAGCGGCATCGACAATCTTGTAGAATATCAGCAAGTGAACATACGCCTGAGATGATGTAGACTCGACTAGCGAATACTCGTGAAGTATTGCAAGTGGAATACACATGGATTAAGGTACATGTATACACATGAAATATGATACGTGGAGTACACATGGAATGCACCTGAAATGATCGGTATGGGCTCGATCATTTGTCATGATTTAAGGAAGGTAAACCGGTTAAACGGTTAGGAAAACCATTGTGATAACCTTGCTGTATTTGCATAGACATCATTCTGGTTGCATAGCGAAACGCTAAAGTGTGGTTACACAAAATTCAACGATGATTTGCCTGACGGCATGATCAATGTAAACCAACCATGATTATCATGAAAGCATGATTCAAGAAATCTAACAATATCTTGCAGGACCACGTAAATAACAAAAGAGGCGTGAAACATAATCAACATGAAGGTGGAATTATCATGAGGAAACATGAAACCATCTATTACAAGAAGTGTATAACATAATCAGCATGAAACTGAAGTTAACCATGACAGTATGAAGGCATACTTGACATAAAAACATAATAACTTATGATGGGACATGAAAAAAATTTATGCCAATTTAAATCATGAGAAAAATTTTATGCAAGAAAACAGTGCATGAATGCGTAATGTAGTTTATAAAACCTTTATATGTGCGAGGGAACGCCTATGGGTCGGTTCCAAAACAAAAGACATGGCGAGGGGACGCCTATGGGTCGGTCCCAAAGTTAAAAGTTTCGATAAAAGCACATGCGACTAAATAGGGCCAGTCCTGTACCAACCATTACTTAGTCAAAATTCCTGTAACAGATGACATATGATATAAATGCATGAATGCATGAAACATAATAATTAAAAGTCATTGTCAAAACTTAACAGAAAAATTTTTATGTGAAAATTATGAACTACTGGGGTCAGTCCACATCGTCACAGTTCACGAGGAACATCATGCATAGATAATGACACATAACTAAGTATGGATGACGGTTGTTCATTCCATATTAGTAAGACGATACTGGTGAAAACATCATGGTGAAAACAACAAGGTGCTGAAAACGTCATGGCTAAAACAAAAAGGTGCTGAAAACGTAATGGTTGAAACAACAACGCGCTGAAACATCAATATGTGGAATAACAAACGTTGGCTTAGGAAGCTCCTGGTGACTACCCACTAGTCACATGTCAAGTTTTAGAGCCTACAGGTCGAAGCCTTGGCTCTGATACCATAATTGTAACACCCCATTTTGATAAATGGAATGTCACGCGTGATTATGGCGTGTCATCAAAGCATGCAAGGTGATATGTAGTAAAACATACATGACCATAGGGAAAACCGGAATCAAACATCGGTTCCCAAACATAAGCCCAAAACATAAATAAAGGAAATGAACTGAATAAAGACTAAACAAGCATAACTATATGAAGGCAAAAAGGAAAAGAAGTCTCTGGCAGCTTCCATCCTATGTGCGTCCTCCAAATGCTCGAGTCTTGGGTACCTGCCGTTTTGGGACATGGAAAGGAAAGTAACGGCTGAGCAAGACGCTCAGTGCACGGATGTACAATAAAGCATGAAATAGGATAAGCATGTAACATATAACAGCGGAAGACTAAGTTCTGAGTAACTGGTTAAGTATCAAGAAAACTGGTTTTATAGTTTGAAAAGCCTTATGTTTAACTTGTGAAAACTGTTTTAACATATAAATACCATAGCCCATATAGGTCATGAAAAGGTCACGTGCATGAATACTTGGAGGGGTGACCTCATCATGCTGATCAGAGGGGATGCCTCTAATCAATATACTGATTTGGGTAGGAGGGATCAGCTCCTTGTGAAGGGTGCAAGGCACACACCACATTCACCATGATAAACTGAATAAAACATGTAACTAGGATGCACCCATACGCCCCACCTGATATAATAATATGGCCAAAACTGAAAGGGACGCCACGAGCAATCACTCCGCCGTGGGGAAGTCATAACATCGGTGCCTCCAATGCTATGGTTATGGTACCTCCATAACTAGGTGAAACTGGTCATGCTTGTATATGGCTATAGTTTATGCTAAATTAACATAAGCAGTTCAAAACAATAAAACAAATGCTGGGGAAAACAGTTGGCTGCATACGGGGAAATCCTAATAAGGAAGGAATGTCCATACTGAAAGGACGGGAATCCGTACCTCAAGTCCAGTGAATGAACGGAAGAAAGACTCCTACTTCTGGATCACTAACGCTACATGAATACACACGTGTATAAGTATCGATTCACTGATTACATACTGGGTTTTGTGTCTCATTTTAGCTGATTTGGTATGTTTTAGGTCATGGTTCACTGTTTAAAGCCTTAAACTATGTTTATCTAGTATTCTGGTTAATCTGATTAAGTATTACTGATGTTTCATGTATTATTATACTTACTGTGTAATAATAAGTAACTTTCCAAAAATAGCAGGTTTCCAAAAATAGAAAGTTTCCAAAAATAGAAAGTTACCAAAAATAGAAAGTTTCCAAAAATAGAAAGTTTCCAAAAATAGAAAGTTTCCAAAAATAGAAAGTTTCCAAAAATAGAAAGTTTCCAAAAATAGAAAATACTGCTTAAAATAGATTAGTTTCTAAAAATAGAAAGTTTCCAAAAATAGATCAGCTGCCTTAATTAAATAAGTTTCCATATATAGATGGTTTCCATAATTAGATTAGCTGCCTGAAATAGATAGATTTCCATATATAGAAGGTTTCCATAATTAGGTTAGTTGCCTTATTTAATTAAGTTTCTATAAATAGAAGTTTCCATAATTAGAATTAAGCTGGTTACATAAGCTAACATATAAGTCTAAGTGTTTATAAGCTGATTTCTTAAGTCATATGATATAGTGTATAGTTTAATTATTATCTCATGTATTTCAATTAAACTATAGGTTAAGCATTTTAATTAAGGTATAACATGTTTTAATTAAAATGGAATGAAAATACTTAGGTTAAAATGTGTATTATTATTAATAATAATATAACCTAAGTCATGTCTAAATTAATTAATTATAGGCATGTTTTAATAATTAATTAATTATAACTTATAACATAAAATACTTAGGTTAAATTAATGTCATGATAAACTAATAATTAAAATAATCTAAGTCATGATTTAATTAATATTTCATGTTATTAATTAATTATATCCTAAGTTCATAATTCATAAAAATTAACATGTAGCCTGAATCATGATTTAACCAACGAACCATGAATCGGGCATGAATTCGACACCGTACCCCGGGCCAAACCCGGGGCACATGTGTCCCCTTGCTGCCGTGGGTCCCACATGAGCCAACCAAGACCAAAAGTGGTCTTGGTGGTGGCGGCAATAGCAAACCAAACCCCCCTCGGGTTTGTTTTGCTAGGCGGCTAGAAACAAACACCCCTTTAAATCATTCCTTGATTTTATTTAATACCAAAACATGTTAGATCAATGATTAATTACCTTGTTTTAATAAGAAAAATAATAACATGTTCATGAAAATAATCAAAGATCAAAAGAATTAAAAAGAATTAGAAAGAAGGGTTTGAAAGGTATACCACTATGTAGCTTGGAAAGAGGATGAACAAACACTGATTATACAATAGTTTTTAAGATCAAAATCAAACAAATCACCCCCCTATGGTGGTGTAAAGGTGGCGGCACCAAGAGAGCAAGAAGGAGAGGAGAACAAACTCTTTTAGGGTTTTTGTGTTTATTTCTTGGAAATGAAAAGTGAAAACATGTTTTACTCTTTACCCCCCTTTACTTGTAAAGTCCATGGGCTAAGCCCATTTCTTGTATATGAGCCGTGGGTATGGGGGCCCCACATGGGGTACCCGTACCTTTCTCGTGTCCCGATGTTTCGTGTTCGTTCGTGGTTAAACGTGCTCGTGTTTAAAGTGTTTCTGTTTAATCTAACGTGTCGTTTATCGTAAACTTAACGCTCGTAAATATATTATAAGTATTTACGTAATTATTTTAGTTAGTATTTTAAATGGTGATCATGATTTAATTATGTTCACGTGATATATTATTAACTGTTTATCATGAGTTCGTACGTAATCGATACTTGTCATGTCATACACGTATGCACTTGCTTGATTATTAGCACATGAATGTGATCAATACTAACTGAGGTAAGTTTTTATCTAGGACGTACGATCTTAAGGGCACTATTCATGGTAAAAGCATGCGGGTTTTACAATAAGCTAGCTTATTTCAAATCAGCTTATTCTTAATGGGCTTTTTGGCCCATTAAGCTATAAGCTGATGCCATAAGCTCAAATTAGACACACAAGCTTCTTTTGAGTTACTTAAGAGTTCTGTAAAAAAGAAATTTGAAATAAGCACAAGCAATAAGCCTGAAAAAGCTATAAGCTATCTTCACAAAACGACAAAATAGTCGTTTTCGAGTTCTAGGCCACCCCAAGAGCTGATTCCAATTTCAACAAAAAGTTTTTCAATAAGCACACTCAATAAGCTGGAATAAGCAGATAATCACTTAATTAAAAGTCAACTTTATGAGTTTTCTAGCAAAAAGTCAAAGCCAAGGTCTAATAAGCTCCAGTTCACACAAATGGGTCAAATGAGGAAGATTGATCACAAAAAGTACGTTGTTGCAAGTCTGGATAAGCCAATATGGCTTATTAATAAGCTAAATGAAAAATTACACTAGTAGAGTCTAGTTTTGGTGTCTAAAAAGTGGAAACTTTTTCCACTACTTGACTTAATTAACTTTTTGTCTTTAGTGACTTCTTTGTGGATTCAAGTTTCACAAAGGCAACCAAATGATCAGTTAAT
The DNA here is from genome assembly GCA_025667525.1 of Glebionis coronaria. Classification (NCBI taxonomy): domain Eukaryota; kingdom Viridiplantae; phylum Streptophyta; class Magnoliopsida; order Asterales; family Asteraceae; genus Glebionis; species Glebionis coronaria. Next base: position 124,807 of record JANFOE010000294.1, on the reverse strand, counting down.
CATAAGGAGTCAATAGCAATCAAAAAACACAATCACAAACAGCCAATTAGTACAGTTAATTCAAAATATCACCAGATCTAGCCCAGACATGAACAATAAGCAGTTATGGTTCAATAGGCACTTATAGCAAAATTCAGCAAGCCAAACATCACCAAATGCACACACAAGCTTTAATATATTCAAATGAACAAATCTAAAAAAGTTTCATGCAATGGTTCAAAGTGTAGGTCAAGATTCAAGCACAAAAAGTTACTGATGAACTATGAACATGCAGTTATGAATACTTGCTGATGTATTTGACCACCAAGCCAAATTCAAACCCCACAATCTTGTTAACAGGTTATATTAACTATGTTCAAACACTTTTTAGCCCTAAGCATGCATACACTCTAGGTGTTCCCAAAGTCTTAGGTCAAAAACAGTCAAAACAAGCAAAATATAGCACAATGTTTAATTCTAGGTTTTAAAGCCAATAACTTGCAGGTTTTAGTTCTCAATCAAGTAAATAACAGATAACAAGCATAAACAACAACTTTCAACAACACAATAGCAACTTATGATCTTAAACAGATAATCCCAAACACCCCTTATCTTTTTCAAATCAACTTTAAACAAGTATAAGTGTATTTCAAGACTACCCAAGCCCAATCAAACATATAAACAAGTATAACATGCAGTATCAAGCAAGATTAGACCACAAATTCAGCAAGAACACAAGTAGAACACAAAATCACCAAAAATCAAGATTTTAAGCAGATTTTGAGTAGAAAGGTGCAAACCTCATGGATGTACATCCACACCCACGAATTTTGAGCTTATGTGCTAGCAAGAACAAGCACAAGCTTCCACAAACAAGCCTGCTAAGATGGAACAAAGTTAGAAGCACAAATATCAAAAACAGAAAAGTGAAAAATCCTTGATTAATGCAACCTTAGTTCCCCACACTTGATTATCCCCAAGTTATAAGCTTCAGAACACCTTCATATCACAATATCAGGATGCTATGATCAGCTTATAGCCCAAAAATTCCAAGGTTTGAACAACACATAGCAAAATATCAAGATTTAAGGAAAATATGCAAACTTTTGCAAACTCCTTTGAAAACAAGTTTTAGGATTCAAGAACAGTTAACATCAAACAATTATAAACAGATAATAAGGTTGGCACTTGATTTTTCTTCACCAAATTCAAACACATTTCATTACTTTGAATATATGATTTACAGAATTGTGAACTTAGGAAAATTCAAGAGAAAACTGAAAACTAATGAGTCCTATGCCTTTTATAGGCTACAAGTGATGTCTAAGAACAATAAAAACGTAAACCCTAATGCAGTAGAAGTCCCAAAATGCCCCTTGTCTTGTTTGAATATCTTGGCATCATGTGAAGATAATTGGCTGTTTGTATGAGGTGTCAAGGCTGCAATTGTGATTAAAGGCTTATAAGAAACCTTAGGATTGAAGTCAAATCTTGGGCGTTGGATTCACTAGCCATTTTGGCATTTTCCCCAAAGGTGGTATAGCAGGGTTTATCATGTGAGCTGTTGAGTGACGTGGCCAAGGGTTTAAGGGTGGGGTTATGTTTAGCTTCACCTTAATCATAAATCTGGAATGAATTAAGGGATAATATAAAGTAATTAGCAAAAGCCCAAATTTGCTTATGAACATGAAGAACACTGGTTTGATCTTTATTTTTGTTTAAAAGTGTTGTTTAGCGCGTAATTAACTAATTAAATAATTAGTTAGTAACGGCTGGTGAGTGGGATGGTGATGTGGAGCCAAGGTGAGCAGCCATTGGTTGGTTTTTTATAGTGGGGCACGTGTCACAAGTTAATAGGTCTAGGTATCTTCTTTGTCTGCCCAACATTAGTCCCTCACCTTCTTTAATCCTTTCATTTGCATTTTAAACCCACAAAACTGAAACTCCTTTGTTATTGAAGTTTTACTTTTCACACTTTTGCCCCAAATACTTTTCCGAAGTATTTTCAGGGGTATTTCTTGCCAATTCTTGATTCTTGAAGGGTTGTTTTGGCATATTCTTCATTGATAATGGTCTTGACTTGTCTTGTTGACTTCTTGGAGGGCTGATTTTGACAAATCATAATTAATGAGGGACCATTTTTGCCATTTCTTCAAAGTCAAGGGTCCTTTTGGTAATTTGACTTTTTTTAAAGGACCAAACTTGTAATTTCTTGTAACTTGAAGGTCTTCATGTTATGTTTGACTTTGAGGAGGACTAATATTTACAATTTAGTTTTGTTGAGGGACTAAAATTGCCAATTCTTCAAAGTGGAGGGCCCTTTTTGTAATTTTGACAAACTTTAGGGACCAATCTTGTAATTATGAAGATACAAGGGTTTAAAGTGTCAATTCTTCAATATTGGAGGAACCTTCTTGCACAATCTTCAAATCTTCAAGGGTTTGTCTTGGAAAATCTTCATTAGGGCATGTTTCAATGTGCGGCTTTGTTTCCCGTGTTCGTTTTTGTATGATTCTTGTGATCTTTTGTAAATTTCTCAATATCCGTACCTAAAATACACAAGCAACAAACATTTGGCCATTTTTATGATATTTTATGCATTTAAAGCCCTTTTTGGACGATGAGACTATGTATAAAAGCAGTCTCATCACTCCCTATACTAAACCATTGCCGTGCCCTCACGCAATGCTAGAATAAAGTATCATAGCATCTCCAAAATTCATTTTTATTCACTTTTATTGAATGATAAACTAGCTATACTACTTCTATTACTACTACTTTCGTTTTAGACATACTGTATGATTTTCATCGCAAAATGGGACGTTTAGGTTCATAGAATAAGAACACGTGAATGCTTCGTTAGAAATAATTTCATCGTCCTCGATTTTCACCCTAATTCCATGCTAAGCGTGCAACGAGATCATTGTCATTATAAGTTAGTAATGCTAACACTACTCATATGCCCTAATCATGTACTTATCCTCCTATTTTCCTAAGTTGTATCTCTTATATTTTATTTTGTCTTGAATGTTTCACGAGGATACATTGTTTGACTTATGCGATAATAGAGATTTAGGTCTAAAAATAGAGTCCCAACGGTGTAACCAAGACCATCGAATTAATAACCCCTCCTAATAGACAACGATGTCAAAAACATAAGTAAACAAGACGATCGATAAACACGGTTTTATAACGGTTTTGAACATGAGACTTATTACCAAGACTTTTATACGCCCCCTAACGGAAGGGCCTTATTATCATAGGTTTACCTCCATCTTTTATTCAACTTCTCCATGAAGCTTTTATTATGACTTCGGTCTTGCCTTGCCTTTTATTATCCACCTCATCGGTGGTTTTATTAGCCAAAGACGTATATCCTCACACTAAGGCGAATTTTGGATCTTTAAAGCTTTAAAGATTAAGGCTTGATTCACTTTCAATTTTGCACAGATTTTTCGGCCTTGTGAGCTTCAAATTGTTTGCTTGATTTAGGTGAGCACTTGAAATCTTATTATTGGGTGAAGCTTTCGATTATTCGGGTTACCAATACTTCAAAACCGTGACGCTGGCGATACCTTAATGTCTTCCCAATTTAATTGCATGGAAGCTACTAGAAAAGACTAGAAACCAACAATGAATACTAAACCGCTAAGTCAATATTTATTAAGCAAAATATATTTACAAGCGAAGGGAGAATAAGCAAAAAGCGAGAACACATGAGTTTTTGAAAGAATACGAGTACTCTACGTTTAGCATAGTAACTTATAATTAACTCTATCATTTTTCGTCCTCATTTAAGAGACTTAGCCAAATAAAAAGTTAAGGAATCGAAGCTAAGTGCTCAACACGCACGGTCGAGTAAAAAATTACTCTTATTCTCGCCATCGGAAAATCTACATTCGTGTCTTCAAACACTTATAAAACATGAGAAAAATTTTAAAATTTGGCCATTTTTAGCCTTATTTTGCAACAAAACGATAAACAAAAAGATAAACTTTGGAAAGCGTGAAGGTTTGGCAAGGCAAGTATCTATTCACCCCCCATACTAAAGTTAAACATTGTCCTCAATGTTTCGAGTCTAGGGGTGCAAACACCCCTATACTAGAGACGTAGTCGAATGCCTAATCTAGCATGGAAAGGATGTAACCATTAAATTTAAAGTCGTTTATGAAGTGTGCTAAAAACCTAAGGTTAGAACATCAAAGGATATATCATGGATATTGAGAAAGACTTCAAAGCAAACGATCGAGTGCTCCCATAAAATGAACACGAGAGGCTCCAATCGTGAAGATAATGATCATCTAAAATCCACAGTTCACAAACAACCACGGAACAAAGGTTGGAAGGGCACAATTCCCCACACGTTACAACATTAGAAAGCGATAATATGTACATAGGATAAGCATGGGACTCCCCCACGAGGCACCTCGTTTTTTATTACCGAGTCATGAGCTCGACTCGATTCCCTCAATACTAATTATCATTGGGGAAGGTGATTTGGTCGAGGTAGTTCAAGGATGGAACTTCCGCGCCAAAGTAGTGCTTCAACCTATGTCCATTCACCTTGAAATTGGGGCCATCATTTTGAGCTAGCTCGATGGTCCCATATGGAAAAACTTGAGTCACGGTGAATGGACCGGACCAACGGGATTTCAACTTATCTGAAAAGATTTTCAAACGAGAGTTAAAAAGCAAAACTTGATCCCCAATGTAAAAAACCTGGTTTTTAATTTTTGAAACATGCAACTTTTTAGTATTTTCTTAATAAACAAATGAATTTTCATAATCAATATCCCTTAATTCATCCAATTCATCCAATTCATTTAATTACATTTTCCGGTGTTTTCCCGCGGTCTCCATATCATCATTACAATGCTTTAGGGCCCAATAAGCTTTATGTTCGAGATCAATTGGCAAGTGACAATTCTTCCCATACACTAGCTTATAAGGAGTGCACCCGATGGGCGTCTTATGAGCGGTACTAAAGGCCCATAAAGCATCATCCAACTTATCCGACCAAGATTGTCGGTTTTCCCTAATCGATCTCTCCAAGATCCTCTTCAAAGCTCGGTTTGAAACCTCGACTTGCCCACTCGTTTGTGGGTGATAAGCCGTAGAAAGACGATGTGTAGCCCCATATTTCCTTAGGACCCTTTCGAATTGGCCGTTACAAAAATGGTTTCCACGATCGCTTATGATGGCACGAGGGGTTCCAAACCGAGAAAACAAGCTTTTCAAAAACTTGGCTACCACACGAGCATCATTGGTGGGCAACGCCTTAGCTTCCACCCACTTAGATAGGTAGTCAACGGCGACAAGGATGTACTTATTACCACGAGATGATGGGAACGGCCCCATAAAGTCGATGCCCCAAACGTCAAAGATCTCACACAATTGGATGATATTTTGTGGCATTGCATATTTTTGTGAGGCTTTTCCTTGTTGTTGGCATGAGTCACACGAATTCACAAGTTCATGTGCATCTCAGTAAATAGTAGGCTAAAAGAAATCGGCATCAAAAACCTTCTTAGCCGTGAGATTAGCACCGTGGGTCACTCGTGACAAGCTCTAAGGATGTTAGAAGCTTCGGTAGCAAAGACACAACGTCGAATAATTTGATCCGCATAAGTTCGAAACAAGTAAGGGTCGTTCATAAAATAGAACTTGACGTCACGAAATAATTTTCATTTTTCTTGAGTCGTCATACCCTTGATGATCAAGTTGCCCGCATGGTAATTTGAGATGTCCGCAAACCATGGGGTGGAAGAATCAAGCTTAGAATTCACTACACCGAGTCTCTCAAGCGGAAATGTTTCGATGATTTCCTTGGGCTCGTAAACACTTTGGTGAGGATCTTCCAAACGAGAGAGATGATCGGCCTCTAGATTCTCGGCTCCTTTTTTGTCAACGATTTTGTGATCAAATTCTTGAAGGAGGAGAATCCAACGAAGTAATCTCGGCTTTGCATCTTGTTTAGCCATAAGATACTTGATAGCCGAATGATCCGTATACACTATGCATTTAGTTAAGACGAGATAAGGTCAGAATTTCTCAAATGCATACACCACGGCAAAGAACTTCTTTTTCGTTGTAGTGTATTTTAGTTGAGCCTCGGTCATCGTCTTGCTAGCATAGTGAATAGGCAAGAAGTGTTTTTCATGACGTTGCCCCAATACCGCTCCAATATCGTAGTCACTAGCATCACACATGAGCTCAAAGGGGAGGTTCCAATTGGGAGCAACAAGAATGGGATCTTCGGTAAGTTTCCTCTTAAGGCTTTCAAAGGCTCGTACACAGTCTTCGTCAAAGACAAAATGTGCATCTTTTTCAAGGAGATGTGTAATAGGTCGAGAGATCTTTGAAAAATCCTTGATGAATCGACGATACAAGCCCGCGTGGCCTAGGAAACTCCTAACTCCCTTAACGGTTTTAGGATGAGGTAATTTGGAGATGACGTCTATCTTAGCTTGATCTACCTCAATCCCCGCTTTCGAAACCTTGTGCCCTAAGACGATTCCACTTTTAACCATAAAATGACATTTTTCCCAATTAAGCACAAGGTTGGTTTCCTCACAATTCTTCAACATTCTCTCAAGATTCGACAAAAACGAAGTGAACGAACTACCAAACACGGAAAAGTAATCCATGAAGACTTCCATCGTCTTCTCGATCATATCATGAAAAATAGCCATCATGCACCTTTTAAAGGTTCCCGGTGCATTACAAAGTCCGAATGGCATTCTACGATAGGCAAACGTTCCTATGGACACGTAAACATAGTTTTTTCTTGATCACGAGGATCGATTGGCATTTTGAAGTAATCGGAAAAACCATCTAAAAAGCAATAGAAATCGTTTCCCGCAAGACCCTCCAACATTTGGTCCATGAAGGGCAAGGGAAAATGGTCTTTTCGAGTGGCCTCATTCAACTTACGATAGTCAATGCACACTCTCCATCCGGTCACGAGTCTAGTGGGAATTAACTCGTTGGCATCGTTTGGCACAACGGTCATTCCTCCCTTCTTAGGGACACAACGAATAGGACTCACCCAAGGGCTATCGGAAATAGGGTAAATCATTCCCGCGTCAAGGAGTTTTAGGACTTCCTTTTCGATGACGTCGTGAATTTTGGGGTTCACCCTCCTTTGACATTGGATTACGGGCTTGTAATCCTCCTCCATTAAGACTTTGTGGGTACAAAATTTGGGACCGATCCCTTTAATGTCGGGTAACTTCCACTCAATTGCCCCTTTGTGATCCTTTAGAACATCGAAAAGTGCGGTTTTTTCATCATCCGAAAGTTCTTTCGCAATAATAACCGGAAACCTGTCGTCCTCCTCCAAAAAGACATTCGAGATGAGGAGGTAAATATTTTAACTAGAGGATAGGTGGTTCCTCGATTGAAGATTTGGGTTCGTTACTCATAACCTCCTCGGGTGGAGGGAATGGGAAATCGATAAGAAAATCCTTGATAATCGAGAAGTCCTCATCATTGTCGAGGTCTTCGTCACAAGTACGTGGAACATCGAGTTCTTCCAACGTAAAACCACCACCTTCAAATGGAGTGAAGGTTGGTGTCGAGTTATCAAGAATGGGATCTAACATAGTGGGATAGCCACTATTTTTCATCATCACCAAAACCTAGAACTTCTTGTGAAAATTCCTTACAAACAACGTCAATCATATCAACGAGGTTTATGGTTGCAACGGAATAAACATGAGAAATTTGAGAGTTTTGAGTTGCGTTTATAACAAGTTACTCGTTGTTGAAATGTAAGGTGATCTTTCTAGCATGCACATCAATCAAAGCCATAGACGTATCTAAAAACGAACGACCTAAAATGAGAGGAACTTGCGGATCCGTGGGAATACCGACAACGATAAAGTCTAACGGATAATAGAACTTTCCCACATTCACAAAAACGTCTTCCGCCAATCCACATGCGGGAATCATGGAATGGTCGGCCAACTCGATAGACATTAGTGAAGGAGTAAGATTAGGAAGATTGAGCGACTTGAAGATTGCAAGTGGCATAAAGTTAATACTAGCACCAAGATCGGCCAAGGCATAACATTCTTCCATATCTTGGATTACACAAGGGATCAAGAATTTACCGGGATCACCGACTTTTTGAGGTATGCGATTAAGATAAACCGATGAACAACTAGACAATTATTACAATTTCTCCTTGTTGTTCAACATACTCTTAAAGTTAGTGGAAAATCGAGGCATCATGACCAAAGCATCGGCGAAACTCACATTAAAATGAACGTCACGAAACATTTTCATAAAAAGCTCAAATTGGTAATTATCGCGCTCTTGACGTTTCTCCTTTCTATGTCTCGATGGATAGGGCAAAGGTGGTGTGGGTTGAGGCATAGGCATAGCCTTTGGAATCTCGGGTTCCAATGTTGGTAATGGGTCAACCGTGTGGCATGAGCGGTACTTCGTGGGATTTGGACATGCTCCTTTTCGACCACCACCTCGGGTTCTTCCTCAATTGCATCCTCTGTAGGAGCAAGTGGTTGAGGAGTCGGTTCCTTGAGTGTCTTACCACTACGTGTGGTAATCACTTTCATCTCTCCCTTCGGGTTCGATATGGTGTTACTAGGAAGACTACTCGAAGACGGTTTCACATAATAGCCTCAAACATAGATGAAATTTTGTCCTCAAACATGGATTGCCTCTTCTCGGCGTTAATCATTTCTTGCTTAATTTCAGGTTGCCCTTGTTCCATTTTTTGTTGGTTTTGTTGTAACCTAGTTACGTTTCCTTACATCTTGTTTGTATGGATTTTAAGCTCATTTGCTAACTCGTTTTTCAACTCCTTCTTCAAGTCGTTCTTAAAATCGGATCTTAGGCTAATGATTTCTCTTTGAATGTTGTCAAACCTAACATCATTTCTATTAGCGTATTCAACAAGTTCATTTGGAAGATCTTTCAAAGTTTGAAAACCCTTGTTGTTTTGAAAATCACTTTGATTTTTGTTTGAAACTTGATTATTAGCCCCTTGATTCCCATAGTTTCCTTTGTAATTGTTTTTGAAACCAACTTGATTGTTTCGATAGTTGTTGTTAGCATTTTGATTTGAAGCAAAACCTGGTGGAGTCAATTGATTAGAGCGGGTAACTTGACCATTTTTGTTGTAAGTTCCCGTGGCCGCGTATGCACTCGAAGTGTTACCACAGTTGGTAATGTACTCGGAGAAATCATGACCTCCACCACAATACATACATGAAGCCTCAACCGCTTTAGCCGTAGCGAGAGCACTTTGTTCTCCAACTTTGAATTCAATTAAAAGTCCTTTAAGCTTATCAAAGATTTTGTTTTCCATGTTTGCCTCAATTTGGCAAGCATCGATGGTATTAGACAAAGAAGTTGAAGCCGAAGACGAAGCCTTACGAACACTCGACGTGCTACGAGGACTATACACCTTAGATCTATTCTCAATTATCACCAAATCTTCCTCAACCGTTTTACACACAGAATTTCCACCCGCGGCGGCATTTAGATAATCCCTTTCATGATCATTAAGTCCATTGTAAAACTTGTCTATTTGATGCAAGTCGGAAAAACCGTGATGAGGACACTCATGTAACATTTCCTTAAACCTGTTCCAAGCCGTTGAAAAACTCTCATTAAGTTCTTGTGAAAATTTTGAAATCTCGTTTTTCAAATGCATAGTCTTAGAGGGCGGGAAAAATAGGTTCACAAACTTAGAAACGAGATCCTTCCACGTCAATATAGAATTGGGTGGCTCTTTCTCTAACCAAATTTTAGCGGGCCCGCTAAGGAATACGGAAAAAGTATCATCTGAATCGAGTCATTAGCAACATCCTTAAATTTGCAAGTGGCGGCAAGACGATTGAATTGACGGATATGGTTGTGCGGGTTGTCCTTTTCATCACCACGGAATTTGTTGTTTTGGATCATCGACAACAAACCCGTTTTCACTTCAAAATTCTCCGTAAAGATGGCGGGAATTACAATAGCCTCTCCGTAACCCTCGGTGGGTGCTTGAAGTAACTCCATCATAGTTAGATTCTCCATGGTTGGTTCCTCTCTTACGATAGGTTCGTCAATAGGAGATTCCTCACTAGAAAGATTAGGAGTAGGTGTTGACTCCTTTCGGTTTCTTCGTTTACGTGCACGTCTTGCTTGGTTGCGGGTTTGCATAAACGTCACGTACAACGAGGGGATGAGCAAATAAGATTCTTTTTGGTGTTTTGTTTTTTCCAATTTTTTTGTGGTTTTTGATTGTTTTTACTTTTTTTGGATTTTTATGATTGTATTAAGTAGACAAAAATCTACAAATCTCCTCCTTAATTAAATCTCTTGATTAAAGAAACCTCAAGGAATGAAAACGATCACGTGAAGTGAACGCCTTCGATGACTTTAGAACGTTGGTGGAACACCAAAACGTTCAAGAGGGTTTAATCAAATGAAACCAAGAAAGTATATATGATACTTAGTAATACTTTGGGCGGCAAAACCCTCGATTAGCTTAATATCTCAAAATACTCACAAGCAAGCGGGGTAAAGAGGCGGCACGAAGCACATAAGAGCCTTTTTCCTTAGGGTATATTTTATAATACCCGCCTTATACCAACCTTATAGTTTGTATTTTTCAAAATCGAGCTTCACGAAAGTATTTATCTATTTTTGCCTTTTTCTTTTGGTTTGAGATTCGAATACAATGATTGGGTAATGACCTCCCAAGTCAAGGTTGTGTTTTCACACTTTTGGAGTACTTGTGAATTTATTGTTCTACGATACAAATAGATATTATGGCTATATATAAAAACAACAATTGCCAAATCAAAACACAACACGCCTCCCCGGCAGCGGCGCCAAAATGATAGATGTAGATTTTACACTCTGTTTAGGAAAACAAAGGTAATTAGGGTAAATACACAAGTGATTTAGGAAAACCACAAGTTATGACCCAAACTGTGGATCGTTCTCAAGGAGGCTTGGTATGTGTGTTAAGAGATGATTAATGATGTGATTATGGAAAAAGAAAATAGAAATGAGATTAGAAGAGAATGATGGTTACGATGACGAATTACACTAAGACGATTAGTCGTACACGTAAAACCGTAAAAAGTGACAAAATTAAAAATTTACCCTAAAAATTCCTAGAAAATTGCAATAAATCATAAATAATGTAATTAGAGTTTACAAAAAATCAAAAATCACTCAAACCTTTTATTTAATTAAATAATAATTTTTAATGCTAATTAAAGCCCAGAGAATCAATTTAATTAACAAAAAGCCCAAAATGAATTTTTTTCAATTGTAAACCTCTAAAATGAATTAACTAGATTTTAAACTATTTTGAAAATTTTAAAATTATTAAAACTATTTAAAAACAATTAAAAACTATTTAAACTTAAAATAATTATAAAAATTAATCTAATGACAATAAAAATATTCTAAAAATTGTAAAATTCCTAACTTAATGTATTTAACCTAAGAAAAATATAAAAACTTGAAAAATCTAAATTTTAATTTTTAATAATAAAATAATAATAAAATAATATTAAAAATCCAAAATTTATTAAAAAATTCTAAAAACTTGCAAACTAGTTTAATTTAACCTAATAAACTCAGAAATGAAGGTAAAATTACCTAAATACCCCTAATGGGCCTAGAATGGGCCAAAAGTCCAAACAGTTAGCTTAATGGGCTTAGTAAGGCCCAATAAGAAAAATGTTGTCCAAATAAGCCCAAAAGCTCCTATCTGACTCAAAATTTGATTTTAAAGACAAAACTCTGAAGGCCCAAAAGCTAAAAATAAGTATAAGCTAGCTTATTTCATAGCAGCTTATTCTTAATGGGCTTTTTGGCCCATTAAGCTATAAGCTGATGCCATAAACTCAAATTAGACACACAAGCTTCTTTTGAGTTACTTAAGAGTTCTGTAAAAAGAAATTTCAAATAAGCATAAGGAATAAGCCTGAAAAAGCAATAAGCTATCTTCACAAAACGACAAAATAGTCGTTTTCGAGTTCTAGGCCACCCCAAGAGCTGATTCAAGTTTCAAAAGCTTTAAAATGACTTAACTAAGCTTAATCAACAAAAAGTTTTTCAATAAGCACACTCAATAAGCTGGAATAAGCAGATAAGCACTTAATTAAAAGTCAACTTTATGAGTATTCTAGCAAAAAGTTAAAGCCAAGGTCTGATAAGCTCTAGTTCACACAAATGGGTCAAATGAGGAAGATTGATCACAAAAAGTAAGTTGTTGCAAGTCTGGATAAGCCAATACGGCTTATTAATAAGCTAAATGCAAAATTACACTAGCATGGGTTAGTTTTGGTGTCTGAGCAGTGGAAACTTTTTCCACTGCTTGACTTAATTGACTTTTTGTCTTTAGTGACTTTTTTGTGGATTCAAGTTTCACAAAGGCACCCAAATAATCAGTTAATCATAAGGAGTCAATAGAAATCACAAAAAACACAATCACAATCAGCCAATTAGTACAGTTAATTCAAAACATCACCAGATCTAGCCCAGACATGAAGAATAAGCAGTTATGGTTCAATAAGCACTTATAGCACAATTCAGCCATCCAAACTTCACCAAATGCACACACAAGCTTTAATAAATTCAAATTAACAAATCTAAACAAGTTTCATGCAATGGTTCAAAGTGTAGGTCAAGATTCAAGCACAAAAAGTTACTGATGAACTATGAACATGCAGTTATGAACACTTGTTGATGTATTTGACCACCAAGCGAAATTCAAACCCCCAATCTTGTTAACAGGTTATATTAACTATGTTCAAACACTTTTTAGCCCTAAGCATGGATACACTCTAGGTGTTCCCAAAGTCTTAGGTCAAAAACAGTCAAAACAAGCAAAATATAGCACAATGTTTGATTCAAGGTTTTAAAGCCAATAACTTGCAGGTTTTAGTTCTCAACCAAGTAAATAACAGATAACAAGCATAAACAACAACTTTCAACAACACAATAGCAACTTATGATCTTAAACAGATAATCTCGAACACCCCTTATCTTTTTTAAATCAACTTTAAACAAGTATAAGTGTATTTCAAGACTACCCAAGCCCAATCAAACACATAAACAAGTATAACATGCAGTATCAAGCAAGATTAGACCACAAATTCAGCAAGAACACAAGTAGAACACAAAATCACCAACAATCAAGATTTTAAGAAGATTTTGAGTAGAAAGGTGCAAACCTCATGGATGTACATCCACATCCATGAATTTTGAGATTATGTGCTAGCAAGAACAAGCACAAGCTTCCACAAACAAGCCTGCTAAGATGGAACAAAGTTTGAAGCACAAATATCAAAAACAGAAAAGTGAAAAATCCTTGATTAATGCAACCTTAGTTCCCCACACTTTATTATCCCCAAGTTATAAGCTTCACAACACCTTGATATTACAATATCAGGATGCTATGATCAGCTTATAGCTCAAAAATTCCAAGGTTTGAACAAGACTTAGCAAAATATCAAGATTTAAGGAAAATATGCAAACTTTTGCACACTCCTTTGAAAACAAGTTTTAGGATTCAAGAACAGTTAACATCAAACAATAATAAACAGATAATAAGGTTGGCACTTGATTTTTCTTCACCAAATTCAAACACATTTCATTACTTTGAATATATGATTTACAGAATTGTAAACTTAGGAAAATTCAAGAGCAAACTGAAAGCTAATGAGTCCTATGCCTTTTATAGGCTAAAAGTGATGTCTAGGAACAATAAAAACGTAAACCCTAATGCAGTAGAAGTCCCAAAATGCCCCTTGTCTTGTTTGAATATCTTGGCATCATGTGAAGAGAATTGGCTATTTGTGTGAGATGTCAAGGTTGCAATTGTGATCAAAGGCTTATAAGAAAGCTTAGGATTGAAGCCAAATCTTGGGCGTTGGATTCACTGGCCATTTTGGCATTTTACCCAAAGGTGGTATAGCAGGGTTTATCATGTGAGCTGTTGAGTGACGTGGCCAAGGGTTTAAGGGTGGGGTTATGTTTAGCTTCACCTTAATCATAAATCTAGAATGAATTAAGGGATAATATCAAGTAATTAGCAAAAGCCCAAATTTGCTTATGAACATGAAGAACACTGGTTTGATCTTTATTTGTGTTTAAAAGTATTGTTTAGCGCGTAATTAACTAATTAAATAATTAGTTAGTTACGGCTGGTGAGTGGGATGGTGATGTGGAGCCAGGGTGAGCTCCCATTGGTTGGTTTTTGATAGTGGGGCACGTGTCACAAGTTAATAGGTCTAGGTATCTTCTTTGTCTGCCCAGCTTTAGTCCCTCACCTTCTTTAATCCTTTAACTTGCATTTTAAACCCACAAAACTGTAACTCCTTTGTTATTGAAGTTTTACTTTTCACACTTTTGCCCCAAATACTTTTCCAAAGTATTTTCAGGGGTATTTCTTGCCAATTCTTGATTCTTGAAGGGTTGTTTTGGCATATTCTTCATTGATAATGGTCTTGACTTGTCTTATTGACTTCTTGTATGGCTGATTTTGACAAATCATAATTAATGAGGGACCATTTTTGCCATTTCTTCAAAGTCAAGGGTCCTTTTGGTAATTTGACTTTTTTTAAAGGACCAAACTTGTAATTTCTTGTAACTTGAAGGTCTTCATGATATGTTTAACTCTGAGGAGGACTAATATTGACAATTTAGTTTTGTTGAGGGACTAAAATTGCCAATTCTTCAAAGTGGAGGGCCCTTTTTGTAATTTTGACAAACTTTAGAGACCAATCTTGTAATTATGAAGATACAAGGGTTTAAAGTGTCAATTCTTCAATATTGGAGGACCCTTCTTGCATAATCTTCAAATCTTCAAGGGTTTATCTTGGAAATTCTTCATTAGGGCATGGTTCAATGTGCGGCTTCGTTTCCCGTGTTCGTTTTTGTATGATTCTTGTGATCTTTTGTCATTTTCTCAATATCCGTACCTAAAATACACAAGCAACAAACACAAGCATATATTTGGCCATTTTTATGATATTTTATGCATTTAATGCCCTTTTGGACGATGAGAAGCAGTCTCATCAAGTTCAAACTTTTTATAAGTATTTATCTATTTTGCCTTTTTTCGTTTTGGATTCGAATACAATATCTAGGTGATGAAATCCCAACTAAGGTCTTATTTGGAAGTAGGTAAATTTATTGTTCTACGTAATATAATATAATAATCACAAAAAACACGAAAAACGATACATACTATAATAATAGAAAAATAACAAAACATTCCGAGGACGGAAAGAGTCTTCAAATCAACGATCAACAAATCTCACAAAGACGAATCGTACACAAGATCCCCGGCAGCGGCGCCAAAATTTTTGATGTGTCGTGGAATGTATATTTATTAGATACGTTATAGGGTAAAATAGAAAATTATCTTTAGGAAAAAGTAATAGACTAAAATTACCAAAGACGGATTTAATTAAACACGATGATTAACCAAGTTCGTTGTACACGAAGATCGAGTGAATTTGAGACGTTCTTGTTTCAATTTGGACAATTGATTCAAATGGGTTATCGGTTTTTAAACTAAAATTACTCCTACAAATTTTAAGCTAATTAAATCCTAAGTGCATGAATCGTTCCCCATTATATTTAATCTAAAATCAATTATTTCAAATTAAAATCAATTAAACCATTTTTTTAAATTAAACTATTAAAAATTAAATAAAAATTTTAACTTTATAATAAAATTTACTTTTATACTAAAAAAAACTTATTTAAAACTAAATTAACTATTTTAAAACTATTAAAGATTTTTAATTCTAATTAAATCTATCTAATTATTAACTAAAACTTTTTTATCAAAACAAAATCTATTTTCTTTTTAAAAACTATTTATTTAAAAACTAAATTAATTTAAATCTATTTTAAAAACTTATTATTTAAAATTAACTAAATTTCTAAAATAAATAAAACATTTTTATTTTGTTTTTATATATTTATTTTCTAAAACTTGCAAAAGTAAATAAGAAGATTTTAATGTTAAACAAAATTAAATCCTATGTATTTAAACTGACAGTGACCATTTATCATATATTAATTAATCAAACTATATTTGAATACAAAAGACAAGCTAGCACAGTTGGCTAGCACGTCTGGCCTGTGACCAGGAGGTCACAGGTTCGAACCCCATGGAGAGCATTTTTTTTATGATTATACTTTTGGACATAAAAACATACTAAAATGTCACAGGAGTGAACTTCTTTGAATTAGTGTAGTAGGACTGATAGGAAATCAGTTTTGAACAATCAGGTTAAATGAATCTGATGGCTTTTTGAATCAACAAAACAAATGATATAATCTTAACAATTCTTATATCAGCAAAGCAAACAATTAATATCAAGTAAGAGCTAAAAAGACATCAACAAACAGAAAACCAGTTATATAACAACAGCTAAACTTTACTATAAATCAGCTAAACAAAGGTCCAAAGCGAGCTTATAACAGTTTACAAAGATAAACCAGCAGTCATCAATACTAAACTAAATCAGAAAGCCAAACTTATCAGCAAGCTACGAGACTAAAAAAAACTCAATACGACATCAACTTAGCAAATACATAACTCAAAATCTTTCAATAACTCAATATGACATTAGTTGAAAACCATTTTAAAATAGTAAAAACTCAGATTAAAACTACCTTATACCAATATTGCAGATATTGAAAACATATTTGTATCCAAACCCCTATTTTCACGCATCACCTATTTCGAACAAATACATACACAGCAAGCAAATCAAAACACCTACTTATATTAAATAACAGCTAGAAAACTTGTACCCAGATTTATCTAACTCCTTTATTTAAAACAGATATCTCATTGCAAGCAACTTTGATATCTAAATCCAAGCAGTAACAAACCAAAACAGGTAAACGGATAAGCAAATAAAATCATTTAACGAAACTATTCCATGAATCGTTTAACAAATAAGCAGATTTATCCTATAATATAAAATAACATGAAATGTAAAATGAAAACGAACCTTGTGAAGAAACCTTTGTGACGTAGAAGCGGCGCCGAGCCGTCTAAAACATTGGATCGTGACCACCTTTCATCTCCATACGAAACACCATCGTTATTTCACGACATCAACTCACAAATATCAATAATATCCGATCCAGTTTATTATAAACTTCCAGTGGGGAAGTTTATCCCCAATATTTATTTTTCATTATATAAATAAAACTATTAATTAGTTTCATCAAATAATATCAATCATTAACATATCAAACCAATTTGAAGATTAAACGTGCAATAATAAGTTTGAACATAAAATAAACAACGAATTAAATCAATCAAAAATCACTTTTATTACTAAACATTTAAGATTACAATAATTTAAGAAATCAAAATTACAAGATTAATCCTAAAACTAATTTGACATAAAAACTTAAAAAATAAAATTGGATACCAAATTACAGGTAATAGGGGGGTTTTATAGCCAACCCCCAAGGCCCATGGTGGAAAGTTGTTGAGCAGGATCTTCAATCATAGCCCTTGATTTCTTCTTTCTTCTCTCTCATCTTGATCCTACGGTTGAGAAATATACTTGGTCACACAGATCGCCACGGTGGCAGGTTATTGTGCTAGTTCTATTAGTTGTAGGCGGACTTGGCATATTTTCATTGGAGGGTTATTGAGAGGTGAGGTGTAAGAGCCAATCAAAACAAGGAAGAGAAGCCACGTCAGATATATACCTCCATCTTCAAGCCCCGAAAAAGTTGGGGATTTATTTCCCAAACGTGTGAATCACACGTTCCTCACAAAAGCCCCAAAAGTTATTATATTTTTTGTGTGACTTAGGGTTTGGTAACAGTAAATTTACAGGGTATTTATGTTGAGGGTGAAAGAGTGGGAGAGAAGAATGGGACATTGGTTATATCGATACATGTGTGTGAAGTGGATAGATAAAGACGTGTGAGTAGTTTGTGTGAATTAATAACTTCGTTTTGACTGTCCCTTTTCAAAACCTAAAGAGAAAGCCCAAAACATCTCATGAGTTACACAACCAAAATAGGCCCTGGATTCCAAATAAATCTTCCATCTCATAGTAAATAACGAAACGAATTGGGCTTTGGCCCAAGTTAATACACTTCATCCGTCCCATTAAATGCTTTTGGGCCTATTGGGCTCGTGTCCATAAATAAATGTTACTTCCTCCATAATTGGGCTTTTAGGCCCATATTATAAATGTGGGGCCCACTAGGCCCAAATATCTTCATAAAGATTTAATCCGCTAAAAAACGAGCTTGTATTTGGCTTTGACGATCTTTTCTTCAAACTCGTGTCGTTTTTGCCGGTTTTCGTGATCATTGGTACCTACACACATGAAACGACAAACAAACATATACAAGGCATTTTTCATTCATTATATGCATTTATTCATTGTGTTTACAATTGATATGAGTAAAAATCACTCATATCAATCATCTGACATGATTTTAAAAGTAACATAATCGGTTGAACGGTTAGAAAACCATCATGATAACCTGGCAATTCTTGCATATACATCATTCTGGTTGAATATAGAAACACAAAGTGTGGTTAAACAAAATTCAACGATGATTTTCCTGAAAGCAAGATTAATGAAAACCAACATGACTATCATGATAGCATAAACAACAAAAGAGACGTAAGACGTAATCAACATGAAGAAACATGAAACAACTTAACATGAAGGAGTATACAACATAATCAACATGAAAATGAAGTTAACCATGATAGTATGAAAACATAATTTACATAAAAAGACATAGTAACTTATGAGGGGACATGAAAAAAAATTATGACAGTAATGAAATGAATCCGAAGATCGCTGGTGTGGATGACCATGGGTCGGTTCATAAAATAAAATTTGACACGATTTATTTGATTAGGACATAATACATAATCATGATAAAAAAAATTTATGCATGTAAACATGAAAATTTATGCTTGAAAACAGTGTATGGATACATGATAATGAAAATGACATGGCGAGGATGAACGCATATGGGTCGGTTCATCAAAACAAAATGATTCGATTAAAAGCACATGCGACTAAATATGGCCAGTCTTGTACCAACCATTACTTAGTCAAAATACCTGCAACAATAATACATGGAATAAATGTGTGAAACTCAGTTGTCAAAAATGTTGATGCAAAAGTTGGGTGATCCTTGCTAGACCCGAATTAGGCTTAATTCGGGTTGGCTGGGCTCCGGCTCCTGCACCAAGTGAATCGTTTGGTTGGGATCCTGCACACTAAACAACACGCGTTAGGCTTACCGTGGGAATGTTTCCCACGATTAGACTCCGGCGTGAGAGTAAGTAATCGATTAGGGTTTATGTGAGTTGAGAGTAGAATGTAATACCTTTGTGGAACCCTTGGGGGTTCCTTTTATAGGCAGTGGAACCCTAGTGGGCTACCACTTGATACTTCGGCCCCAAGGAAAGAATAACTATCAGAATTAGAATGATTGTTATCTTCTATATTTGGTAGTGAATATCCTCCTCTATTGGGATAAAGCTATTCCTAGACAGAATATGATTCTGTCTAACCCTATGTCGGTCGCACCGGGCCATGGGCCGCACACATGTGTGCGGTCACTGTTCATCCAAGCCCATAAGCCTGAATGACATTATCCCACCCATCTGTGATGGGCCAGATACGGGTAGTACCCATGGGCCGGGCTCATGACCCGGCTGGGGACTATACGTCATCATGTCCCCCCAGTCTAGTTGTTAAAACCATAGGCGTAACCTCTAGACTACCAAGATGCTCCTTGGACGTACCAAGAAAAAATAGGGAATGATAAGTTGTCCAAGAATTTGTGCTGGCCACACATGGCAACCTGACTTAGGAAATTATTTCATTATTACCTCAACCGCACATGGCGACCGAGACAAATTAAATATAGCATTAAATGACAACTCTTACGTAAGAGCCGCATATCCCGACATAAATAACTGTTCACCTGACATGTTGACTGACAAAAGTGAAAACAGTCAGAGTCTCGAACAGTGCAAACGTTTGAGTCAGAAGTGACCCGTGGGTCCCGCCTGACGTTTCACTTGCCACTTGCCCCCTAACCATACGATCAAGAATAGTGGCAGACACGTGTCACACATCCAACAGGTCATGACCCACGAGGCAACCCTATAAATAAGCCACCCCTACGGCTGTGTGAAACACACAGTTATTATCTCCATTTCTGCCATTAAAGCTTTCTTCTTAGCTCGAATCAATTACGCACGGATCCTTTCATCCACTGGTTAGAACACCACGCCCTTACATATTTAATTAGTAATGGCTCACAGAAACAACCCCACCATTGGATCCGTGCTAAATGTAATGACCTAGGACCAACTAAACCACTTTTGTACAAACTATTTCATCCCTACCAACCTACACCCCTCACTTCCTGGCGCCGGAGACCTCATAACTGAGGCTCCAGTAGGTAAGATTGGCATGTACACTCGCCTTTTTGATGCGGCCAATAACCGCATTCCCTTTACCCATTTTCTCATAGATCTGTTAGGATATTATGATGTACATATTAGTCAGTCCCACGGATGGCGCCAACTTGTTGATGCAAAAGTTAGGTGATCCTTGCTAGACCCGAATTAGGCTTAATTTGGGTTGGCTGGGCTCCGGCTCCTACACCAAGTGAATCGTTTGGTTGGGATCCTACACACTAAACAACACGCGTTAGGCTTACCGTGGGAATGTTTCCCACGATTAGACTCCAGCGTGAGAGTAAGTAATCGATTAGGGTTTATGTGAGTTGATAGTAGAACGGAATACCTTTGTGTAACCCTTGGGGGTTCCTTTTATAGGCAGTGGAACCCTAGTGGGCTACCACTTGATACTTCGGCCCCAAGGAAAGGATAACTATCAGAATTAGAATGATTGTTATCTTCTAATTTTGGTAGTGAATATCCTCCTCTATTGGGATAAAGCTATTGCTAGACAGAATATGATTATGTCTAACCCTATGTCGGCCGCACCGGGCCGTGGTCCGCACACATGTGTGCGGTCACTGTTCATCCAAGCCCATAAGCCTGAATGACATTATCCCACCCATCTGTGATGGGCCGGATACGGGTAGTACCCATGGGCCGGGCTCATGACCCGGCTGGGGACTATACGTCATCAAAAACTTAATAGAAAAAGTTTTATGTGACCAATTATGAACTATTGGGGTTCAGTCCACATTATCCACAGTTCACAAGGAACATCATGCATGAAACAATGACACATAACTAAATATGGATGACGGTTGTTCATACATATTAGTAAAATAATACCGATGAAAACATCATGGTTAAAACAACAAAGTGCTGAAAACATCGATATGTGGAATAACAAGCGTTGACTTAAGAAGCTTCTGGTGACTACCCGCTAGTCACAGGTCGAGTTTTAGAGCCTACAGGTCGAAGCCTTGGGCTCTGATACCATAATTGTAACACCCTACTTTGATAAGTGGACCGTTACACGTAATTATGACGTGTCATCAAAGCATGCAAGGTAATATGTACTAATACATAAATGACCATAAGGAAAACCGGAATCAAATATCGGTTCCTAACATAAGACCAAAACCTAAATAAAGCAAATGAACTAGGGGGACAAGACAAGTGTCCAAACAAGCATAATTATGAAGGCAAAAATGAGAAGAAGTCTAAAGTAGCTTCCATCCTATGCACGTCCTCCATAGCTCAAGTCTGTCCTTGGGTACCTGCCATTTTAGGACATGGAAAGGAAAGTATCGGCTAAGCATAAAGCTCAGTGAACGGATATATGACATAGTAAAATGGCTGAAACATAAATAAGACTGAGAGCATCAGAAATGTATAAGTCTTGGAAAACCTGGAACGTGTTCATAAAACTGGTTTTATAGTTTGAAAATACTTATGTTTTTATATGAAAACTTTATTAGTTAGCCAATATCCTATATATGTCATAAGGTTCCACTGTGCATGAATACTTGGTGGGGAGACCTAGTCATGCAATTAGAGAGGTTACCTCTAATTAAATAGTCATAGTAGGAGGGATGAACTCCTAATAAAGGATGCAATGCACACATCGCATTCACTCTGATAATACTAGTAAACATGTAACTAGGATGCACCCATACGCCCCACACGATAATATAATATAGTGGCCAAAACTGGAAAGGGACGCCACGTGCAATCACTTTGTCGTGCGGACATCATTACACTAGTGCCTCCAGTGTTATGGTTATGGTACCTCCATAACTAGGTGACACTGGTTATGCATGTATATGGCTTAGGCACTTACTCTAATATAAGTATCAAACATATAAAACAAATATTGGGAAAACAGTTGGCTGCAAACGGGGAATCCTAATAAGGAAAGAATGTCCATACTGAAAGGACGGGAAATCCGTACCTTATGTCCAGTGAACGGAAAACACGAACGAAAAGAAGTCCTACTCCGATCTCACTAATGCTACATAAATAGGGTACATGTATAAGTATTCTGATTACTGAGTACGTAACTGATTTTATATCGTGTCTTAGCTTGTTTTATATGTTCATGTCTTGTTTTACTGATTTCAAGGTTATGTTGTGTTTATCATGTATTCTATGTATTCTGATTAAGTATTACTTGTATTTCTTGTATTATTATACTTGTTGTGTAATAATAAGTAACTTTCTAAAAAATAGGAGGTTTCTTAAAATAGAAAGTTTACAAAAACAAAAGTTTCCAAAAATAGATTAACTTCTGAAAATAGATCAGTTTCTAAAAATAGAAAGTTTCCAAAAAATAGTAAGTTTCCTGAAATAGAAAGTTTCCATATTTAGAGTTAAGCTGAATTAATAAGTTAATAATATAAGCTTAAGTTCACTGATTAAATACCATAAGTCATGTGATTATAGTATAGTTTATTAATAGTAACATGTTAATTAAATAAACTATAGGTTATATAATTTAATTAAATATAAGCATGATTTAATTTAATTATAGTGTATAAAATACTTAAGTTAAAACATGTATTAATACTTTATTAATTAAAACCTAAGTCATGATTATTAATTAATTATATTTCATGTTTTAATAATTAACTAATACTATAGTCTAAATTAAATAATTAAATACTTAGGTTAAAACATGTATTATTTAATAAATAATAATTAACCTAAGTCCATGATTAATTAAATTAATTACATGTCATCTTTAATTAATTTAATATCTTGTTAAAAATAAATACTTGTAAAAATAAAATACTTATACATTTGTAGTCATGAACCGGACCTATGAATTTAATTTAGACATGTCGTGAACTGGACCCAGAACCCCTTTGAACCAGGCTGAACCAAACACCCCTTAACAGTGGCAAACCGGCTCGGCCGGTTGCCACTGTTCTTTTTTAAACTGCCACCTGCCTAGCCGGTGGTTCCCTTTCTCTCGGCTAGCCGTTGGCCACAGCGGTGTTCCCACCGACTGTGTGTCGGTGGTTACCCCTGCTGCGCCGTGTCCCCCTGCTTGAACCATGCTAGCCACCAGTTATTATATTTGAAAGTCCCAAAATATAACAATTTTCGAAACTATAACTCGTATAAACACAAATACACAACAAAATACTTTTTAAACGCGTAATGCTTTATTAACTATTATAAACAAAGTATTAGAAAGTGCTATGAATACACCCGTTGAATGACAATAAGAAATGAACCCTAGAACGAGTAAACTTGATTCGAGTCTCAAGTTTACAAGAGAACCTATGAGTCGCTGGTAGACATCTGTGTGCTCAGAGGTTCCAATGGGATAAAGAACTTAGATAATTTATCCAAGCACAAGGGTTGATTAGATCTTCTTTATCACTCCTATTTATAGCGGTACGAGGTTGCTTCCTTAGTGGTAGTAGTTGATACGTGTCATCTTCTGAGTGGAAGAGTACAACGTATTAAATGCATGTCCAAATCGAGATATACCTTTAAACTACTTTAGGTGAACAGTTCTACCAACTGTTCACCTTTGGTCCCACTAGGTCGTACTAGGCTTTATCTTGAATCTCTTGTTTTGTCCCGCTCACAACACTTTATAGATTCTCCTGCCTAAACTATAAAAGGATTAGACAAGCTTTGCTTGTATAAGACTTCTAGGGTACTTAAGTGATTTCTGAGTATTGTCAACTCAGAGATCCTTGAACACCAACACATTCCTTCTACATCCCAGCTATTCATAATCGTTGGTAACTGTGACTTTAGATTGTCTTCGACTTCTCTGACGTTGTCTTTGACTTGAATGTTCCTAGTGTGCCAGCTAAGGCTTTGCCTTCCGCTAGTCTGGTCTCTGTCGCTGGTCCTCTCAGCGACCAGTAACACTTAGTCTAACTTAAACAAATCTAGGCTGGGCCATAGTTAAAACTTTCATTGGCCCAACAATCTCCCCCTATTTGTTTACAAATTATACTAATTCTAGAATTATTGTAAGTGAGTACACAACTTCTTCTTACACATAATTTTAACAAACATACCTCAGAGTTTTATTCAACATAAAGAACCTAGTCTATTACATGGACACGCAGAAGTGTAAAAGAAAAACAAATGATTCTTTAGCGATCGAGTCCTTTGTCCACAGTTCTTTGAGCTTCAAATTTATAAACTCTGGAGTTGATGATTAACTCCATCTCGAACTCAAAGTCACTGGCTTCCTTGCAGTTCCTGAGCATGCCTTGTTTGAGTCTGATGAGTTGTACATTTGAGGCCAAGTGTAACTCATTTTTTCTCTGGAAGCAGTATTCACAGTTCCCATTTATGAATACCAATCCCATCTCTGGTTCAGAGTAGACTTGGTCACCCACTGGCTTAGCAATCTCTTTTGGAAGTACAAGGTTTTTGTACATTCCATCTAGCACAACATTTTTAGTGACCAGCTTCTCTACTAGAGGCCCTTTGGGGTTTTCCGTTTTGTTGGTCCTTGAGTTTGTTGTTGTGATAGTTGGGGAGGAAGAGGTAGCTTCAGCTTCTTAGCAGTGTTTCTTACCCAATTAAGCTAAGCTTGTATTTTTTCATCATTTGGGCAAAACCAGGCCCATTCTTCTTTTGGGCAAGAGACAACACTTCTAACCATTCAGAGAGGCCCAGGTCTTTGAGTCTAAAGTCATTGAAGACTTTGTAGTTGGTTATTTGATTATCTCTGTATAAGGTCATTACTACTTTCTTGTCTTTATTAGTGTAGCAAGTGTACTTGGTGATTTGTCCAAGCTTAGCTCTTTGGTTCACTAATCTCTCATATTCCTTTTGAATGTTGCTCCTCTTGGCTTCAAGTTCTTTAAACTTATTCAATTGAGCTTCCTTTACAGCTGGTGAGAGTAGTTTGTTCAGAGCCTCTTTGCTCTTGAGTTCAGCAGATCTAATGTCAGCTAACCTCTTTTGTTCCATGATTTGAGCCTTTGCCTGCTCTAGGGTTAGTGGTGGTTCATCTTCACTTTTGAATTTGTTGAGATCAGAGTGTCTGGCATTAGATCCTCCTCCTTCTTCTTGGAGAGAGTAGAAGGTTGTTACTGGTACCTCAATGGCAATGCCTTTCCCTTTGTCCTTTGCCACCTTAGTGATTGGATTGAAAGATCTGATGGGCTTTGGTGTGAGGATCTCTGTTGTGGGTTCGGGTTGTTTAAGTGGTTTCTCCCCCTTAGGTGGAGCATCATCTTCTTCTTCAGAGGTGGAGGAAGCAGAATTCCCCCCCCCCCCTCAGGCAAAGCACCAACAGTAGATGTGCCTGATCTTGCTTTATGGAACTTAACAAATTCTTGATGTACGAAGAGACAGATTTCCTTAAGTTCCTCCTTTAATAGCTCCTGAAGAATTTGCCTTGAAGGTTCATATGCCTTGGCAATGGCAGCGACATTTGCCTTAACTGATGTTGTGAGGACTGATGGCATATACTGCTGTAGACTCTGGTTTTAAACCACTGGTAGTTGAGTTTTCAAGGTATTACCCAGTAGTTGCGGAAGCAATGAAGTCAGAGAGGATTCCACAGATGAAATTAGGGAAGTCTCTAAGTTTGTATTGAGTTCTTCAGCAGCATGGGTGAGAGTTTGTATTTCAGATAGGAGAACATAATTTGTGACCTTAGGATTTGTTATGATGATGTCTCCCCGCTTAACCCATAGTTCCTTAGCGGCTAGTTCTTGAACATCTTTCATTCTTAAAACAGGGATAGGCTTGAGGTTTTGCAAATATTCCAAGTGTTTCTTTGCCCCTAGTTTCACGACATTTGGCAAAGTAGGGAATGAGACTGTGGTTGGTGTATTGGCCCGCTGGTCCCATAGTTGTTTGGCAGCAAGTTCCTGAACATTAGTCATTGATGGGAAGGGAATGGGCCTCAAATCAGATGTGACTTGGTCATCATCAACGTCCATGTAATCAAAGTTTGACATAGTAAGATCATCTTCAATGATAAAGACTTCATCTTCGGGCATGGAATCATTGTCGGACATGGAATCTAGATCAATTGTGGAGGCTTCAGCATTATCGTCATCAGCAATGGAGTAACCATCATTGTTTTGCTGTTATTCATGAAGATTGTGAGCCTGTTATGAGATTTGTTAGTAACCAGTGTGAATTAATAATGAAGTTATAGATCACCATTCGCTGCCCATAGGGAAGCTAGGTGTGATTATCCAGCCCCCCTAAGGATTTCTCCTTGGGACTCTTTTATTGTGAAAAAAATATGTTGAAGGGTCGCCATTCGCTGCCCCTAGGATAGTTGGGTGTGATTATCCAGCTCCCCCCTAAGGATTATTCCTTGGGACTCTTTTGATTTGTGAATACTATGAGGTGAATGGTCGTCGTTCACTGCCCTAGGATAGCTAGGTGTGATTATCCAGCTCCCCTTGAAGGATTGCTCCTTGGGACTCTTTTAGTCGTGAAACATGATATGGGAATGGTCGCCTTTCTCTGCCCCTAGATAGCTGGGTGTGATTATCCAGCTCCCCCTGAAGGATTGCTCATTGGGACTCTTTTAGTTGTGAAATATTTGAAGGTAAACGTCACCTTTTATCGCTGCCCCTAGGAAGATTGAGGGTGATTATTCAGTCCCCCCCAAAAGAATAAATTCTTTGGGACTCTTTTAATATGAGGGGACCCAGAGTCCACATGAAGTGCAGAGACTCTGGGTCGGGACCTATAGTGTGCTCAAGTTGTTATTGACAAGAGCACAATCCAGAGGGTAAAGGATCATCAGGGTGCGTTATGAGCACAAATGAATCATTTCCTAGTGCCAAGACATAATGTTTAGATAATCTTAAGAGATCTAGGTGCTGACGCAGACACTCTATGGGTTGAGGCATACCCTAAACTCTTTCACCCTCTCCTATAGACGTTTGAGAGTGATTTCTTGTGAACCTAAAAAAATGAAGGGCAGACTAATACTTGAGAGATATCAGCGTCAATAAGGTTCTTAGAAGTCTCTACTGACTTGGAGACGCTAGACACAGGTTGTTCGTCAGGGATGGGCTCTCTATCCTCATCCACCTGAGTAGGGGATGGGTGTTTCTTGGTCTTCTTCTTTTTGGATGGATTAACAGAAGGGGCTTCAGAGGAAAGGGGATGCCTTTCCTCTTCTTCTTCTTTTCCTTTAGTGCCTTGGGCCGAGAAGTAGAATGCACAGAGGTCTTGGACAAAGATTTGTCTGCCAAACTTTCAACATTCACCTCTGGTAGAGGGATCAAGGGCTCCTCTTCCCTAGCAGGAAGCATACCAGCAACTCTTAACATGTGCTTGGTGAGAGGCACCTCATCTTCTAAAGGAGTCTTCAGAGAGGCTGCAGTAATGTGATAGAGAGCAATGGAGTGAAGTTCGTCATTGGTGTAGGTTTTACCAAGAATATCCTCTATAACGAGAGAGAGATATTTGGTATATCAGATGGTTGCCAGACGGTTCCTCTTCCCTTTGTTCTCATGCTTGGCAATGAGACCAGTATAAAGTATGAGGGGAATCCTTATATCTAATCCCCAAATTAGACTATAAGAAATTGTCTGCTGAGATACATTTAACTGATCATGCGATCCCTGGTTCCCCCCTAGAAATTTAACAATGTATAGCATCAGCGTCCTCCATATGGGCGAGAAGTAATTTTCCTTGATCAGCGATTTTTTTTGGAAGGCGATGGAGGAGAAGGGTTTGTCTTCGTCATCTCGAGGTCTGAGACTTGCCAGGGCCTTCTTCACAGTGGCGTTGGTTGGCACAACAGTCATGTTTTCATTTAATTGAAGTCCAATGAACCTGGCAAAGGTTGTAAACTCAAAGGTGAGAGGTTGAGGATGGTGGAAAGGTGGAAATTGATGTGGGAAGAATTCGGATCTACTTCTACCGAATACCAGAACTCCTTTAGGTATTAGGAGTATCAGGTTGAGGGTTCTCGTGTGATGGCTTCAGCAATAGGAGAGTTCTTCAAGTAGGTTAACAATGGTGTATAAAGGGGATTGTTATGTTCAAGGAGTGCCACACAGTTGTTAAGCGCAATCTTTCCATCATTAATCCCTGATGAGACTGCTTTTATACATAGTCTCATCTTCCAAAT
The DNA here is from genome assembly GCA_025667525.1 of Glebionis coronaria. NCBI lineage: Eukaryota > Viridiplantae > Streptophyta > Magnoliopsida > Asterales > Asteraceae > Glebionis > Glebionis coronaria. Next base: position 96,260 of record JANFOE010000294.1, on the reverse strand, counting down.
AGGGCTTAAAATGCATTAAATATCATCAAAATACCCAAATATATGCTTGTGTTTGTTGCTTGTGTATTTTAGGTACGGATATTGAGAAAATGACAAAAGATCACAAGAATCATGCAAAAACGAACACGGGAAACGAAGCCGCACAATGAACCAAGCCCTAATGAAGACTTTCCCAAGATCAACCCTTGAAGATTTGAAGAATTATGAAGAAGGGTCATCCAATTATGAAGAATTGACACTTTATACCCTTGTATCCTCATAATTACAAGTTTGGTCCCTAAAGTTTGTCAAAATTACAAAAAGGACCCTTAACTTTGAAGATTTGGCAAATTTAGCCCCTCAACAAAGCTAAATTGTCAACCAATATCATCCACAAAGTCAAATACATCATGAAGTCCTTCAAAGTACAAGAAATGACAAGTTTGGTCCTTTGAAAATTCCAAAATTACACAAAGGACCCTCAACTTTCAACATTTGGCAAAAATAGTCCCTCAATCACCAAGACTTGGCAATTTCAGTCCTCCAAAATGTCAATTATACAAGTCTAGACCATTATCATTGAAGAAAATACCAAATCAGCCCTTGAAGAATTCAAAAATGGCAAGAAATACCCCTGAAAATACTTTGGAAAAGTATTTGGGGCAAAAGTGTGAAAATGAAAACTTGAAATACAAAGGGAATACGTTTTTGGCTGTTTAAATTGCAAGTGACAAGAAGAAAAGAATCAAGGGACTAAAAGGGGCCAGACATAAAACTTACCTAGACCAACCAGCTCTTGCCACGTGCCCCACTATCTCCATCCAGCCAATCACAACTCACCCTTCCTCCACCTCACAATCCCACTCACCAGGTTTAAGATTAATTTAATCTTGGCGCCATTAACACATATTTAAACATAATCCAAACCAAAAATGGATTAAACCTGGCACTATTCACCTCAAGAACATAATTAGGCATTCTTAATTGTGTTGTAATTAAACCCTAATATTATCCAGAACCATGATTAAGTATCCCTTAATCATAACCCAACACCCAAAACACATGCTACACCTTTGAGATGCCCCACATGGACCTCCCCTGCTACACACATGAGGAAGATGCCAAAACAGTGCCAGCAATCCAACGTCCCATATTTTGGCTTACTTTCTAAGCTTCATTTACACCCTTTGATCACACTTTCACATGCCAACTCATGCTACAAACCAAAATGCAGTCACATGATTCTCCAAGTTCAAACAAGGCAAAGGGGCATTTTGGGGACTTCATCAACATTAGGGCAACGTTTTTATGCTTTATAGTAGCTCATTGTATGCATAGATAAAGGCTTAGGGTTCCAACATTTAGACTTTGCTTTTGATTTTTCCTTGTTCAAGTTTCTGTAAATCCTATTTCTAAGTTTAATGAAATTGAGTTTGAAACCTTGAAGAAAAGTCATTGGCCAATCTTATTTACTGCTTTCATTTGTTATATGCTTGTTAGTTCTTGAAGTTTAAAACCTGTTTTCAAAAGAGGAGTGTGCAAAAGTTTGCATATTTCCACATTTTCTTGATATTTTGCTAAGTCTTGTTCCAATCTTGGAATTCTTGGGCTATAGGGCTGCTCATAGCATCCTAACTGAGTTGGTTAAGGTGTGGTGAGGCTTATAACTTGGGGATAATCAAGTGTGGGGTAACAAGTTTGCATCAATCAAGTTTTTCATAGTTTCTGATTTTTATGATATTGTGCTTAACCCTTGTTCAATCTTAGCAGGCTTATTGTGGAAGCTTGTGCTTGTTCTTGCTAGCACATAAGCTCAAAATTCGTGGGTGTGGATGTACATCCATGAGGTTTGCATACTTAATCTCAAAATCTACCTAAATTGTGATTTTTGGTGATATTTGTATGAAACTTGTGTTCTTGTGAATTTTGTGGCTTGTTCTTGCTTGAATCTGTTTATCATACTTGTTTTAGTGTTAATTGATGCTTGGTTGGCCTGAAATCTCACTTTGCCTTTGAAAATTTTGATTTGGAAAAGTTAAAGGGGTGTTTGGGTCTACTGGTTTGTGCTTGCATCTTGTTATTGTGTTGTTAGTTTGTGTTGGTCATGCTTTGTATCTGCTATACCTTTGTTTGAGAGTGTTTTGCTGCAAGTTTCTGAGTTTTAAACCTTGAATCAAACAAATTGCTATATCTTGTTGAGTTGACTGATTTTTGACCTAAAATTTTGGGAAAACCTAGAGTTTATGCATGTTTAGGGATAAAAGCTGTTAAAACATCATTAATATAACATGTTTGAAAGATTTGGAGTGTTGAAATTGGCTTGTGTGTCAAATACATCAGCAAAAGTAAAAACTGCATGTGTTAGTGTTCATCAGTAACTTTCATTGCTTGAATCTTGCTTAATTCTTTGAACCAGTGCATGAAACCTGTTTAGACTTGCTTATTGGAGTTTATTATAGCTTGTGTGTGCATTTGGTTGAATTTGGCTGGCTGATTTGTGCTAAAATTGCTCATAAGTGCTTAACTGCTTATTGTTCATGTCTGTATCATGTCTGATGAATGATTGATTAAACTGTATCAATTGGGTGTTAGTGATTGTGTTATTTTGATTGTGATTGACTCCTTTTGATCCAAAGATCATTTGGGTGCCTTTGTGAAATCTGAATCTCCAAAAAAGTCACTAAAGACAAAAAGTCAAAATAGTCAAGCAGTGGAAAAAGTTTCCACTGCTCAACATCCAAAACTAGCCCCTGCTAGTGCAATTTTGTCATCAGCTTATCAATAAGCTATTCTAGCTTATTCTGACTTGCAACAACTTATTATTTGTGATAGATCTTCATTATTTGACCTATTTAAGTAGACTGGAGCTTATTGGACTTTGACTTTGACTTTTTACTAGAAAACCAACTTATTTGACTTTTAACATAAGTGCTTATTTGATTTTCCAGCTTATTGAGTGTGCTTATTGAGTAGGTTTTTGATTATTAAGATTAGTCTTGTCATAAGAAACATTTTGCAACTTGAATCAGCTTCTGAGGTGGTCTAGATCATAAAAACGACTATTTTGTCGTTTTGTGAATAAGTTTGTGAACTGTTTCTGGCTTATTAAGTGGGCTTATTTGAAAATTCTTTTTGCAGAAGTCTTTGTTAGGTCAAAAGAAGCTTGTGTGCAAAATTTTAGCTTATGGCATCAGCTTATAGCTTAATGGGCTTAAAAGCCCATTAAGAATAAGCTGCTTATTATAAGTTAGCTTATTTCACATTTTCAGCTTTTGGGCCTTTGGAAAAAGTTGTTTAAAATCAAATTTTGAGTCAACCTGTGCTTTTTGGGCTTATTTTGAACACTTTTTCTTATTGGGACTTAATTAAGCCCAATAAGGGACTGTTTTGGGTTTGGCCCATTTTCTAGGCCCAATAGGGGTATTTAGGTAATTTCACATTCATTTCTGAGTTATTTAGGTTAAATTAAGCTAGTTTGCAAGTTTTTAGAATTTTTTATAATTTTTGGATTTGTAATATTATTTTATTATTAAAAATTAAAAGTCTGATTTTCTAGGTCTTTATATTTTTCCTAGGTTCTAAACACTTAATTAGGATTTTTGCAACTTTCCAAATATTTTTTTGGTCTTTTAATTATTTTCTATAAGTAATTTAAGTTTTAATTGATTTTAGGAGTTTTTAATTGTTTAAAAATAGTTTTAATTGATTTTAAAATTTTGAAAAATAGTTTTTAGCTTAATTAGAGTATTTTTGAGGTTTACAAATTTTAAAATCTTGTTTAGGGCTTTTTAATAATTAATTTGATTTTTAGGGCTTTAATTAGCATTAAAAAGTCATTATCTAATTAATTAAAAGGTTTTTGCAAGTTTTGATTTTTTGTAAACTCTTAGAATATTATTAGGTATTTTTGGTAATTTTTAGAAATTTTTAGGTTAAAATTTTAATTTTGGTGGTTTTTACGACTTTACGTGTATGCCTTTTTAGAATTAGTTTAATCCGTCTTGATAACCGTCATTCTTTTCTAATCCCTTTTCTATTTTTCTTTCTCAAATATAATCACAAATTAATCCATATCATTACACACATACCACACTAGCCTCCTTGAGAACGAACTTAATTGGTCATTAGTGCTCGGTTTTCCTAAACCGACACTTAATACTTGCCACTTTTGTCATCCTTTTCCTAAAGGGTAGCAAAAACAATACATCATTTTGGCGCCGCTGCCGGGGAGGCGTGTTGTGTTTTGATTTGGCATTGTTGTTTTTATACTAACCATAATTAGTATTTGTATTAGTAGCACTCTACTAATACGTATTATCAGTTTTCGGTTTTTGTGTTATTAATATATTGTATACGTAGAACAATAAATTCACAAGTACTCCAAATACGTGAGAAATCACAACCTTGACTTGGGAGGTCATTACCCAATCATTGTATTCGAATCTCAAACCAAAGAAAAAGGCAAAAATAGATAAATACTTTCGTGAAGCTTAATCTTGAAAATACAAACTATAAGGTGGGTATAAGGCGGATATTATAAAATATATCCTAAGGAAAAAGGCTCTTAAGTGCTTCGCGCCGCCTTGTTTCCCCGCTTGCTTGTGAGTATTTGATTGTGAGAGCTAATCGAGGGTTTTGCCGCCCAAAGTATTAACTAAGTATCATATATATTTTCTTGGTTTCTATTGATTAAACCCTCTTGAACGTTTCGGTGTTCCACCAACGTTCTAAAGTCATCGAAGGCGTTCACTTTACGTGATCGTTTTCATTCCTTGAGGCTTCTTTAATCAAGAGATTTGATTAAGGGGGAGATTTGTAGATTTGTGTCTACTTAATACATTTCACCAAATTCCAAAAAGGTTAATACAATCAAAAACCACAAAAAAATTGAAAAATACAAAACACCAAAAAGAATCTTCTTTGCTCGTCCCCTCGTTGTACGTGACGTTTATGCTAACTCGAAATCAAGCAAGACGTGCACGTAAACGAAAGAACAAAACTCCCACTCCAAACAATTCTAGTGAGGAGTCTCCTATTGACGAACCCATTGTAAGAGAAGCACCAACCATGGCGAATCGAACTATGATGGAGTTACTTCAAGCACCCACTGAGGGTTATGGAGAGGCTATTGTGATTCCCGCTATCCTTGCGGAGAATTTTGAGGTGAAAACGGGTTTGTTGTCGATGATCCAAAACAACAAATTCCGTGGTGATGAGAAGGACAATCCACACAACCACATCCGCCAATTCTATCGTCTTACCGCTACTTGCAAGTTTAAGGATGTCTCTAACGACTCGATTAAGATGATGCTTTTTCCGTATTCTTTAGCGGGGCCCGCCAAAATTTTGTTAGAGAAAGAGCCACCCAATTCTATATTGACGTGGAAGGATCTCGTGTCTAAGTTTGTGAACCAATTTTTTCCGCCCTCTAAGACTACGCACTTGAAAAACGAGATTTCAAAGTTTTCAGAAGAATTTAATGAAAGTTTTTCAACGGCTTGGAATAGGTTTAAGGAAATGTTACATGAATGTCCTCATCACGGTTTTTCCGATTTGCATCAAATTGACACGTTTTACAATGGACTTAATGATCATGAAAGGGATTATTTGAATGCCGCTGCGGGTGCTAATTTTTTGTGTAAAACGGTTGAGGAATCTTTGGTGATAATTGAAAATAGATCTAAGGTGTATAGTCCTCGTAGCACGTCTAGTGTTCGTAAGGCTTCGTCTTCGGCTTCACCTTCTTTGTCTACTACCATCGATGCTTGCCAAATTGAGGCGAACTTGGAAAACAAGATTTTTGATAAGTTGAAAGGACTTTTGATTGAGTTTAAAGTTGGTGAACCAAGTGCTCCCGCTACGGCTAAAGCGGTTGAGGTTTCTTGCATGTATTGTGGTGGAGGTCATGATTTCTTCGAGTGCATTACCAACGGTGGTAACACTTCGAGTGCCTTCGCGGCCACGGGAAATTACAACCAAAACGGTCAAGTTTCCTGCTCTAATCAAATGACTCCACCGGGTTTTGGTTCAAATCAAAATGCTAACAACAATTATCGCAACAATCAAGTTGGTTTTAAGAACAATTACAACAAGGGAAACTATGGGAATCAAGGGGCTAATAATCAAGTTTCAAACAAAAATGATTTTCAAAATAACAACAAAAGTTTGCAAACATTGAAAGATCTTCCAAGTGAGTTTGTTGAATATGCTAGTGGGAATGATGCTAGGTTTGACAACAATCAAAGAGAAATCATTAGCCTAAGATCCGAGTTTAAAAACGACTTGAAGAAAGAGTTGAAAAATGAGTTAGCTAATGAACTTAAAATCCACACCAACAAGATGGAAGGAAATGTCACTAGGTTGCAACAAAACCAACAAAAGATGGAACAAGGGCAACATGAGATTAATCAAGAGATGATTAAAGCCGAGAAAAGGCAAACCGAAGCCGTGTTGACGCAATCTAATTTTAAAGATAAAATCTTGTCTATGTTTGAGGCAATAATGTGTAAACCGTCGTCAAGTGGTCTTCCTAGCAACACCATATCCAACCCTAAGGGTGAGATGAAAGTAATTACCACACGTAGTGGTAAGACACTTAAGGAACCGACTCCTCAACCAATTGCTCCTACGGAGGAAGCAATTGAGAAAGAACCCGAGGTGGTGGTCCAAAAGGAGCATGTCCCAATCCCACGAAGTACCGCTCATACCACACCTACGGTTGACCCATTACCATCATTGGAACCCGAGATTCCAAAGGCTATGCCTACTATGCCTCAACCCACACCACCTTTGCCCTATCCATCGAGACTTAGGAAGGAGAAACGTCAAGAGCGCGACAATTACCAATTTGAGCTTTTTATGAAAATGTTTCGTGATTTGCACCTTAATGTGAGTTTCGCCGACGCTTTTGTCATGATGCCTCGATTTGCCGCTAACTTTAAGAATATGTTGAACAACAAGGAGAAATTGCACCAATTGTCTAGTTATTCATCGGTTTATCTTAATCGCATACCTCAAAAAGTCGGTGATCCCGGTAAATTTTTGATCCCTTGTGCAATCCAAGACATGGAAGAATGCTTCGCCTTGGCCGATCTTGGTGCTAGCATTAACTTGATGCCACTTGCAATCTTCAAGTCGCTCAATCTTCCTAATCTTACTCCTTCACTAATGTCTATCGAGTTGGCCGACCATTCCACGATTCGTGCATGTGGTTTGGCGGAAGACGTTTTTGTGAAAGTGGGGAAGTTCTACTATCCCGTAGACTTTATCGTTGTTGATATCCCCACGGATCCTCAAGTTCCTCTTATTTTAGGTCGTTCGTTTTTAGATACGTCTATGGCTTTAATTGATGTGCATGCTAGAAAGATCACCTTACGTTTCAACGACGAGGAACTTGTTATAAACGCAACTCAAAATTCTCAACTTTCTCATGTTTATTCCGTTGCTACCATAAACCTCGTTGATATGATCGACGTGGTTTACGAGGAATTTTCACAAGAAGTTTTAGGGTTTGGTGATGAAGAAACTAGTGGCAATCCCACTATGTTAGATCCAATTCTTGATAATTCTACGCCAACCTTCACTCCTTTCGAAGGTGGTGGTTTTACGTTGGAAGAATGCAATGTTCCACGTACTTGTGACGAAGACCTCGACAACGATGAGGACTTCTCGATTATCAAGGATTTTCTTAACGATTTCCCATTTCCTCCACCCGAGGAGGTTATGAGTATCGAGCCCAAATCTTCGCTTGAGGAACCACCTATCCTTGAGTTGAAAGATTTACCTCCTCACCTCGAATATGTCTATTTGGAGGAGGACGACAAGTTGCCGGTTATTATTGCGAAAGACCTTTCGAATGATGAAAAAACCGCACTTGTCGATGTTCTAAAGGACCACAAGAGGGCGATTGCGGGGAAGTTATCCGACATTAAGGGGATCGATCCCAAATTTTGTACCCACAAAATCTTAATAGAGGAGGATTTCAAGCCCACAATCTAAAGTCAAAGGATGGTGAACCCCAAAATTCACGAGGTCATCAAAAAGGAGGTCCTTAAACTCCTTGACGCGGGAATGATTTACCCTATTTCCGATAGCCCTTGGGTGAGTCCTATTTATTGTGTCCCTAAAAAGGGAGGGATGACCGTTGTGCCAAACGATGACAACGAGTTAATTCCCACTAGACTCGTGACCGGATGGAGAGTGTGCATTGACTATCGAAAGTTGAATGAAGCCACTCGAAAAGACCATTTTCCCTTGCCCTTCATGGACCAAATGTTGGAGCGTCTTGCGGGAAACGATTTCTATTGCTTTTTAGATGGTTTTTCTGGTTACTTCCAAATTCCCATCGATCCTCGTGATCAAGAAAAAACTACGTTTACGTGTCCATATGGAACGTTTGCCTATCGTAGAATGCCATTCGGACTTTGCAATGCACCGGGAACCTTTCAAAGGTGCATGATGGCTATTTTTCATGATATGATAGAGAAGACGATGGAAGTCTTCATGGATGACTTTTCCGTGTTTGGTAATTCGTTCACTTCGTGTTTGTCGAACCTAGAGAGAATGTTGAAACGTTGTGAGGAAACCAACCTTGTGCTCAATTGGGAAAAATGTCATTTTATGGTTAAGAGTGGAATCGTCTTAGGGCACAAGGTCTCGAAAGCGGGGATTGAGGTAGATCAAGCTAAGGTAGACGTCATCGCCAAATTACCTCATCCCAAAACCGTCAAGGGAGTTAGGATTTTCCTAGGCCACGCGGGCTTTTATCGTCGATTCATCAAGGATTTTTCAAAGATTTCTCGACCCATTACACATCTTCTTGAAAAAGAGGCACGTTTTGTCTTTGACGAAGATTGTGTACGAGCCTTTGAAATCCTTAAGAGGAAACTTACCGAAGCTCCCATTCTTGTTGCTCCCAATTGGAACCTCCCCTCTGAGCTCATGTGTGATGCTAGTGATTACGCTATTGGGGCCGTTTTGGGGCAACGTCATGATAAGCACTTCTTGCCTATTCACTATGCTAGCAAGACGATGACCGAGGCTCAACTAAAATAAACTACAACGAAAAAGGAGTTCCTTGCCGTGGTGTATGAATTTGAGAAGTTCCGACCTTACCTCGTCTTGACGAAATGCATAGTGTATACGGACCATTCGGCTATTAAGTATCTCATGGCAAAGCAAGATGCTAAGCCTAGATTACTTCGTTGGATTCTCCTCCTTCAAGAATTTGATCACACCATCGTTGACAAAAAAGGAGCCGAGAATCTAGCGGCCGGTCATCTTTCTCGTTTGGAAGATCCTCACCAAAGTGTTTACGAGCCCAAGGAAATCACCGAAACATTTCCGCTCGAGACACTTGGTGTAGTGAATTCTAAGCTTGATTCTTCTACCCCATGGTTTGCGGATTTTGCAAATTACCATGCGGGTAACTTCATCATCAAGGGTATGACGACTCAAGAAAACGAAAATTCTTTCGTGACGTCAAGTTCTACTTTTGGAACGACCCTTACTTGTTTCGAACTTGTGCGGATCAAATCATCCGACGTTGTGTTTTTGGCACCGAAGCTTCTAACATCCTTAGAGCTTGCCATGAGGGACCCACGGGTGGTCACTACGGTGCTAATCTCACGGCTAAAAAGGTGTTTGATGCGGGCTTCTTTTGGCCTACTATTTACCGAGATGCACAAGATCTTGTGAAGTCGTGTGATGCATGCCAACGACAAGGAAAAGCCTCACAAAAAGATGAAATGCCACAAAATATCATCCAAGTGTGTGAGATCTTTGACGTTTGGGGTATAGACTTTATGGGGCCGTTCCCATCATCTCGTGGTAATAAGTACATCCTTGTTGCGGTTGACTACCTATCTAAGTGGGTGGAGGCAAAGGCCTTGCCCACCAATGATGCTCGTGTGGTAGTCAAGTTTTTTAAGCAATTGTTTTCTCGGTTTGGAACCCCTCGTGCTATCATAAGCGATCGTGGAACCCATTTTTGTAACGACCAATTTGAAAGGGTTCTAAGAAAATATGGGGTTACACATCGGCTTTCTACGGCTTATCACCCACAAACGAGTGGGCAAGTCGAGGTTTCAAACCGAGCGTTGAAGAGGATCTTGGAGAGATCCGTTGGAGAAAACCGACAAACTTGGTCGGATAAGTTTGTGACAATCCGTCAATTTATGGTTGATATTTTATTCTAAATATTTATTTGAAAACATTATTTTAATATTATAATATGAACTCACTTATTTTTGGGAAGAAATTTGGAATTACGTCTTGAAGTAGCATCGACTACGTCTAAACCGGAGGATTTTACGTTACGTGCTCACGTTTACATACAACGTCTTTGGTGACAGTCTGACATTTCAGAAAATAAATTTATCCGTGAATATTATTTTCGGATTTTAATTTTGAGTTGGTTCATAAACTCACAAATTTACGAGAAGAGATTAGGACTTACGATTTTAATTTAACGTCCTTTACGACTAAACCGGAAACCTTAGGATTACGTATTTACGTTTTCGAACTCCGTTTTTGATGAGACAATTTTTATTAGATTCGTTTTGTGCTGTTGATTAATAATTTATAAAAACGTTTTTCGTAAAACTACCCGAGAGCACGCAAATCGAGGAAACTAGAACCGAGGAGTACCCGTAAATTAGTGGGATGAGACAAGTTTACACTTGCCTCACCCCACAAATGGGTGGCCAAAACTTCACCAACACATCTAAGATGTGTCAAAGCTTACTAAGTAAGCTAGGACACTTGTCCTAGCTACTTACATAAACTACATGCACAACAAAACCACTCAACACAAACTAACAACTTCATTTATTCAACTCCATGCAAATCTCACACAACTCTCCTCCCTCTCTCTCTAAAATTCGTCCAAGAACTACCCCTAAACACCCTCATTTGATCAAATTTAACCATGAAATCATATGTTATTCACACATATGATAAAGCCCTTTTCAAGCTCTATTGATTGGTGGTGATTTTAACATCCAAGGAGAAGATTTGGTGATGTCCAAGGGCTGATTTCTCAAGGAGTTTTCATGAAGAATAAGGGCTGATTTTTGGATGAATCTACAAATACTTGGTGACCTAGAAGTGGTGTTGATATCTCATAAGATTGGTTACCCAAAACCAAGTCTTGTTCATGAAAAACCTCATCTTTTCATCACTAATGGTGGTATAGAGATTGTTCTTCCTATCCTCTTGTTATTTTGATTATGTAATCTTGTATTTTCTTTATTTATGTATATGTATATGATGATGAATGATGATAAAAATATTGTGTGGGATCATGTGCTGATAAATATGCTTAAAAAGATGAATAACCATAAGAAACAAGGCTAAAATCATGCTTAAATTGTTGGCTGTATAAAAACAGTAAGTAACCAAGACTTAAACTGATAAATTTGCATGGTGGAATCCATTTACAGTAAGTATAAGATGTCATACACATGTGAGAGTTGGCCATGCAATGGAATCATCAAAATGAGTGAGATATGATCAAAACAAGATGAGTGTGCTGATCTGAATAGTCTGTTTTGTAGGGGCTGTAAAGGATAGTTAGACATATAATGAGCAGTAGCTATAACTAACTTAATTGTAGCACATAATATGAAGTTCATGCCATCCAAAAATGAGCTTCTAACTCATTGTAGAACTCTAGATATGATAAAAATGGTGAAGATGCAACTAAAAACTCAGATTTTGAAGAATTAATGTTTAATACTATTATATAAGCACTCAAATAATATAGTATAAAATGTGAAATTAAAACCCACTAACTTATGAATTTCATTTATATAAATATGTATAAGGTTAAATAAATGGACCATTTATAAAAAATGGTAGTTGAATAAGATTTATAAGTTATAAAAACTATAAACATGATTTTTACGACTTTTTCGGCTATTACCGTAAAATTAACGTTTTTCGCCAATTAAAACTTAGACGATCAAACCCGTCTAATGTAAAGTTTTTAAAAGTCATATACTGATATATAAGTACCTAATACAAGTAAAAACCGATAAAACCCGAACTATATAACATACGGACATTAACGGGCTAAGTTAGCATTATTGGACTAATAATCCAACTAAATGGACTAAACACTTATAAATTTACTTATTGGGCTTAACCCACTTGGGCCCAACATGTAAAGTATAATACTGATAATAAAAGTATAATTGGGCTAATAAAATGTATTGGGCTTGTAATGGGCCTATTGGTCCTCCAAAATGTAAACAAGTTGAGCTAGTGTAACTAGTATAAAAGTTACCAACACATAACACAAAAATGAGTAAATAAGAATGTATAAACCCACTTGATCATCATATATATAAAATCATCATATGTATACATAATTGTTATTTTATAAAGTCATTGGACAAGAGTCTAAGACAAGTATTATTTGTCTAGGTTTCCGTGATTGAAGCACGTACCGTACATCCAAATCGCCGATAATCGCCTTCCCACATCAACGTGAGTTCATAGCCTCGCACTCTTTTAAATGTTTTTATGAAATATTTTATAAACCCGCGAGGGAGATAACATGTTAGTTTTTATAAAACAGGACACCATTTGTCCCGATTGTTTGTTTATTGATTTGGACCCGAATGATTGTATGACCCGATTGTATGACCTGATAAATGATTAAATGACCCGATAGATGAAATTAAATGGATTATTAAAGTTAGGTTATGTCACTAAAAGTCCTATTAGCATGAATTGTGAACTACCGGGATTTGGTAGACGCTTATGCATATAATACTACTATTTGGGGACGATCACCCCAGTTCGCGCCTTGACGGTTGATCCCCGTCGTGCCACATTGATTGGTAAGCAAATTTATGTATGAGAAGATTTCCATAGCGTGACCTTTGTGATGACACGCTAATTTAGATGGGCAAATTGAGTTTCGGGCTAGCTTCCCGTTGTTGGTTATAGTAAGGTAACAATGTCATGCGGCTTATAATAATCCAATTACGAAATACTACTAGACGCACCGAATTACGATGTATTGCCTGACTAGCAATACGGGGTCATACTATTGATATTATGTTCGTGTTTTGGTTTTCGTAACCATATTCATATAACGGTTTTTATTAAACTTTATACAACGTCATAAGACGTATTGTATGATGTTTTTACGACATTGGCTCGTATAATGATTTTTAAAGCAAATGCCTATATTATGATTATTTGACAAGGATTTGTATAAAATGATTTTGGCTATTTTTTGGCCTACTACATGGATTTGTATTAAATGATTTTCAGTAATAATTTAATACTGATGTTATATTGATGGATTTTAAACTCTATGAATTCACTCGGCGTTATCGCTGACCCTTTTCTTTTAACATGTTTTGTCTCAGGTACTTGAAGGTAATTCGCGGGAAGACGACAAAGAATTCATGGCCCGCACTTAATTAATTATTTCCATTAAAATGCTTTGTAAAACTTGTATGAAATACAATGACTTGGGACCTATGTAACTTTGATATTTTATGAATGGAAATGCTTTATTAATAAACGACGCGATTTTTATGCGTTGTCTATGATGTGAGTAATGTGCTATCCCGTAACACCAACTAGTCTTCCGCTGTATTGAGTTGTATAAATTTGGGGGTGTTACAAAGTTGGACGATGCTTTATGGGCCTTTAGGACCGCTCATAAGACGCCCATTGGGTGCACTCCCTATAAGCTTGTGTATGGAAATAATTGTCATTTGCCTATCGAATTAGAACACAAGGCTTATTGGGCCCTAAAGCATTGTAATGATGACATGGAGACCGCGGGAAAACACCGGAAAATGCAATTAAATGAATTGGATGAATTGAGGGATATTGCTTATGAAAATTCATTGATTTATAAAGAGAAAACTAAAAAGTTGCATGATTCTAAAACTAAAAACCGGGTTTTTAACATTGGGGATCAAGTTTTGCTTTTTAACTCAAGATTGAAAATCTTTTCTGGTAAGTTGAAATCCCTTTGGTCCGGTCCATTCACCGTGACTCAAGTGTTTCCGTATGGGACCATCGAGCTAGCTCAGTATGATGGTCCTAACTTCAAGGTGAATGGACATAGGTTGAAGCACTACTTTGGCGGGGAAGTTCCATCCTTGAACTACCTCGACCAAGTCACCTTTCCCAATGATAATTAGTATTGAGGGGATCGAGTCGAGCTCATGACTCGGTAATCAAAAACGAGGAGCCTCGTGGGGGAGTCCCATGCTTATCCTATGTACATATTATCGCTTTCTAATGTAGCTTATGTGTGGGGATTTGTGCCCTTCCAACCTTTGTTCCGTGGTTGTTTGTGAATTGTGGTTTTTAGATGATCATCTTCACGATTGGAGCCTCTCGTGTTCATTTTATGGGAGCACTCGATCGTTTGCTTTGGATACATTTCTCAATATCCATGATATATCCTTTTGATGTTCTAACCTTAGGTTATTAGCACACTTCATAAACGGCTATTAATTTAATGGTTACACCCTTTCCATGCTAGATTAGGCATTCGACAACGTCTCTAGTATGGGGGTGTTTGCACCACTAGACTCGCAACGTTGAGGACAATGTTTAACTTTAGTATGGGGGGTGAATAGATACTTGCCTTGCCAAACCTTCACGCTTTCCAAAGTTTATCTTTTTGTTATCGTTTTTGTTGCAAAATAAGGCTAAAAATGGCCAAATTTTAAATTTTTCTCATGTTTTATAAGTGTTTGAAGACACGAATGTAGGTTTTCCGATGGCGAGAATAAGAGTAATTTTTGACTCGACCGTGCGTGTTGAGCACTTAGCTTTGATTCCTTAACTTCACATTAGGCTAAGTCTCTTAAATGATGACGAGAAATGATAGAGTTAATTATAAGTTACTATGCTAAACGTAGAGTACTCGTATTCTTTCAAAAACTCATGTGTTCTCGTTGTTTGCTTATTCTCCCTTCGCATGTAAATATTTTTTGCTTAATAAATATTGACTTAGCGGTTTAATTAGGATTGTTGGGTTTCTAGTCTTTTCTAGTAGCTTCCGTGTAATTAAATTGGGAAGACATTAAGGTATCGCAAGCGTCACGGTTTTGAAGTATTGGCACCCGAATAATCGAAAGCTTCACCCAATAATAAGATTTCAAGTGCTCACCTAAATCTAGCAAACAATTTGAAGCCCCACAAGGCCAAAAATCTATGCAAAATTGAAAGTGAATCAAGCCTTAATCTTCGAAGCTTTAAAGATCCAAAATTCGCTTCAGCGTGAGGATATACGTCTTTGGCTAATAAAACCACCGATGAGGCGGATAATAAAAGGCAAGGCAAGACCGAAGTCATAATAAAAGCTTCATGGCGAAGTTGAATAAAAGATGGAGGTAAACCAAAGATAATAAGGCCCTTCCGTTAGGGGGCGTATAAAAGTCTTGGTAATAAGTCTCATGTTCAAAACCGTTATAAAACCGTGTTTATCGATCCTTCTTGTTGACTTAATTTTTTGACATCGTCGTCTATTAGGAGGGGTTATTGATTTGATGGTCTTAGTTACACCGTTAGGACTCTATTTTTAGACCTAAATCTCTATTATCGCATAAGTCAACAATGTATCCTCGTGAAACATTTATGACATCATAAAATATAAGAGATACAACTTAGGAATAATGGGAGGATAAGTACGTGATTAGGGCATATGAGTAGTGTTAGCATTACTAACTTATAATGACAATGATCTCGTTGCACGCTTAGCATGGAATTAGGGTGAAAATCAAGGACGATGAAATTATTTCTAACGAAGCATTCACATGTTCTTATTCTATGAACCTAAACGTCCCATTTTGCGATGAAAATCATACATTATGTCTAAAACGCAAGTAGTAGTAGCAATAGTAGTAGTATAGCTAGTTTATCGTTCAATAAAGTGAATAAAATGAATTTTGGAGATGCTTTGATACTTTATTCTAGCATTGCGTGAGGGCACGGCAATGGTTTAGTATGGGGGAGTGATGAGACTGCTTTTATACATAGTCTCATCTTCCAAATAGGGCTTAAAATGCATTAAATATCATCAAAATACCCAAATATATGCTTGTGTATTTTAGGTACGGATATTGAGAAAATGACAAAAGATCACAAGAATCATGCAAAAACGAACACGGGAAACGAAGCCGCACAATGAACCAAGCCCTAATGAAGACTTTCCCAAGATCAACCCTTGAAGATTTGAAGAATTATGAAGAAGGGTCATCCAATTATGAAGAATTGACACTTTATACCCTTGTATCCTCATAATTACAAGTTTGGTCCCTAAAGTTTGTCAAAATTACAAAAAGGACCCTTAACTTTGAAGATTTGGCAAATTTAGCCCCTCAACAAAGCTAAATTGTCAACCAATATCATCCACAAAGTCAAATACATCATGAAGTCCTTCAAAGTACAAGAAATGACAAGTTTGGTCCTTTGAAAATTCCAAAATTACACAAAGGACCCTCAACTTTCAACATTTGGAAAAAATGGTCCCTCAATCACCAAGACTTGGCAATTTCAGTCCTCCAAAATGTCAATTATACAAGTCTAGACCATTATCATTGAAGAAAATACCAAATCAGCCCTTG
This sequence comes from Glebionis coronaria, assembly GCA_025667525.1. Classification (NCBI taxonomy): domain Eukaryota; kingdom Viridiplantae; phylum Streptophyta; class Magnoliopsida; order Asterales; family Asteraceae; genus Glebionis; species Glebionis coronaria. The sequence goes on along the minus strand of JANFOE010000294.1, from coordinate 79,674 downwards.
AAGAATTCAAAAATGGCAAGAAATACCCCTGAAAATACTTTGGAAAAGTATTTGGGGCAAAAGTGTGAAAATGAAAACTTGAAATACAAAGGGAATACGTTTTTGGCTGTTTAAATTGCAAGTGACGAAAAGAATCAAGGGACTAAAAGGGGCCAGACATAAAACTTACCTAGACCAACCAGCTCTTGCCACGTGCCCCACTATCTCCATCCAGCCAATCACAACTCACCCTTCCTCCACCTCACAATCCCACTCACCAGGTTTAAGATTAATTTAATCTTGGCGCCATTAACACATATTTAAACATAATCCAAACTAAAAATGGATTAAACCTGGCACTATTCACCTCAAGAACATAATTAGGCATTCTTAATTGTGTTGTAATTAAACCCTAATATTATCCAGAACCATGATTAAGCATCCCTTAATCATAACCCAACACCCAAAACACATGCTACACCTTTGAGATGCCCCACATGGACCTCCCCTGCTACTCACATGAGGAAGATGCCAAAACAGTGCCAGCAATCCAACGTCCCATATTTTGGCTTACTTTCTAAGCTTCATCTACACCCTTTGATCACACTTTCACATGCCAACTCATGCTACAAACCAAAATGCAGTCACATGATTCTCCAAGTTCAAACAAGGCAAAGGGGCATTTTGGGGACTTCATCAACATTAGGGCAACGTTTTTATGCTTTCTAGTAGCTCATTGTATGTATATATAAAGACTTAGGGTTCCAACATTTAGACTTTGCTTTTGATTTTTCCTTGTTAAAGTTTCTGTAAATCCTATTTCTAAGTTTAATGAAATTGAGTTTGAAACCTTGAAGAAAAGTCATTGGCCAATCTTATTTACTGCTTTCATTTGTTATATGCTTGTTAGTTCTTGAAGTTTAAAACCTGTTTTCAAAAGAGGAGTGTGCAAAAGTTTGCATATTTCCTCATTTTCTTGATATTTTGCTAAGTCTTGTTCCAATCTTGGAATTCTTGGGCTATAGGGCTGATCATAGCATCATAACTGAGTTGGTTAAGGTGTGGTGAGGCTTATAACTTGGGGATAATCAAGTGTGGGGTAACAAGTTTGCATCAATCAAGTTTTTCATAGTTTCTGATTTTTATGATATTGTGCTTAACCCTTGTTCAATCTTAGCAGGCTTATTGTGGAAGCTTGTGCTTGTTCTTGCTAGCACATAAGCTCAAAATTCGTGGGTGTGGATCTACATCCATGAGGTTTGCACACTTAATCTCAAAATCTGCCTAAATTGTGATTTTTGGTGATATTTGTATGAAACTTGTGTTCTTGTGAATTTTGTGGCTTGTTCTTGCTTGAATCTGTTTATCATACTTGTTTTAGTGTTAATTGATGCTTGGTTGGCCTGAAATCTCACTTTGCCTTTGAAAATTTTGATTTGGAAAAGTTAAAGGGGTGTTTGGGTCTACTGGTTTGTGCTTGCATCTTGTTATTGTGTTGTTAGTTTGTGTTGTTCATGCTTTGTATTGCTATACCTTTGTTTGAGAGTGTTTTGCTGCAAGTTTCTGAGTTTTAAACCTTGAATCAAACAAATTGCTATATCTTGTTGAGTTGACTGATTTTTGACCTAAAATTTTGGGAAAACCTAGAGTTTATGCATGTTTAGGGATAAAAGCTGTTAAAACATCATTAATATAACATGTTTGAAAGATTTGGAGTGTTGAAATTGGCTTGTGTGTCAAATACATCAGCAAAAGTAAAAACTGCATGTGTTAGTGTTCATCAGTAACTTTCATTGCTTGAATCTTGCTTAATTCTTTGAACCAGTGCATGAAACCTGTTTAGACTTGCTTATTGGAGTTTATTATAGCTTGTGTGTGCATTTGGTTGAATTTGGCTGGCTGATTTGTGCTAAAATTGCTCATAAGTGCTTAACTGCTTATTGTTCATGTCTGTATCATGTCTGATGAATGATTGATTAAACTGTATCAATTGGGTGTTAGTGATTGTGTTATTTTGATTGTGATTGACTCCTTTTGATCCAAAGATCATTTGGGTACCTTTGTGAAATCTAAATCTCCAAAAAAGTTACTAAAGACAAAAAGTCAAAATAGTCAAGCAGTGGAAAAAGTTTCCACTGCTCAACATCCAAAACTAGCCCCTGCTAGTGCAATTTTGTCATCAGCTTATCAATAAGCTATTCTAGCTTATTCTGACTTGCAACAACTTATTTTTTGTGATAGATCTTCATTATTTGACCCATTTAAGTAGACTGGAGCTTATTGGACTTTAACTTTGACTTTTTACTAGAAAACCAACTTATTTGACTTTTAACATAAGTGCTTATTTGATTTTCCAGCTTATTGAGTGTGCTTATTGAGTAGTTTTTTGATTATTAAGCTTAGTCTTGTCATAAGAAACAATTTGCAACTTGAATCAGCTTCTGAGGTGGTCTAGATCATAAAAACGACTATTTTGTCGTTTTGTGAATAAGTTTGTGAACTGTTTCTGGCTTATTAAGTGGGCTTATTTGAAAATTCTTTTTCCAGAAGTCTTTGTTAGGTCAAAAGAAGCTTGTGTGCAAAATTTTAGCTTATGGCATCAGCTTATAGCTTAATGGGCTTAAAAGCCCATTAAGAATAAGCTGCTTATTATAAGTTAGCTTATTTCACATTTTCAGCTTTTGGGCCTTTGGAAAAAGTTGTTTAAAATCAAATTTTGAGTCAACCTGTGCTTTTTGGGCTTATTTTGAACACTTTTTCTTATTGGGCCTTTATTAAGCCCAATAAGGGACTGTTTTGGGTTTGGCCCATTTTCTAGGCCCAATAGGGGTATTTAGGTAATTTCACTTTCATATCTGAGTTATTTAGGTTAAATTAAGCTAGTTTGCAAGTTTTTAGAATTTATTATAATTTTTGGATTTTTAATATTATTTTAATATTATTTTATTATTAAAAATTAAAATTCTGATATTCTAGGTCTTTATATTTTTCCTAGGTTCTAAACACTTAATTAGGATTTTTGCAACTTTCCAAATATTTTTTAGGTCTTTTAATTATTTTCTATAATTAATTTAAGTTTTAATTGATTTTAGGAGTTTTTAATTGTTTAAAAATAGATTTAATTGATTTTAAAATTTTGAAAAATAGTTTTTAGCTTAATTAGAGTATTTTTGAGGTTTACAAACTTTAAAATCTTGTTTAGGGCTTTTTAATAATTAATTTTGATTTTTAGGGCTTTAATTAGCATTAAAAAGTCATTATCTAATTAATTAAAAGGTTTTTGCAAGTTTTGATTTTTTGTAAACTCTTAGAATATTATTAGGGATTTTTGGTAATTTTTAGAAATTTTTAGGTTAAAATTTTAATTTTGGTGGTTTTTACGACTTTACGTGTACGCCTTTTTAGAATTAGTTTAATCCGTCTTGATAACCGTCATTCTTTTCTAATCCCTTTTCTATTTTTCTTTCTCAAATATAATCACAAATTAATCCATATCATTACACACATAACACACTAGCCTCCTTGAGAACAAACTTAATTGGTCATTAGTGCTCGGTTTTCCTAAACCGACACTTAATACTTGCCACTTTTGTCATCCTTTTCCTAAAGGGTAGCAAAAACAATACATCAATCCCAAAGTCTACATTAGATGTAGCCTAGACGGTGAATGAGGGGTTTGTTGAAGAAGATGCCATTGTTGTTTAAAGTGAAGGTTTGGAGAACTAGAAGGAATGAATAGTATGTGTGTGTGTGAAAAATATGAATGATGTGTTAAAAATGAAAATGAGTCAAGGGCTTGTAAAAAGGTTTTTGCCATTTTTCAATTAAAGAATTAAATGCAAATGTTTGTCTGTTAAGAAAAAGTGGGACCCATTGACCCTTCATGTGATTTTTCTATCCCCTTGGAAAGCGGGAAAGTTGTTGACATTAAAGGACAATCATTTGAATTAAATATGGAAATATATTAACTCCCATTGGAATGTAACTACCTCGTTACGTTCAATTCCCTTAAATGCCCAGAGACAGAGATCACTTATTAGATTTGTTTACCAATATTGAGCAAACCCAGCTCAACAACCAGCCTAGTAAAACTTGGCTCAGCCAGAGGCTTGGTGAAAATATCAGCGAGCTGGTATTCAGTAGGTATAAAATGAAGCTCAATATCACCTTTTAAAATATATGGTCTATGATAAAGTGATACCTGATGTCAATATGCTTGGTTCTGGAATGAAGTACCGGATTATTGGATATCGCTATAGCACTTGTGTTGTCACACAATATGGGAACCTTTTCATAATTGATCCCATAATCAGCCAGCTGACTTTTCATCCAAAGAACATGATCACAACAACTAGCGGCAGCTATATATTCAGCTTCAGCTGATGACATGGCCACTGAATTTTGTTTCTTTTCACTCCAGCATACCAACATTCCTCCAAGGATTTGACAACTCACAAAGGTGCTCTTTCTATCAAGGCAGCAACCAGCGTTATCTGAGTCAGAGTAGGATTTAAGGTTGAAGCCTGATCCATTTGGATACCAAAGACCCAGTGAGGGAGATCGTTTTAAGTACCTGAAAATTCTTTTGACAGCTACAAGGTGGGATTCCTTGGGGTTAGCTTGGTACCTAGCATAGAGACATGTGGCGAATTGTATCTCTGGTCTGCTTGCAGTGAGGTACATCATTGACCCAATCATGCCTCGGTATAAGGTCTCATTAACAAAGATCCCTGAGTCATCATCTCCCAAGTTGTTGGGACGAAGCATGGGGCATTTCACTGATGCACAATTAGACATATCATACTTCTTGAGCAAATTTTAACATATTTTTCTTGACAAATAGAAATTCCTTTTGAATTTTGTTTGATTTGAAAACCTAAGAAAAATTTCCCTATAATGCTCATTTCATACTTTTTGGTCATAAGTTTGGCAAACTGTTTGCTCAAGGTAATGTTGGTTGAACCAAAAATTATGCCATCCACATAAATCTGTACTAAAATGACATCACCCTTGGACCTATAGGTGAACAGGGTTTGATCAATGGTACCTCTGACAAATTTATTTTCAAGTAGGAATTTTGATAGAGTTTCATACCAGGCTCTAGGCGCTTGTTTCAGCCCATAGAGTGCTTTGTGAAGTCTTCAGACTTTGTCAGGATAGTTACTGCTTTCGAACCCTGGGGGTTGATAGACATATACTTCCTCTGTAAGCTTACCATTAAGAAAAGCACTCTTTACATCCATCTAGTTTACCGTGAACCCCATATAAGCTGCAAAGGCTAGAAAAATTCTGATAGCTTGCAATCTGGCCACTGGTGCAAAAGTTTCATCATAATTAATACCTTCAGATTGATTTTACCCCAGCACCACAAGCCTAGCCTTGTTTTTAACTATCATGCCAGCTTCATCCCTCTTGTTTCTATAGACCCATTTAGTTCCAACTACTTGTTTTCCAGCTGGAGCTTTTACAAGAGTCCACACCTTGTTTCTCTTGATCTGATTCAATTCTTCTTGCATGGATACAACCCAACCTTCATCCAGTAGAGCAGCAACCACGTTCTTTGGTTCATCTTCATAGAGAAAGTCAGCGAAAAGGCATTCATTCGCTGAGGCGGTTTCTAGAGATCTCAACTTACCTCTGCTAGTGACTCCCTTAGAGGGTTCACCAATAATATTCACCAGAAGAATATCTTGGTTCCTACTCCATTTGGATTGAGGAGCCGGAGTCTCTGTGGGTCAGAGTCACAGCAGGTTCAATGAATGCTGGAGGTTCGTCACATATAATTTCTTCATCTATAATCTCTTCATCTGAGTGAGAGACTGGTGAGATAAGATAAGCATTTTCTTCTATGGGTGGTGAAGTGACATATTCAGTAATTGCAACCTCTGGAGTGATGTCAGGGATTGAGTGAGGATCAAAAGCATGAACATATGGGAAGTCCTTGTGACATACTTGAGGTGATTCCTTGGAATTTGAGAAATCATCCTTTGGATAAGATTTGACTTCATTGAAATCAATGTCACATTCTTCTGAGTTGGTGTGATTCTGCTTCATTAAAGTTGACATGAATGGATTCTTCAAGTTCTTTCCTGCGAATATTGAATACTCTAAAAGCTCTGGAGGTAGGAGAGTATCCAAAAAAATAATCCACCATCTGAATTTTCATCATATTTACCCAGATGATCTCTATAGTTGTGAATGAAAACAGGGAAACCAAAGACATGGAAGTAGCTTGCATCAGAGGATCTCTTTCTATACACTTCATAAGCGGTCTTGTCGTGTCTCTTCACAATAATGAATCTATTATGTGTGTAACATGCTGTGTACACAGCTTCACCCCAAAATTGTTTTGGAAGTCTTGATTCGCTGAGCATTGTTCTGGATGCCTCGATGAGAGTTCTGTTTCTTTTTTCAGCGACACCATTTTGTTTAGGGGTGCCTAGGTTTGAAAAGTTCTGTGAGATTCCCTTTTCATCACAAAATGCTTCCATGGTATGGTTCTTGAATTCAGTGTCATTATCACTTCTAATAGCCTTATCTCTGCAGTCATTGAAGTTCTCTATTTCCCTGATGAAAGACATTATTCTTTTAGCTGCATCACTCTTTCTTTTGAGAAAGAATACCCATGTAAATATAGAGAATTCATCCACAATGACTAGTATATACTTGTTGTGATTGAGGGATTGTGGTTCTACTGGCCCAAATAAGTCCATGTGAAGAAGATGGAGGAACTTATTTATGGAGAATGATTGTTTTGTTTTAAATGAGGCTCTGTGGTGCTTCCCTTTTTCGCATGTTGACCAGGGTCTGTCTTTGCTAAAGGTCAGAGAGGGAAGCCCAATAACTAAATCATTCTTAGCCAGTTTGTTGATGTTCTTGAAGTTAAGGTGGGAAAGTCTCTTATGCCAGAGCCAATTTTCATTATTAGATGCTTAGGCAAAGAGACAGGTGTTCTTTCCTTCTGGACATGATGTCATGCCAATAACATACACATCCCTTCTTCTAGGTACAATTAGAACAACATCATCATTCTGATTGAAGATTGTTCCTTGGGTCTTAGTGCACAGAACTTTGAACCCAGCATCGCAGAGTTGACTGATGCTGATTAAGTTGTGCTTCAGTCCATTGACATAAGCGACCCTTGTGAAGGTGATGCCATTTCAATCCACTGAGCCATAACCCTCAGTAACCCCTGAGGAGTCGTCTCAAAAGACTACTTTCAGACCAGACTCCTTATATCTATGCAGATATTGGTTAACCCCTGTCATGTGTCTGGAGCACCAACTATCCAGATACCAAACAGATTTCTTCAAGTATTCTTGCATAGATATAACAGATCCAGATTAGTTTTGATGATGAACCCACTTTCCAGTGGGTCCATGTTGTTGCTGACCAGTGACATTAGGTCTTCTCTGGTTCCTGTCTCCCCCTCTTTGGTTGCAGTCTCTGGTTTCATGACGCATGCTTCCACAGATGTCACATCCGGGATAATGTTGTCACTCATCAGAGTGATGGTCATAGAAACCACAGTAATTGTAGGGAGGATTTAGTCTGTAACCCTGAGAGTTATCTTTGGGTTTGGGTTCAGGTCTCCTAGAGGGCATGTGAGGAGTTTTTTTACCTTAGTTGGGTTCTGGTTCTTTGAACAGCAATGGTCTCCTCATGCTCTCTAGAAGTATGTTCAGTGGACTCACTTGGGAGGTCATTACCCAATCATTGTATTCGAATCTCAAACCAAAGAAAAAGGCAAAAATAGATAAATACTTTCGTGAAGCTTAATCTTGAAAATACAAACTATAAGGTGGGTATAAGGCGGATATTATAAAATATATCCTAAGGAAAAAGGCTCTTAAGTGCTTCGCGCCGCCTCGTTTCCCCGCTTGCTTGTGAGTATTTGATTGTGAGAGCTAATCGAGGGTTTTGCCGCCCAAAGTATTAACTAAGTATCATATATATTTTCTTGGTTTTTATTGATGAAACCCTCTTGAACGTTTCGGTGTTCCACCAACGTTCTAAAGTCTTCGAAGACGTTCACTTTACGTGATCGTTTTCATTCCTTGAGGCTTCTTTAATCAAGAGATTTGATTAAGGGGGAGATTTGTAGATTTGTGTCTACTTAATACATTTCACCAAATTCCAAAAAGGTTAATACAATCAAAAACCACAAAAAAATTGAAAAATACAAAACACCAAAAAGAATCTTCTTTGCTCGTCCCCTCGTTGTACGTGACGTTTATGCTAACTCGAAATCAAGCAAGACGTGCACGTAAACGAAATAACAAAACTCCCACTCCAAATAATTCTAGTGAGGAGTCTCCTATTGACGAACCCATTGTAAGAGAAGCACCAACCATGGCGAATCGAACTATGATGGAGTTACTTCAAGCGCCCACCGAAGGTTATGGAGAGGCTATTGTGATTCCCGCTATCCTTGCGGAGAATTTTGAGGTGAAAACGGGTTTGTTGTCGATGATCCAAAACAACAAATTCCGTGGTGATGAGAAGGACAATCCACACAACCACATCCGCCAATTCAATCGTCTTACCGCTACTTGCAAGTTTAAGGATGTCTCTAACGACTCGATTAAGATGATGCTTTTTCCGTATTCCTTAGCGGGGCCCGCTAAAATTTGGTTAGAGAAAGAGCCACCCAATTCTATATTGACGTGGAAGGATCTCGTGTCTAAGTTTGTGAACCAATTTTTTCCGCCCTCTAAGACTACGCACTTGAAAAACGAGATTTCAAAGTTTTCAGAAGAGGTTTATTAATGTTAGTTTTTCAACGGCTTGGAATAGGTTTAAGGAAATGTTACATGAATGTCCTCATCACGGTTTTTCCGATTTGCATCAAATTGACACGTTTTACAATGGACTTAATGATCATGAAAGGGATTATTTGAATGCCGCCGCGGGTGGTAATTTTTTGTGTAAAACGGTTGAGGAATCTTTGGTGATAATTGAAAATAGATCTAAGGTGTATAGTCCTCGTAGCACGTCTAGTGTTCGTAAGGCTTCGTCTTCGGCTTCACCTTCTTTGTCTACTACCATCGATGCTTGCCAAATTGAGGCGAACTTGGAAAACAAGATTTTTGATAAGTTGAAAGGACTTTTGATTGAGTTTAAAGTTGGTGAACCAAGTGCTCCCGCTACGGCTAAAGCGGTTGAGGTTTCTTGCATGTATTGTGGTGGAGGTCATGATTTCTCCGAGTGCATTACCAACGGTGGTAACACTTCGAGTGCCTTCGCGGCCATGGGAAATTACAACCAAAACGGTCAAGTTTCCCGCTCTAATCAAATGACTCCACCGGGTTTTGGTTCAAATCAAAATGCTAACAACAATTATCGCAACAATCAAGTTGGTTTTAAGAACAATTACAACAAGGGAAACTATGGGAATCAAGGGGCTAATAATCAAGTTTCAAACAAAAATTATTTTCAAAATAACAACAAAAGTTTGCAAACATTGAAAGATCTTCCAAGTGAGTTTGTTGAATATGCTAGTGGGAATGATGCTAGGTTTGACAACATTCAAAGAGAAATCATTAGCCTAAGATCCGAGTTTAAAAACGACTTGAAGAAAGAGTTGAAAAATGAGTTAGCTAATGAACTTAAAATCCACACCAACAAGATGGAAGGAAATGTCACTAGGTTGCAACAAAACCAACAAAAGATGGAACAAGGGCAACATGAGATTAATCAAGAGATGATTAAAGCCGAGAAAAGGCAAACCGAAGCCGTGTTGAGGCAATCTAATTTTAAAGAAAAAATCTCGTCTATGTTTGAGGCAATAATGTGTAAACCGTCGTCAAGTGGTCTTCCTAGCAACACCATATCCAACCCTAAGGGTGAGATGAAAGTAATTACCACACGTAGTGGTAAGACACTTAAGGAACCGACTCCTCAACCAATTGCTCCTACGGAGGAAGCAATTGAGAAAGAACCCGAGGTGGTGGTCCAAAAGGAGCATGTCCCAATCCCACGAAGTACCGTTCATACCACAACTACGGTTGACCCATTACCATCATTGGAACCCGAGATTCCAAAGGCTATGCCTACTATGCCTCAACCCACACCACCTTTGCCCTATCCATCGAGACTTAGGAAGGAGAAACGTCAAGAGCGCGACAATTACCAATTTGAGCTTTTTATGAAAATGTTTCGTGATTTGCACCTTAATGTGAGTTTCGCCGACGCTTTGGTCATGATGCCTCGATTTGCCGCTAACTTTAAGAATATGTTGAACAACAAGGAGAAATTGCACCAATTGTCTAGTTGTTCATCGGTTTATCTTAATCGCATACCTCAAAAAGTCGGTGATCCCGGTAAATTTTTGATCCCTTGTGCAATCCAAGACATGGAAGAATGCTTCGCCTTGGCCGATCTTGGTGATAGCATTAACTTGATGCCACTTGCAATCTTCAAGTCGCTCAATCTTGCTAATCTTACTCCTTCACTAATGTCTATCGAGTTGGCCGACCATTCCACGATTCGTGCATGTGGTTTGGCGGAAGACGTTTTTGTGAAAGTGGGGAAGTTCTACTATCCCGTAGACTTTATCGTTGTTGATATCCCCACGGATCCTCAAGTTCCTCTTATTTTAGGTCGTTCGTTTTTAGATACGTCTATGGCTTTAATTGATGTGCATGCTAGAAAGATCACCTTACGTTTCAACGACGAGGAACTTGTTATAAACGCAACTCAAAATTCTCAACTTTCTCATGTTTATTCCGTTGCTACCATAAACCTCGTTGATATGATCGACGTGGTTTACGAGGAATTTTCACAAGAAGTTTTAGGGTTTGGTGATGAAGAAACTAGTGGCAATCCCACTATGTTAGATCCAATTCTTGATAATTCGACGCCAACCTTCACTCCTTTCGAAGGTGGTGGTTTTACGTTGGAAGAATGCAATGTTCCACGTACTTATGACGAAGACCTCGACAACGATGAGGACTTCTCGATTATCAAGGATTTTCTTAACGATTTCCCATTTCCTCCACCCGAGGAGGTTATGAGTATCGAGCCCAAATCTTCGCTTGAGGAACCACCTATCCTTGAGTTGAAAGATTTACCTCCTCACCTCGAATATGTCTATTTGGAGGAGGACGACAAGTTGCCGGTTATTATTGCGAAAGACCTTTCGAATGATGAAAAAACCGCACTTGTCGATGTTCTAAAGGACCACAAGAGGGCGATTGCGTGGAAGTTATCCGACATTAAGGGGATCGATCCCAAATTTTGTACCCACAAAATCTTAATAGAGGAGGATTTCAAGCCCACAATCCAAAGTCAAAGGAGGGTGAACCCCAAAATTCACGAGGTCATCAAAAAGTAGATCATTAAACTCCTTGACGCGGGAATGATTTACCCTATTTCCGATAGCCCTTGGGTGAGTCCTATTCATTGTGTCCCTAAAAAGGGAGGGATGACCGTTGTGCCAAACGATGCCAACGAGTTAATTCCCACTAGACTCGTGACCGGATGGAGAGTGTGCATTGACTATCGAAAGTTGAATGAAGCCACTCGAAAAGACCATTTTCCCTTGCCCTTCATGGACCAAATGTTGGAGCGTCTTGCGGGAAACGATTTCTATTGCTTTTTAGATGGTTTTTCCGGTTACTTCCAAATTCCCATCGATCCTCGTGATCAAGAAAAAACTACGTTTACGTGTCCATATGGAATGTTTGCCTATCGTAGAATGCCATTCGGACTTTGCAATGCACCGGGAACCTTTCAAAGGTGCATGATGGCTATTTTTCATGATATGATCGAGAAGACGATGGAAGTCTTCATGGATGACTTTTCCGTGTTTGGTAATTCGTTCACGTCGTGTTTGTCGAACCTAGAGAGAATGTTGAAACGTTGTGAGGAAACCAACCTTGTGCTCAATTGGGAAAAATGTCATTTTATGGTTAAGAGTGGAATCGTCTTAGGGCACAAGGTCTCGAAAGCGGGGATTGAGGTAGATCAAGCTAAGGTAGACGTCATCGCCAAATTACCTCATCCCAAAACCGTCAAGGGAGTTAGGAGTTTCCTAGGCCACGCGGGCTTTTATCGTCGATTCATCAAGGATTTTTCAAAGATTTCTCGACCCATTACACATCTTCTTGAAAAAGAGGCATGTTTTGTCTTTGACGAAGATTGTGTACGAGCCTTTGAAATCCTTAATAGGAAACTTACCGAAGCTCCCATTCTTGTTGCTCCCAATTGGAACCTCCCCTTTGAGCTCATGTGTGATGCTAGTGATTACGCTATTGGGGCCGTTTTGGGGCAACGTCATGATAAGCACTTCTTGCCTATTCACTATGCTAGCAAGACGATGACCGAGGCTCAACTAAAATAAACTACAACGGAAAAGGAGTTCCTTGCCGTGGTGTATGAATTTGAGAAGTTCCGACCTTACCTCGTCTTGACGAAATGCATAGTGTATACGGACCATTCGGCTATTAAGTATCTCATGGCAAAGCAAGATGCTAAGCCTAGATTACTTCGTTGGATTCTCCTCCTTCAAGAATTTGATCACACCATCGTTGACAAAAAAGGAGCCGAGAATCTAGCGGCCGGTCATCTTTCTCGTTTGGAAGATCCTCACCAAAGTGTTTACGAGCCCAAGGAAATCACCGAAACATTTCCGCTCGAGACACTTGGTGTAGTGAATTCTAAGCTTGATTCTTCTACCCCATGGTTTGCGGATTTTGCAAATTACCATGCGGGTAACTTCATCATCAAGGGTATGACGACTCAAGAAAAACGAAAATTCTTTCGTGACGTCAAGTTCTACTTTTGGAACGACCCTTACTTGTTTCGAACTTGTGCGGATCAAATCATCCGACGTTGTGTTTTTGGCACCGAAGCTTCTAACATCCTTAGAGCTTGCCATGAGGGACCCACGGGTGGTCACCACGATGCTAATCTCACGGCTAAAAAGGTGTTTGATGCCGGCTTCTTTTGGCCTACTATTTACCGAGATGCACAAGATCTTATGAAGTCGTGTGATGCATGCCAACGACAAGGAAAAGCCTCACAAAAAGATGAAATGCCACAAAATATCATCCAAGTGTGTGAGATCTTTGACGTTTGGGGTATAGACTTTATGGGGCCGTTCCCATCATCTCGTGGTAATAAGTACATCCTTGTTGCGGTTGACTACCTATCTAAGTGGGTGGAGGCAAAGGCCTTGCCCACCAATGATGCTCGTGTGGTAGTCAAGTTTTTGAAGCAATTGTTTTCTCGGTTTGGAACCCCTCGTGCTATCATAAGCGATCGTGGAACCCATTTTTGTAACGACCAATTTGAAAGGGTTCTAAGAAAATATGGGGTTACACATCGGCTTTCTACGGCTTATCACCCACAAACGAGTGGGCAAGTCGAGGTTTCAAACCGAGCGTTGAAGAGGATCTTGGAGAGATCCGTTGGAGAAAACTGACAAACTTGGTTGGATAAGTTTGTGACAATCCGTCAATTTATGGTTGATATTTTATTCTCAATATTTATTTGAAAACATTATTTTAATATTATAATATGAACTCACTTATTTTTGGGAAGAAATTTGGAATTACGTCTTGAAGTAGCATCGACTACGTCTAAACCGGAGGATTTTACGTTACGTGCTCACATTTACATACACCGTCTTTGGTGACAGGACATTTCAGAAAATAAATTTATCCGTGAATATTATTTTCGGATTTTAATTTTGAGTTGGTTCATAAACTCACAAATTTACGAGAAGAGATTAGGACTTACGATTTTAATCTAACGTCCTTTACGACTAAACCGGAAACCTTAGGATTACGTATTTACGTTTTCGAACTCCGTTTTTGATGAGACAATTTTTATTAGATTCGTTTTGTGCCGTTGATTAATAATTTATAAAAACGTTTTTCGTAAAACGACCCGAGAGCACGCAAATCGAGGAAACTAGAATCGAGGAGTACCCGTAAATTAGTGGGATGAGACAAGTTTACACTTGCCTCACCCCACAAATGGGTGGCCAAAACTTCACCAACACATCTAAGATGTGTCAAAGCTTACTAAGTAAGCTAGGACACTTGTCCTAGCTACTTACATAAACTACATGCACAACAAAACCACTCAACACAAACTAACAACTTCATTTATTCAACTCCATGCAAATCTCACACAACTCTCCTCCCTCTCTCTCTAAAATTCGTCCAAGAACTACCCCTAAACACCCTCATTTGATCAAATTTAACCATGAAATCATATGTTATTCACACATATGATAAAGCCCTTTTCAAGCTCTATTGATTGGTGGTGATTTTAACATCCAAGGATAAGATTTGGTGATGTCCAAGGGCTGATTTCTCAAGGAGTTTTCATGAAGAATAAGGGCTGATTTTTGGATGAATCTACAAATACTTGGTGACCCTAGAAGTGGTGTTGATATCTCATAAGATTGGTTACCCAAAACCAAGTCTTGTTCATGAAAAACCTCATCTTTTCATCACTAATGGTGGTATAGAGATTGTTCTTCCTATCCTCTTGTTATTTTGATTATGTAATCTTGTATTTTCTTTATTTATGTATATGTATATGATGATGAATGATGATAAAAATATTGTGTGGGATCATGTGCTGATAAATATGCTTAAAAAGATGAATAACCATAAGAAACAAGGCTAAAATCATGCTTAAATTGTTGGCTGTATAAAAACAGTAAGTAACCAAGACTTAAACTGATAAATTTGCATGGTGGAATCCATTTACAGTAAGTATAAGATGTCATACACATGTGAGAGTTGGCCATGCAATGGAATCATCAAAATGAATGAGATATGATCAAAACAAGATGAGTGTGCTGATCTGAATAGTCTGTTTTGTAGGGACTGTTAAGGATAGTTAGACATAGAATGAGCAGTAGCTATAACTAACTTAATTGTAGCACATAATATGAAGTTCATGCCATCCAAAAATGAGCTTCTAACTCATTGTAGAACTCTAGATATGATAAAAATGGTGAAGATGAAACTAAAAACTCAGATTTTGAAGAATTAATGTTTAATACTATTATATAAGCACTCAAATAATATAGTATAAAATGTGAAATTAAAATCCACTAACTTATGAATTTCATTTATATAAATATTTATAAGGTTAAATAAATGGACCCTTTATAAAAAATGGTAGTTGAATAAGATTTATAAGTTATAAAAACTATAAACATGATTTTTACGACTTTTTCGGCTATTACCGTAAAATTAACGTTTTTCGCCAATTAAAACTTAGACGATCAAACCCGTCTAATGTAAAGTTTTTAAAAGTCATATACTGATATATAAGTACCTAATACAAGTAAAAACCGATAAAACCCGAACTATATAACATACGGACATTAACGGGCTAAGTTAGCCTTATTGGACTAATAATCCAACTAAATGGACTAAACACTTATAAATTTACTTATTGGGCTTAACCCACTTGGGCCCAACATGTAAAGTATAATACTGATAATAAAAGTATAATTGGGCTAATAAAATGTATTGGGCTTGTAATGGGCCTATTGGGCCTCCAAAATGTAAACAAGTTGAGCTAGTGTAACTAGTATAAAAGTTACCAACACATAACACAAAAATGAGTAAATAAGAATGTATAAACCCACTTGATCATCATATATATAAAATCATCATATGTATACATAATTGTTATTTTATAAAGTCATTGGACAAGAGTCTAAGACAAGTATTATTTGTCTAGGTTTCCGTGATTGAAGCACGTACCGTACATCCAAATCGCCGATAATCGCCTTCCCACATCAACGTGAGTTCATAGCCTCGCACTCTTTTAAATGTTTTTATGAAATATTTTATAAACCCGCGAGGGAGATAACATGTTAGTTTTTATAAAACAGGACACCATTTGTCCCGATTGTTTGTTTATTGATTTGGACCCGAATGATTGTATGACCCGATTGTATGACCTGATAAATGATTAAATGACCCGATAGATGAAATTAAATGGATTATTAAAGTTAGGTTATGTCACTAAAAGTCCCATTAGTATGAATTGTGAACTACCGGGATTTGGTAGACGCTTATGCATATAATACTACTATTTGGGGACGATCACCCCAGTTCGCGCCTTGACGGTTGATCCCTGTCGTGCCACATTGATTGGTAAGCGAATTTATGTACGAGAAGATTTCCATAGCGTGACCTTTGTGATGACACGTTAATTTAGATGGGCAAATTGAGTTTCGGGCTAGCTACCCGTTGTTGGTTATAGTAAGGTAACAATGTCATGCGGCTTATAATAATCCAATTACGAAATACTACTAGACGCACCGAATTACGATGTATTGCCTGACTAGCAATACGGGGTCATACTATTGATATTATGTTCGTGTTTTGGTTTTCGTAACCATATTCATATAACGGTTTTTATTTAACTTTATACAACGTCATAAGACGTATTGTATGATGTTTTTACGACATTGGCTCGTATAATGATTTTTAAGGCAAATGCCTATATTATGATTATTTGACAAGGATTTGTATAAAATGATTTTGGCTATTTTTTGGCCTACTACATGGATTTGTATTAAATGATTTTCAGTAATAATTTAATACTGATGTTATATTGATGGATTTTATTAAACTCTATGAATTCACTCGGCGTTATCGCTGACCCTTTTCTTTTAACATGTTTTGTCTCAGGTACTTGAAGGTAATTCGCGGGAAGACGACAAAGAATTCATGGCCCGCACTTAATTAATTATTTCCATTAAAATGCTTTGTAAAACTTGTATGAAATACAATGACTTGGGACCTATGTAACTTTGACATTTTATGAATGGAAATGCTTTATTAATAAACGACGCGATTTTTATGCGTTGTCTATGATGTGAGTAATGTGCTATCCCGTAACACCAACTAGTCTTCCGCTGTATTGAGTTGTATAAATTTGGGGGTGTTACAAAGTTGGACGATGCTTTATGGGCCTTTAGGACCGCTCATAAGACGCCCATTGGGTGCACTCCCTATAAGCTTATGTATGGAAAGAATTGTCATTTGCCTATCGAATTAGAACACAAGGCTTATTGGGCCCTAAAGCATTGTAATGATGACATGGAGACCGCGGGAAAATGCCGGAAAATGCAATTAAATGAATTGGATGAATTGAGGGATATTGCTTATGAAAATTCATTGATTTATAAAGAGAAAACTAAAAAGTTGCATGATTCTAAAATTAAAAACCGGGTTTTTAACATTGGGGATCAAGTTTTGCTTTTTAACTCAAGATTGAAAATCTTTTTCGGTAAGTTGAAATCCCTTTGGTCCGGTCCATTCACCGTGACTCAAGTGTTTCCGTATGGGACCATCGAGCTAGCTCAGTATGATGGTCCTAACTTCAAGGTGAATGGACATAGGTTGAAGCACTACTTTGGCGGGGAAGTTCCATCCTTGAACTACCTAGACCAAGTCACCTTCCCCAATGATAATTAGTATTGAGGGGATCGAGTCGAGCTCATGACTCGGTAATCAAAAACGAGGAGCCTCGTGGGGGAGTCCCATGCTTATCCTATGTATATATTATCGCTTTTTAATGTAGCTTACGTGTGGGGATTTGTGCCCTTCCAACCTTTGTTCCGTGGTTGTTTGTGAATTGTGGTTTTTAGATGATCATCTTCACGATTGGAGCCTCTCGTGTTCATTTTATGGGAGCACTCGATCGTTTGCTTTGGAGACATTTCTCAATATCCATGATATATCCTTTTGATGTTCTAACCTTAGGTTATTAGCACACTTCATAAACGGCTATTAATTTAATGGTTACACCCTTTCCATGCTAGATTAGGCATTCGACAACGTCTCTAGTATGGGGGTGTTTGCACCACTAGACTCGCAACATTGAGGACAATGTTTAACTTTAGTATGGGGGGTGAATAGATACTTGCCTTGCCAAACCTTCACGCTTTCCAAAGTTTATCTTTTTGTTATCGTTTTTGTTGCAAAATAAGGCTAAAAATGGCCAAATTTTAAATTTTTCTCATGTTTTATAAGTGTTTGAAGACACGAATGTAGGTTTTCCGATGGCGAGAATAAGAGTAATTTTTGACTCGACCGTGCGTGTTGAGCACTTAGCTTTGATTCCTTAACTTCACATTAGGCTAAGTCTCTTAAATGAGGACGAGAAATGATAGAGTTAATTATAAGTTACTATGCTAAACGTAGAGTACTCGTATTCTTTCAAAAACTCATGTGTTCTCGTTGTTTGCTTATTCTCCCTTCGCATGTAAATATTTTTTGCTTAATAAATATTGACTTAGCGGTTTAATTAGGATTGTTGGGTTTCTAATCTTTTCTAGTAGCTTCCGTGTAATTAAATTGGGAAGACATTAAGGTATCGCCAGCGTCACGGTTTTGAAGTATTGGCACCCGAATAATCGAAAGCTTCACCCAATAATAAGATTTCAAGTGCTCACCTAAATCTAGCAAACAATTTGAAGCCCCACAAGGCCAAAAATCTATGCAAAATTGAAAGTGAATCAAGCCTTAATCTTCGAAGCTTTAAAGATCCAAAATTCGCTTCAGCGTGAGGATATACATCTTTGGCTAATAAAACCACCGATGAGGCAGATAATAAAAGGCAAGGCAAGACCGAGGTCATAATAAAAGCTTCATGGCGAAGTTGAATAAAAGATGGAGGTAAACCAAAGATAATAAGGCCCTTCCGTTAGGGGGCGTATAAAAGTCTTGGTAATAAGTCTCATGTTCAAAACCGTTATAAAACCGTGTTTATCGATCCTTCTTGTTGACTTAATTTTTTGACATCGTCGTCTATTAGGAGGGGTTATTGATTTGATGGTCTTAGTTACACCGTTAGGACTCTATTTTTAGACCTAAATCTCTATTATCGCATAAGTCAACAATGTATCCTCGTGAAACATTTATGACATCATAAAATATAAGAGATACAACTTAGGAATAATGGGAGGATAAGTACGTGATTAGGGCATATGAGTAGTGTTAGCATTACTAACTTATAATGACAATGATCTCGTTGCACGCTTAGCATGG
The DNA here is from genome assembly GCA_025667525.1 of Glebionis coronaria. Taxonomy (NCBI): domain Eukaryota; kingdom Viridiplantae; phylum Streptophyta; class Magnoliopsida; order Asterales; family Asteraceae; genus Glebionis; species Glebionis coronaria. The sequence continues at coordinate 60,658 of JANFOE010000294.1, read as the reverse complement.
AATTAGGGTGAAAATCGAGGACGATGAAATTATTTCTAACGAAGCATTCACATGTTCTTATTCTATGAACCTAAACGTCCCATTTTGCGATGAAAATCATACATTATGTCTAAAACGCAAGTAGTAGTAGCAATAGTAGTAGTATAGCTAGTTTATCGTTCAATAAAGTGAATAAAATGAATTTTGGAGATGCTTTGATACTTTATTCTAGCATTGCGTGAGGGCACGGCAATGGTTTAGTATGGGGGAGTGATGAGACTGCTTTTATACATAGTCTCATCTTCCAAATATGGCTTAAAATGCATTAAATATCATCAAAATACCCAAATATATGCTTGTGTATTTTAGGTACGGATATTGAGAAAATGACAAAAGATCACAAGAATCATGCAAAAACGAACACGGGAAACGAAGCCGCACAATGAACCAAGCCCTAATGAAGACTTTCCCAAGATCAACCCTTGAAGATTTGAAGAATTATGAAGAAGGGTCCTCCAATTATGAGAATTGACACTTTATACCCTTGTATCCTCATAATTACAAGTTTGGTCCCTAAAGTTTGTCAAAATTACAAAAAGGACCCTTAACTTTGAAGATTTGGCAAATTTAGCCCCTCAACGAAGCTAAATTGTCAACCAATATCATCCACAAAGTCAAATACATTATGAAGTCCTTCAAAGTACAAGAAATGACAAGTTTGGTCCTTTGAAAATTCCAAAATTACACAAAGGACCCTCAACTTTCAACATTTGGCAAAAATGGTCCCTCAATCACCAAGACTTGGCAATTTCAGTCCTCCAAAATGTCAATTATACAAGTCTAGACCATTATCATTGAAGAAAATACCAAATCAGCCCTTGAAGAATTCAAAAATGGCAAGAAATACCCCTGAAAATTCTTTGGAAAAGTATTTGGGGCAAAAGTGTGAAAATGAAAACTTGAAATACAAAGGGAATACATTTTTGGCTGTTTAAATTGCAAGTGACAAGAAGAAAAGAATCAAGGGACTAAAAGGGGCCAGACACAAAACTTACCTAGACCAACCAGCTCTTGCCACGTGCCCCACTATCTCCATCCAGCAAATCACAACTCACCCTTCCTCCACCTCACAATCCCACTCACCAGGTTTAAGATTAATTTAATCTTGGCGCCATTAACACATATTTAAACATAATCCAAACTAAAAATGGATTAAACCTGAGACTATTCACCTCAAGAACATAATTAGGCATTCTTAATTGTGTTGTAATTAAACCCTAATATTATCCAGAACCATGATTAAGCATCCCTTAATCATAACCCAACACCCAAAACACATGCTACACCTTTGAGATGCCCCACATGGACCTCCCCTGCTACTCACATGAGGAAGATGCCAAAATAGTGCCAGCAATCCAACGTCCCATATTTTGGCTTACTTTCTAAGCTTCATCTACACCCTTTGATCACACTTTCACATGCCAACTCATGCTACAAACCAAAATGCAGTCACATGATTCTCCAAGTTCAAACAAGGCAAAGGGGCATTTTGGGGACTTCATCAACATTAGGGCAACGTTTTTATGCTTTCTAGTAGCTCATTGTATGCCTATATAAAGACTTAGGGTTCCAACATTTAGACTTTGCTTTTGATTTTTCCTTGTTCAAGTTTCTGTAAATCCTATTTCTAAGTTTAATGAAATTGAGTTTGAAACCTTGAAGAAAAGTCATTGGCCTATCTTATTTACTGCTTTCATTTGTTATATGCTTGTTAGTTCTTGAAGTTTAAAACCTGTTTTCAAAAGAGGAGTGTGCAAAAGTTTGTATATTTCCTCATTTTCTTGATATTTTGCTAAGTCTTGTTCCAATCTTGGAATTCTTGGGCTATAGGGCTGATCATAGCATCATAACTGAGTTGGTTAAGGTGTGGTGAGGCTTATAACTTGGGGATAATCAAGTGTGGGGTAACAAGTTTGCATCAATCAAGTTTTTCATAGTTTCTGATTTTTATGATATTGTGCTTAACCCTTGTTCAATCTTAGCAGGCTTATTGTGGAAGCTTGTGCTTGTTCTTGCTAGCACATAAGCTCAAAATTCGTGGGTGTGGATGTACATCCATGAGGTTTGCACACTTAATCTCAAAATCTGCCTAAATTGTGATTTTTGGTGATATTTGTATGAAACTTGTGTTCTTGTGAATTTTGTGGCTTGTTCTTGCTTGAATCTGTTTATCATACTTGTTTTAGTGTTAATTGATGCTTGGTTGGCCTGAAATCTCACTTTGCCTTTGAAAATTTTGATTTGGAAAAGTTAAAGGGGTGTTTGGGTCTACTGGTTTGTGCTTGCATCTTGTTATTGTGTTGTTAGTTTGTGTTGTTCATGCTTTGTATCTGCTATACCTTTGTTTGAGAGTGTTTTGCTGCAAGTTTCTGAGTTTTAAACCTTGAATCAAACAAATTGCTATATCTTGTTGAGTTGACTGATTTTTGACCTAAAATTTTGGGAAAACCTAGAGTTTATGCATGTTTAGGGATAAAAGCTGTTAAAACATCATTAATATAACCTGTTTGAAAGATTTGGAGTGTTAAAATTGGCTTGTGTGTCAAATACATCAGCAAAAGTAAAAACTGCATGTGTTAGTGTTCATCAGTAACTTTCATTGCTTGAATCTTGCTTAATTCTTTGAACCAGTGCATGAAACCTGTTTAGACTTGCTTATTGGAGTTTATTATAGCTTGTGTGTGCATTTGGTTGAATTTGGCTGGTTGATTTGTGCTAAAATTGCTCATAAGTGCTTAACTGCTTATTGTTCATGTCTGTATCATGTCTGATGAATGATTGATTAAACTGTATCAATTGGGTGTTAGTGATTGTGTTATTTTGATTGTGATTGACTCCTTTTGATCCAAAGATCATTTGGGTACCTTTGTGAAATCTAAATCTCCAAAAAAGTTACTAAAGACAAAAAGTCAAAATAGTCAAGCAGTGGAAAAAGTTTCCACTGCTCAACATCCAAAACTAGCCCCTGCTAGTGCAATTTTGTCATCAGCTTATCAATAAGCTATTCTAGCTTATTCTGACTTGCAACAACTTATTTTTTGTGATAGATCTTCATTATTTGACCCATTTAAGTAGACTGGAGCTTATTGGACTTTGACTTTGACTTTTTACTAGAAAACCAACTTATTTGACTTTTAACATAAGTGCTTATTTGATTTTCCAGCTTATTGAGTGTGCTTATTGAGTAGGTTTTTGATTATTAAGCTTAGTCTTGTCATAAGAAACATTTTGCAACTTGAATCAGCTTTTGAGGTGGTCTAGATCATAAAAACGACTATTTTGTCGTTTTGTGAATAAGTTTGTGAACTGTTTCTGGCTTATTAAGTGGGCTTATTTGAAAATTCTTTTTGTAGAAGTCTTTGTTAGGTCAAAAGAAGCTTGTGTGCAAAATTTTAGCTTATGGCATCAGCTTATAGCTTAATGGGCTTAAAGGCCCATTAAGAATAAGCTGCTTATTATAAGTTAGCTTATTTCACATTTTCAGCTTTTGGGCCTTTGGAAAAAGTTGTTTAAAATCAAATTTTGAGTCAACCTGTGCTTTTTGGGCTTATTTTGAACACTTTTTCTTATTGGGCCTTAATTAAGCCCAATAAGGGACTGTTTTGGGTTTGGCCCATTTTCTAGGCCCAATAGGGGTATTTAGGTAATTTCACTTTCATATCTGAGTTATTTAGGTTAAATTAAGCTAGTTTGCAAGTTTTTAGAATTTTTTATAATTTTTGGATTTTTAATATTATTTTAATATTATTTTATTATTAAAAATTAAAAGTCTGATTTTCTAGGTCTTTATATTTTTCCTAGGTTCTAAACACTTAACTAGGATTTTTGCAACTTTCCAAATATTTTTTAGGTCTTTTAATTATTTTCTATAATTAATTTAAGTTTTAATTGATTTTAGGAGTTTTTAATTGTTTAAAAATAGTTTTAATTGATTTTAAAATTTTGAAAAATAGTTTTTAGCTTAATTAGAGTATTTTTGAGGTTTACAAACTTTAAAATCTTGTTTAGGGCTTTTTAATAATTAATTTTGATTTTTAGGGCTTTAATTAGCATTAAAAAGTCATTATCTAATTAATTAAAAGGTTTTTGCAAGTTTTGATTTTTTGTAAACTCTTAGAATATTATTAGGGATTTTTGGTAATTTTTAGAAATTTTTAGGTTAAAATTTTAATTTTGGTGGTTTTTACGACTTTACGTGTACGCCTTTTTAGAATTAGTTTAATCCGTCTTGATAACCGTCATTCTTTTCTAATCCCTTTTCTATTTTTCTTTCTCAAATATAATCACAAATTAATCCATATCATTACACACATAACACACTAGCCTCCTTGAGAACAAACTTAATTGGTCATTAGTGCTCGGTTTTCCTAAACCGACACTTAATACTTGCCACTTTTGTCATCCTTTTCCTAAAGGGTAGCAAAAACAATACATCAATCCCAAAGTCTACATTAGAGGTAGCCTAGACGGTGAATGAGGGGTTTGTTGAAGAAGATGCCATTGTTGTTTAAAGTGAAGGTTTGGAGAATTAGAAGGAATGAATAGTATGTGTGTGTGTGAAAAATATGAATGATGTGTTAAAAATGAAAATGAGTCAAGGGCTTGTAAAAAGGTTTTGCCATTTTTCAATTAAAGAATTAAATGCAAATGTTTGTCTTTTAAGAAAAAGTGGGACCCATTGACCCTTCATGTGATTTTTCTATCCCCTTGGAAAGCGGGAAAGTTGTTGACATTAAAGGACAATCATTTGAATTAAATATGGAAATATATTAACTCCCATTGGAATGTAACTACCTCGTTACGTTCAATTCCCTTAAATGCCCAGAGACAGAGATCACTTATCAGATTTGTTTACCAATATTGAGCAAACCCAGCTCAACAACCAGCCTAATAAAACTTGGCTCAGCCAGAGGCTTGGTGAAAATATTAGCGAGCTGGTATTCAGTAGGTATAAAATGAAGCTCAATATCACCTTTTAAAATATATGGTCTATGATAAAGTGATACCTGATGTCAATATGCTTGGTTCTGGAATGAAGTACCGGATTATTGGATATGGCTATAGCACTTGGGTTGTCACACAATATGGGAACCTTTTCATAATTGATCCCATAATCAGCCAGCTGACTTTTCATCCAAAGAACATGATCACAACAACCAGCGGCAGCTATATATTCAGCTTCAGCTGATGACATGGCCACTGAATTTTGTTTCTTTTCACTCCAGCATACCAACATTCCTCCAAGGATTTGACAACTCACAAAGGTGCTCTTTCTATCAAGGCAGCAACCAGCGTTATCTGAGTCAGAGTAGGATTTAAGGTTGAAGCCTGCTCCATTTCGATACCAAAGACCCAGTGAGGGAGATCATTTTAAGTACCTGAAAATTCTTTTGACAGCTACAAGGTGGGATTCCTTGGGGTTAGCTTGGTACCTAGCATAGAGACATGTGGCGAATTGTATCTCTGGTCTGCTTGCAGTGAGGTACATCATTGACCCAATCATGCCTCGGTATAAGGTCTCGTTAACAAAGATCCCTGAGTCATCATCTCCCAAGTTGTTGGGACGAAGCATGGGGCATTTCACTGATGCACAATCAGACAGATCATACTTCTTGAGCAAATTTTAACATATTTTTCTTGACAAATAGAAATTCCTTTTGAATTTTGTTTGATTTGAAAACCTAAGAAAAATTTCCCTATAATGCTCATTTCATACTTTTTGGTCATAAGTTTGGCAAACTGTTTGCTCAAGGTAATGTTGGTTGAACCAAAAATTATGCCATCCACATAAATCTGTACTAAAATGACATCACCCTTGGACCTATAGGTGAACAGGGTTTGATCAATGGTACCTCTGACAAATTTATTTTCAAGTAGGAATTTTGATAGAGTTTCATACCAGGCTCTAGGCGCTTGTTTCAGCCCATAGAGTGCTTTGTGAAGTCTTCAGACTTTGTCAGGATAGTTACTGCTTTCGAACCCTGGGGGTTGATAGACATATACTTCCTCTGTAAGCTTACCATTAAGAAAAGCACTCTTTACATCCATCTAGTTTACCGTGAACCCCATATAAGCTGCAAGGGCTAGAAAAATTCTGATAGCTTCCAATCTGGCCACTGGTGCAAAAGTTTCATCATAATTAATACCTTCAGATTGATTTTACCCCAGCACCACAAGCCTAGCCTTGTTTATAACTATCATGCCAGCTTCATCCCTCTTGTTTCTATAGACCCATTTAGTTCCAACTACTTGTTTTCCAGCTGGAGCTTTTACAAGAGTCCACACCTTGTTTCTCTTGATCTGATTCAATTCTTCTTGCATGGATACAACCCAACCTTCATCCAGTAGAGCAGCAGCCACGTTCTTTGGTTCATCTTCATTGAGAAAGTCAGCGAAAAGGCATTCATTCGCTGAGGCGGTTTCAAGAGATCTCAACTTACCTCTGCTAGTGACTCCCTTAGAGGGTTCACCAATAATATTCACCAGAAGAATATCTTGGTTCCTACTCCATTTGGATTGAGGAGCCGGAGTCTCTGTGGTTCAGAGTCACAACAGGTTCAATGAATGCTGGAGGTTCGTCACATATAATTTCTTCATCTATAATCTCTTCATCTGAGTGAGAGACTGGTGAGATAAGATAAGCATTTTCTTCTATGGGTGGTGGAGTGACATATTCAGTAATTGCAACCTCTAGAGTGATGTCAGGGATTAAGTGAGGATCAAAAGCATGAACATATGGGAAGTCCTTGTGACATACTTGAGGTGATTCCTTGGAATTTGAGAAATCATCCTTTGGATAAGATTTGACTTCATTGAAATCAATGTCACATTCTTCTGAGTTGGTGTGATTCTGCTTCATTAAAGTTGACATGAATGGATTCTTCAAGTTCTTGCCTGCGAATATTGAATACTCTAAAAGCTCTGGAGGTAGGAGAGTATCCAAAAAATCTGAATTTTCATCATATTTACCCAGATGATCTCTATAGTTGTGAATGAAAACAGGGCAACCAAAGACATGGAAGTAGCTTACATCAGAGGATCTCTTACTATACACTTCATAAGTGGTCTTGTCGTGTCTCTTCACAATAATGAATCTATTATGTGTGTAACATGCTGTGTACACAGCTTCACCCCAAAATTGTTTTGGAAGTCTTGATTCGCTGAGCATTGTTCTGGATGCCTCTATGAGAGTTCTGTTTCTTTTTTCAGCGACACCATTTTGTTTAGGGGTGCCTGGGTTTGAAAAGTTCTGTGAGATTCCCTTTTCATCACAAAATGCTTCCATGGTATGGTTCTTGAATTCAGTGCCATTATCACTTCTAATAGCCTTATCTCTGCAGTCATTGAAGTTCTCTATTTCCCTGATGAAAGACATTATTCTTTTAGCTGCATCACTCTTTCTTTTGAGAAAGAATACCCATGTAAATATAGAGAATTCATCCACAATGACTAGTATATACTTGTTGTGATTGAGGGATTGTGGTTCTACTGGCCCAAATAAGTCCATGTGAAGAAGATGGAGGAACTTATTTATGGAGAATGATTGTTTTGTTTTAAATGCGGCTCTGTGGTGCTTCCCTTTTTCGCATGTTGACCAGGGTCTGTCTTTGCTAAAGGTCAGAGAGGGAAGCCCAATAACTAAATCATTCTTAGCCAGTTTGTTGATGTTCTTGAAGTTAAGGTGGGAAAGTCTCTTATGCCAGAGCCAATTTTCATTATTAGATGCTTAGGCAAAGAGACAGGTGTTCTTTCCTTTTGGACATGATGTCATGCCAATAACATACACATCCCTTCTTATAGGTGCAATTAGAACAACATCATCATTCTAATTGAAGATTGTTCCTTGGGTCTTAGTGCACAGAACTTTGAACCCAGCATCGCAGAGTTGACTGATGCTGATTAAGTTGTGCTTCAGTCCATTGACATAAGCGACCCTTGTGAAGGTGATGCCATTTCAATCCACTAAGCCATAACCCTCAGTAACCCCTGAGGAGTTGTCTCAAAAGACTACTTTCAGACCAGACTCCTTCTTATATCTATGCAGATATTGGTTAACCCCTGTCATGTGTCTGGAGCACCAATTATCCAGATACCAAACAGATTTCTTCAAGTATTCTTCCATAGATATAACAGATCCAGATTAGTTTTGATGATGAACCCACTTTCCAGTGGGTCCATGTTGTTGCTGACCAGTGACATTAGGTCTTCTCTGGTTCCTGTCTCCCCCTCTTTGGTTGCAGTCTCTGGTTTCATGACGCATGCTTCCACAGATGTCACATCTGGGATAATGTTGTCACTCATCAGAGTGATGGTCATAGAAACCACAGTAATTGTAGGGAGGATTTAGTCTGTAACCCTGAGAGTTATCTTTGGGTTTGGGTTCAGGTATCCTAGAGGGCATGTGAGGAGTTTTTTTACCTTAGTTGGGTTCTGGTTCTTTGAACAGCAATGGTCTCCTCATGCTCTCTAGAAGTATGTTCAGTGGACTCACATGTGATACATTTAGGTTTCTTAGTGCAGTCCTTAGAGGAATGATTTTTGAAACCATAATGTTTGCAAGGTCTGAATAAAGCTCTCCCCTTTGAGCTGTGTTGATACAAAAGTTGGGGTAGACCGAGCTTGACCCAAATTAGGCTTAATTTGGGGTCTTCTGGACTTCGGCTCTTGCACCAAGTGAAACTCGTTTTAGGGACCCTGCGCACTAAACAGACACCGTTAGGCTTACCGTGGGTTTGTGACCCACGATTATACTCCAGCGTGAGAGTAAGTAATAGGTTTGAGTATGTAAGTGTTTAGGGTATTGTGTGTATCGTACCTTTGTGGAACCGAAGAGGTTCCTTTTATACTCGAGAGAGTAGAGGCTGTGCTCCCTGTTCTTGCGGCCTAAGGAAGAGATAATGACTCGAAATAGCTTGATATTCATTATCTAACTAAGGAAAGTGTATATCCTTTTTCGTTAGGCGAATATAACTATAATATAAGTTATATTCTGTCTCATCCTGTCGCACTGCGCCGAGGACTTGGCTAAGCAATAAGCCTCTTGTGCGACAACAGATTACCGGCCTTCTGGGCTGCGTGCGCACATCGCACAAGTATCCAATCCATTCCTGATGGATGCGGGTAGTACCCGTGAGTCGGACTATCCAGCCTGACTAGGGACTATACGTAATCATGTCCCCCTAGTCTAGTGGTTGCAGGTTCCAACCGTGGCTACTAGACTATGATTCATCAAGGGCCACTCGCATAAATGACCATCAAAAAGTAAAACCTTACAGTCATGACTTCAAATAAGTATCCACGCCAGACTCCACTATCACAGTCCTTTATTGAAAACCGGAAAAAGCATTAACCATGTCAGAAGAAGCAATCAGCAGACAACATAGGATGAACCAAACGTTACCACATGCCGCAATATTCCATACATCCATAGGGTATATAAATGCAGTCTGACAGTCACTTTCTTCACCTTTCCAAAAAATCATCCCACCATTGTTGAAAACTGTAAGAACTACTATTCGTAACAAAATATACTACGTTCGCCCCTGCTTGAAACACCCATAAGAGTAAAAAATGGTAGCCCAACTATTTGATGTGACGTCCCGTATATCCGAACAAGAGCTATCTCGTTTCATCACTAAGTACCACATTCCTTCAGATCTTCATCCGACTATGCCAGATCCACAAGCACATATTGGAAGTTTTCCTGACGGAAAAATTGGTATATACACCAGGTTCATTGAGTTTTCCAACAATCGCATACCTCTAAGCCGTTTTCTTATAGACATACTAAATTAATATAGTATTTCCCATCTACATTGTATAGGTGCCGCCAAAAACTCAAATTTTGAGATAAACTGCTTACTCAAAAATGTTGACCCAACCATAAACCTGTTCCGCGCCTTATATAGACCCACATGGATGAACGGATGGATAACCTTCGCGAAACGCCCTGGTCAACTAAAATTCTACTCAGAAAAAATATATTCCTGAAGAAGTGGACCGGCAAATTCTTCTGGGTAGACAAAGTTGTTTTCCCATTTGACTATGATGTCATCACCCCCGAGACGATGATAAAAGATGACCGCCCCATTGCCGGTTCGTATAACGATGCAAACGCATAATTAATTAGCGCTGATCGTATAACGATGCAAGAATACCTAGAGACACTACTATATGCCCTAGGTCTGAGCCATACGTCAACTCTTCCTGCCAACCACCTTCCCCAATTGTAACACCCCCAAAAATACACAATTCCATACAGCGGAAGACTCGTTGGTGTTACGGGATAGGACATTACTCACATCATAGACAACGCTTTAAAAATCACGTCGTTTAATAATAAAGCATTTCCATTCATATATATCAAATTTACATAGGTCCCAAGTCATAGTATTTCATACAAGTTTTACAAAGCATTTGAATGGAAATTGTTATTTAAGTGTGGGCCATGAATTCTTGTTGTCTTCCCGAGAATTACCTTCAAGTACATGAGATAAAACATGTTAAAAGAAAAGGTCAGCGAAAACGCCGAGTGAATTCATAGAGTTTAATGAAAACCATTAACATATCATCGGTATATATTTATTATCGAAAATCATTTTGTACAAATCTTTGTAGTAGGCCATAAAATAGCCAAAGTCATTTTATACAATTCCTTATCAAAAATTATAATATAGGCTTTCGCCTTCAAAATCATTATACGAACCATTATCGTTAAAAACATCATACAATATGTTTTATAAAGTTGTATAGAGTTAAATAAAAACCGTTATATGAATATGGTTATGTAAAACCAAAACACGATCATAATATCAATAATAAGACCCCGTATTGCTAGTCAGGCAATATATCGTAATTCAGTGCGTATAGCAGTATTTCGTTATTTTTGGATTATTATAAGCCGCATGACATTGTTACCTTACTACAACAAACAACGGGCAGCTAACCTGAAACTCAATTTTCCCATCTAAGTTAGCGTGTCGTCACAAAAATCACGCTATGGAAATATTCTCATACATAAATTCGCTTACCAATCAATGTGGCACGACGGGGATCAACCGTCAAGGCGTGAACTGGGGTGATCGTCCCCAAATAGTACTATTATACGCATAAGCGTCTACCAAATCCTGGTAGTTCACAATTCATGCTGATGGGACTTTCAGTGACATAACCTAACTTTAATAATCCATTTTATTTCACACATCGGGTCATATAATCATTCATCGGTTTATACAATCATTCGGGTCCAAATCAATAAAAAAACAATCGGGACAAATGATGTCCTATTTTATCAAAACTAACATGTTATCTCCCTCGCGAGTTTATAAAACATTTCATAAAAACATTTAAAAGAGTGCGAGGCTATGAACTCACGTTGATGTGGGAAGGCGGTTATCGGCGATTTGGATGTACGGTACGTGCTTCAATCACGGAAACCTAGACAAATAATACTCGGTCTTAGACTCTTGTCCAATTAATTTATAAAAATAACAATTATGTATACATATGATGATTTTATACATATGATGATGATCAAGTGGGTTTATACATCTTTACTCATTCATTATAGTGTTTATGTGTTGGTAACTTTTATACTAGTTACACTAGCTCAACTTGTTTACATTTTGGAGGCCCAATAGGCCCATTACAGGCCTAATACATGTCATTATCCCAATTATACTTTTATTATCAGTATTATACTTTACATTTTGGGCCTAAGTGGGTTAAGCCCAATAAGTAAATTTATAAGTGTTTAGACCATTTAGTTGGATTATTAGTCCCATAATGCTAACTTAGCCCGTTAATGTCCATATGTTATATAGTTCGGGTTTTATCGGTTTTTACTTGTATTAGGTACTTATATATCATTATATAACTTTTAAATAGTTTACATTAGACGGGTCCGGCCGTCTAAGTTTAATTGACGAAAAATGTTAATTTTACGGTATTAGCCGAAAAGATGTAAAAATCATGTTTATAGTTTTTATAACTTATAAAACCTACCAAACTACCATTTTTATATAATGTCCATTTATTTATCCTTATACATAATTATATAAATGAAATATATAAGTTAGTGGGTTTTAATTTCACATTTTATACTATATTATTTTGAGTGCTTATATAATACTATTAAACTTTAATTTCACAAAATCTGATTTTTAGTTTCACTTTCACCATTTTTATCATATCTTGAGTTCTATAATGAGAAAGAAGCTCATTTTTGGATGACATAAACGTCATATTATTTTCTACAAATAAGTTAGCTATAGCTACTGCTCAATCCATGTCTAAGTATCCTTAACAGTCCCTACAAAACAGACTATTGAGATTGGTATACTAATTTTGTTTTGATCATATCTCACTCTTTTTGATGATTCCATTGCATGGCCAACTCTCACATGTGTATAACACCTAATACTTACTGTAAATGATTCCACTATTCCATTTTATCAGTTTATCATTTGGTTACTTACTGTTTTTATACAGCCATCTTATTAAGCAAGATTTAACCATTTTACATGTGGTTTTCCATCTTTTTACCCATGTTTATCAAATCTATCAACACCAAATCCCCACATAATATTTTTAATCATCATTCATCATCATATACATATACATATATAAAGAAAATACAAGATTACATATTCAAAATAACAAGAGGATAGGAAGAAACAATCTCTATACCACCAAAGTGATGAAATGATAAGTTTTTGGATGAACAAGACATGGTTTTGGGTAACCAATCTTATGAGATATCAACACCACTTCTAGGATCACCAAGTATTTGTAGACTCCTCCAAAAATCAGCCCTTTATCTCCATATAAACTCCTTTTTAGCTGTTAAAATTACCTCTAATCTTCATAACTTCAATGGGTTTTCATCATATGTAAATTATACATATGATTTATGGTTGATTTTTTGATCTAATGGGGTGTTTTTGGGTGATATGGGACGTTCATAGGGAGAGAACAAGAGAGAGTTGTGAGTTGTTTTGCATGTAGAAAAGTGAGGAAGTGGTTTAATGTTGAATGGTTTTGTTAGGTTGCTAGTTTGGTGTAAAGATTAGGACAAGTGTCCTAGTCTTTTCATATAAAGTTGACACACCTCAAGTGTGTTGGCTAAGCTTTAGCCATCCCATGGTGGGGTTAGGCAAGTGTAAACTTGTCTCATCCCACTAATTTATGGGTATTCCTCGATTCTAGTTTCCTCGATTTGCGTGCCCTCGGGTCGTTTTACAAAAAAAACGTTTTTATAAATTATGAATCAACGACATAAAACGAATCTAATAAAAATTGTCTCATAAAAAACAGAGTTCAAAAACGTAAATACGTAATCCTAGGGTTTCCGGTTTAGTCGTAAAGGACGATAAGTTATACTCGTAAGTCCTAATCTCTTCTCGTAAATTTGTAAGTTTATGAACCAACACAAATTTAAATTCCAAAATAATATTCATGAATAAATTTATTTTCTTAAAATGTCGGAGTGTCACCAAAAACGGTGTATGTAAACCTAAGCACGTAACGTAGAGTCCTCCGGTTTAGACGTAGTCGATGCTACTTCAAGACGTAAACCCAAATTTATTCCCAAAAATGAGTGAGTTCATAATATAACATTAAAATAATGATTTTGAATAATACTTGAGAATAAAATATCGACCATAAATTAACGGATTGTCATAGCATTTACCCCTAAACAGGATCTTTGTCCTCAAAGATCGATTTATCTTACTACTCGCTTCTTATAGTGTTAAAGCCATGTGGGTATTTCCTCCACATTCGGTCTTTTCTGACAATGTAATTCATTACAATACGCGAGTTTTATCAAACATAACTACGGGAATACGATCAGGCTTAATGTTGACTTACTTTCTCTGTCCATGATGTTCATGGGTTTTTGATGAATGCAACTTTTTGCCGATCCAAACTTCATCACGAAGTAATCAAATTTTCACTTGATAGACATTTTTTCAAGTTCGATATACGAAACATAATTCACGCAGACCTTGAAATCCTAGGGTAGATCCAGCTTATATGCCTTTCAAACCAATCTTTTACATTATCTCAATGGTCCCATACAACAGGGACTTAATTCTCATGATCTTTTAGATCATCAATTCATTTTTCCATGGTGAAATTTTTTGGCATAACTTCGCTACCCATCCTACACTTCAAGATCTACACTTCATATTCACATAACCTCCTGCCCACTACCGGCAGTCAATAATCAGATCCTAATTTCAACAATCATTTCAGGTCTCACGTGTCGGGTATTTTGTAAGGTTAGGTTTGTCATCATAGGCAACCTTAAACCTAAAAGACATGTCCAAATCACAATGGGTATATGTCGGATGTCTTCATCCCAACTCCTTCTTACAGATGCTCTAATATTTAGATCCTAATAGGATTCGATCTCGATCCTAATACGATAATTGATAGGTGTGTAAACACCCATCCTTTTTACCACTTAGCTACAATAATAACTAGGCCAAAACGTGTATTTTATGTCATAAATGTCAGAATTATGCGTGGTTTCTGTTTTTGTTGTGATTTAGGACGAAAATGTGAAAAGGGGAGAAAACACGGGCATTCACGGGCTTTTATCGAAGAAAAAGACAAAAGACGAAGTCAAGAAATCAAGAGTGCAAAAGGAATGGAAGTCCAAGACCAATCTTGAAGATTTATCTAAGAAAGAGTCAAAAGGCGGAAGTTTACTAAAATCCGAAGTACTCAAGTCTAATTTATTGAAGAAATTACAAGACGAGTTTATTAATCCCGAGACAAAAGTCGAAGAATTAAGAAGACAAGGACTTAATGATAATTAAAGAAAGAAGAAAGAGAGGAGGAAGCTTCCTTCCACAAATCACCTCCTCCTCCTATAAATAGGCCATTAGTTCATTTCATTTGTTTTGTTGGCTAAGTGTGACAATTAGTCTTCCATCTTTGATTTTTGCACATTTAAATACATGTCATTTACTTAATTGTCAAATTTAATTACCTTGCACCTTTAAATTCAAGTAAGTTTCTTTTTTATGTTATTGAATCTTTATCTTATTTGTGAATCTCTCATCTTCCTTTCTTTTGTTGATTAAATATTATGTTTATGTTTATGTTCTTTAAATTTTATTGATTTGATTAAGTGAGTTTTGATTATTTTGATTATTATTGTTAGTGTTATTGATTTGGTTTGATAGATTATCATTAGTTGATCATTTGTGGTTAGTTTTGTTTAATCTTTGGTTTGATTTGATTAGTTTGGATTAGATTCGTGTTATTTTTGTTCCCCTTGTTCTTCGCTATTTTTGTTTCCCAGGTTATTCCGAACAAAGCCAAATATTCCGGATGAAGGAATTTTGTTGATTATTCCGGATCAGCAGGTTATTCCGGATCAAGGATTTGTTGAGAATATTCCGAACCAGTGGAATATTCCGGATCAGTGGATATTCCGAATAAAGCTGATATTCCGGATCAAGCTTATATTCCGAGTGAAGGATTTATTCCGGATAAGTGACATATTCTGGGTGAACCATTATTCCGAGTGAAGCATATATTCCGATTAAAGGCTTTAGTCTACAATATTCCGGATCAGCAACATATTCCGAATCAAGCTGGTATTCCGGATCAAGGTGTTCATTCGGAATAACTTATATTCCGGATCAAGGTGTTCATTCGGAATAACTAATATTCCAGATCAAGGCAATATTCCGAATAAAGAATTTGTTCCGGATAAGTGACATATTCCGAATAAAGGATTTATTCCGGATGAAGGCTTTTGTTTGACTATTTCGAATGAAGGTTTTTGAGCTAATATTCCGGATAAAGCTTTTATTCCGCATGAAGAAATATTCCGAGTGAAGAAGAATTATTCCGAACGAAGGTGACATTCCGAACGAGTAATTATTCCGAAAGAAAGTTTATTCCGAATGAGCTGTTTTTAGTTTATTTCAAGTTTATGTTTTTAAATTCTTAAGCTTTATTTTTCCCGCCTTTTTCCTTAGTCGCACTTTAAGTTTACTTGCCTTAGATTTATTTTAAGTTTAAGTTTGACTTTAGGATAGTTTTAAGTTTGCGTTATTTACGTTAATTGCCTTTTAATTTTTCGTCACGCTTTAATTTCTTGTCATTTATTTTTAAACTAGATTTAGATTTAAATTACAACCATTTACTTTAAAGTTTTGGACTTTTTAATTTTACTACAACGACACAAATATTGTTTTCACCAAAAGACAGTTGAGTCGCACTTAAACCAGTAATCAATTCGATTAGACCACCACAACGAACTTTAATTTTTATACTTGGCCAAAAACCTCGTATTAAATGGCGTCACTGCCGGCTCTTTTCGTAAAGATTAACGGTTTTTTGTGAGAGACGCGTTGCTTTTTGGGATCCGTTCATTCGTGAGCGTTATTTTCTTGCTTACAAATTTTCAAAAAAAACCATAACAATTAAAAATTGTTAAAAATCCATAAAAATTAAAAAATTTCAAAAATCCAAAAAGATTTTATTTTCTTTATAGTGTATATATATTCTCTTTGTGTTTGGTACCTTTTTCTTTTGCCTTTGCAGGTGTATGCGTACTAGATCTTCTACTTATGCAGAGCCCGAGACTCGTGAAGATTTAGCTATGGCAGGTGTGAACAACAACAATAATCCACCGCACATCAACAATAACAACAACAATGTTCTTCCACAGCCCGATCTTTGGACAATGGAGGAGCTTTGTCAACCCACCATGTTTGGACGAGGAGGACCGATTGCGCCGATGCAAATCACGGCTCTGGAATTTTTGTTGAAGCATCACATGATCCAGCAAGTGCAAACTAATCCATTCCGCGGAGTGCCTGATGACGATGCCAACAAACACCTCGACAAATTCATTACTATTACTCAAAGCATGAAGTTTCCCGGTGCTACAATGGATGTTCTTCGCCTTCAACTCTTCCCACATACTTTATCACACCACGCCGAGAAATGGTTTGATCGTCTCCCGAAGAATTCCATTCATACTTGGGATGACATGACTCAATGATTTTTGTCACGCTACTTTCAACCATCCATGGTCACGAGCCTTCGAAATCAAATCAGCGGTTTCATGAAAGAACCTGATGAGTCTCTCTTTGATGCTTGGGAAAGATATAATGTTTTGATCGATCGTTGTCCAAACCACAACATGCTCCCCGTGACCTTAATTGATACTTTATACAACGGTTTGACTTTTCATGATCGTGATACGATTAATGCAGCCGCCGGTGGCACATTTATGAAAAGAAGACCCGCGGAGTGTAGAGAGCTTATTGAGAACATGACTACTCATCACAAAAACTGGGATTCCTCCGCTTCTTCAAGGAACAACCCGAGAGTCAATGTTTCTTCTACTTCAGCAAACCCCGACATGACCGAATTCACCAGCATGATGGCCGAAATGAACAAAAATGTCTTGCTCATCACTTCAAACCAACAACAACAAGTTAAAGCGGTAGCCAATGCTTGTGAGACATGCGGTGGTCCTCACTCATACACTTATTATCCTTCCACTCAAGGCAATCCGGAAAACGTGTATGCGGCTTATGGTAATTATTCACCGGAAAATTACCAAGCCTGACCTCCAGGGGATCGAAATTTGCTAAGTTACCGGTCAAACAACTACCTTTCACCCGGTTTCTCTCCTTAAAACCACAATCCCAACAACAACTACACTAGAAGCAACCAAATCCCACATCGAGCTTCTAATCCTTATCACCCACCCGCTCAACAAGCCCCACCCATCAATCAAGATGTTGAAGCCTTAATGAGAACCCAAGGAGAGCAACTTAAGAATCTGTAGAGCCAAATTATCAATTTGAAAGGGGATATCACTAAGCAAGGCAATGACATTAGATCCGAGCATCGAAATGATATACAATCCTCCTTCAGCAATCAAACGAATGATTTGAAGAATATGCTGGCTAGTTTCTTACCCACAACTCAACCCTCTACTTCGGGCTCTCTACCTTCAAACACCGTCACCAACCCAAGAGTGAATGTGAGTGCTATTACTACCCGTAGTGGAGTTACTTTAGTAAGACCATCTATCCCACCCCCAGTTACACCATCTACACCTCCTCCACCACCATTTATCCCTACTACTCCCACACCTAGTATTAGTTCACCATTACCGTCTCCGCCTCGTCATGACAAACTACCCAAGAAGAATCCTCCACCAACCCCACCTTCCTTCTTTAACCCTTCAACATCTCAACCTTCACCTTCTACACCTCCACCACCCAACCCCAGCATTCCTTACCCTTCTCGACTCAACAAGGCTAGAATTTTGACTAAGAATGACATTCAAGTATCTAACTTTTTGGAAAAGATTGCCGGCATGAAATTCACCTTTACCCTTGTTGAAGCTCTTGCCCAAATGCCACAATTTGTCAAGATGTTTAAGGAATTGCTTAATAAGAAGGAGAAGATGGTCGAGTTTGTTAATACTCGCTTGAATGAAAATTGCTCTGCAATCCTTCTTAAAGAACTTCCGGAAAAACTTGGATATCCCGGTCGTTTTGTGCTACCTTGTACTTTTAACCAAACCGACAAATTTACTGCCTTAGCCGATCTCGGGGCAATTATAAATTTGATGCCTTTTAGTGTTTGGAAAAAGTTATCATTGCCCAACCTTACACCCACAAAGATGACTCTTGAGCTAGCCAATCGCACTCTCGCTTACCCCGTTGGTATTGCCGAAGATGTGTTCATTAAAGTTGGCACATTCACTTTTCCGGTCGACTTTGTCGTTGTTGATTAGGAAATGGACCCTCGTATTCCGTTAATACTTGGACGCCCATGTTTGAGAATCGGTAGAGCTTTAATAGATGTGGATAAATGTGAACTCATCTTAAGAGTCGGGGATGATGCACAAGTTTTTGAAATGGGGAAGATTACAAGCAAATCCTATGGAAGAGAATCGGCGAATATGATTAATGTGCTCAATGATTTTTTCGTCTACAACAATCCTTTATTCGATTCTTGCAATGATAATCCACTGTTTCAAGATGATGTGGATGATTCTATCTCCAATTTGGAACCTTCACCCATATATGATTCTCCACCGATCTTTGATGCTTATGATGATGATTCTAGCTCCGATAGGGATGACTATGATGCTTTTACTTCCGAGTATCCCGACATACCCACTTATGACGATTTTGATGAGGCCGATACTCTTTCGAGTAATTCTTCTCATGCTGAAGATCCTCTGCAATCCATGCTTGATCCTACTTTGGATGACTACTCATTTGAGGAAGACTTTTCTACTTTTCTCAATACTTACTTCCCTCATGAGAGTGATGCTCCTCCTTTAGACTTTGATGATTATGGCCTTTATTCTTCTACGGAGTTGAAGAAAATTCTTTCAAAGGAGAAGAAACCGGACGGCACCAACATCCGCAGCACGTATGTTTTGACACCTCTTTGTCCACCTTCTGAGGACGAGGTTGTGCATTTTCTTAGCGGATGTTCTTCAAATTCTGCTGAGTCTGAGTGCTATTTTCCCCTAAAGGAAAAGGTGTTCGACCCCGGTATCGATATTCTTCAGCCATCTCAGTATCCATCTGATGAAATAAAATGAAAGATTTTTGGAACTACTGAAGATATGCTTGCACCTCACCATACTTGCTTCCACCGTGCTCCATCTTTGCTTAAGGGAACCTTGCCTACTCTTCTTTGGCTTGCCTTGTTCGCCTTAAGCTTGTGCTGTTTGATGGACGAAAACATAATATTTGATCCCGGTGGATGTTTTTCATGCTTCTTCCTATGCTAATCAAGGTCGAGTCAGGCTCACGACTCGGTGAACAAAAATCAAGCGCTTCTTGGGAGGCAACCCATGTTTCTATCTTTTAGCTATCTTTATCCTAAGTGTAGGGGAGACCCGTTGGTGTTTGCTATTTCCTCTCTTCTCATATTCAGGGATTCGAGCTCAATGATCCACTCTTGATGATTTTTGACGACCCGTGATTACGTGTTTCTGTCTTCCCGGTTCTATCCTAAACTCTTTTCGATTCACTATTTTATATTTCTCAATATTAAAGTAGGTATCTCTTTAGTTGTCTCTTCCTTAGCAAGATTTAAACAACGTGCACAATGTCCTAAGTGTAGGGGAGTTTACTCCCACATGCTTAAACATTGAGGACAATGTTTATATCAAGTGTAGGGGGGAATTCTATCGAAGTTAAGTGGTCTTTTCCTTGTATTTGTCCTCATTTTAACCGGAAAATCAATTTTTCGACATTTTTCAAAATTTTTGACCTATTTTGGCCTATTAGTTTTTCCTTTTGTATAGTTATTTTCTTTCTTTGCTAGAATAAATTTTAATAAAGTGGTTTTAATTTTTAAACGTCGTGAATCTTTTGACTCAACCCGAGTTTACTTATCTAAGTTTACTCTAGGTAGTATCCTTAACGTGTTTAAGTCAAGTTTTGCTAGGCTTTTATATAGGGAGCTATAAAACGTGAAATTCTTAACTCTCACGGGTTAAGAACAAGAACTTTTCACAAGTTTCTATAATTGGTCCTAGAGAGTCGTTTATCAAGGGAACTTTAAAATGCGATTTCTAAACTTGAAAAAGTCTAAGAATTTGCAAGATCCTATTGATGACTCGAAAACCCAAAACTTTGATTTAATAGGCTAAGCATCCACGAGTCTCATTCCTTGAGATTTTAAATTGTGGAGAACGAGAAATGATAGAGTCAATTATAAGTTTGGTATTCTTTCGTGAATTTATGTGAGTTAATTATAAGCCTATTCTCCCATCGCTTGCTAAATAATTTATCTGCATTAAATAAGGTTGTACGATTTGAAAAGTTACTTAGCTTCTAGCCCAAGATCGTTTAAAAGTTGCTCGGTACTGATTAGAGTTCATAGCCAAGGCATAACTTATTGAAGCAGGATGCGAAGATTGGCGAGTCCAAAAAGGTCCTAACAAGGCATGAGGGCTACATTTTGTTGCTAAAGATCCCAAGTGATGTGAAGAGTCATTTATCAAAAATCAATGTGAAGGATCGAGACACACGACGAAAAGCAAATACTCCCGTAAAGATCATGGAGAAGTCTATCCAAAAAGGCCCTAACAAGGTATGAGGATAAATGGATCCAAGTCCTAAAAGGAGGCGGATCGTTGTATATCAAAATCCCAAATAAAGATTGGAGAAAAATAAATAATTCGTGGTCCAAATACGAAGAATCTCTCAAAAAGTTCAAGTGAAGAATTTCCTATATGAAGAGAAGACCATTATTTCATGAACGTCTCTCAAGATTTGAAGTATGAAGTCGCTGCCAAATATCGGTCCGAGAAAGGTCTCAAATCGCGAAGCGAGTTATGCCAAGATATGAACTTTATGAGGTCCCGATAAGCAGTTTTAAAAGATTTTGTCCTTTAGCTAACTATTGATTAAATCGTCCCACTTTATTTTCAGCCTAAATAACTATCGAAATAAGTCAACAATGCATCCTCGTGATCATTCAAGACAACAATAAAATATAAGAGATACACCTAGGAATAAAGGAGTCTAAGTAAATAATTGGCCCACATGAGTTCGTGTTAGTTTGCTAACTTATAATAACAATGATCTCGTTTTTAAGCTTGGTATGGGGAACGTGAAACATGAGGATGATGATCATTCATGACATTTCCAAAACCCTAAGGTATGTCTTTGATTTCTTTACTTACTTTCTTCCTTTGAATGTTTATAATTTTCTATCTCTTTAATAAAGGCCAATATGGATTGATTATGATGGAAAATGTAAAATGTGCTTTGTAACTAATGCATTGCATGAGGACATTGCAATGGTCAAGTGTAGGGGATTTGATAGGTGTGTAAACACCCATCCTTTTTACCACTTAACTACAATAATAACCAGGCCAAAACGTGTATTTTATGTCGTAAATGTTGGAATTATGCGTGTATTGTGTTTTTGTTGTGATTTAGGACAAAAATGTGAAAAAGGGGAGAAAACACGGGCATTCACGGGCTTTTATCGAAGAAAAAGACAAAGACGAAGTCAAGAAATCAAGAGTGCAAAAAGAATGGAAGTCCAAGACCAATTCTGAAAATTTATCGAAGAAAAAGTCAAAAGACGGAAGTTTACTAAAATCCGAAGAACTCAAGTCTAATTTATTGAAGAAATTACAAGACGAGTTTATTAATCCCGAGACAAAAGTCGAAGAATTAAGAAGACAAAGACTTAATGATAATTAAAGAAAGAAGAAAGAGAGGAGGAAGCTTCCTTCCACTAATCACCTCCTCCTCCTATAAATAGGCCATTAGTTCATTTCATTTGTTTTGTTGGCTAAGTGTGACAATTAGTCTTCCATCTTTGATTTTTGCACAATTAAATACATGTCATTTACTTAATTGTCAAATTTAATTACCTTGCACCTTTAAATTCAAGTAAGTTTCCTTATGTTATTGAATTTTTATCTTATTTGTTAATCTCTCATCTACCTTTCTTGCGTTGATTAAATCTTATGTTTATGTTTATGTTCTTTAAATTTTATTGATTTGATTAAGTGGGTTTTGATTATTTTGATTATTATTGTTAGTGTTATTGATTTGGTTTGATAGATTATCATTAGTTGATCATTTGTAGTTAGTTTTGTTTAATCTTTTGGTTTGATTTGATTAGTTTGGATTAGATTCGTGTTATTTTTGTTCCCCGTGTTCTTCGCTATTTTTGTTTCCCAGGTTATTTCGAACCAAGCCAAATATTCCGGATGAAGGAATTTTGTTGATTATTCCGGATCAGCAGGTTATTCCGGATCAAGGAATTGTTGAGAATATTCCGAACCAGTGGAATATTCCGGATCAGTGGATATTCCGAATAAAGCTGATATTCCGGATCAATCTTATATTCCGAGTGAAGGATTTATTCCGGATAAGTGACATATTCCGGGTGAACCATTATTCCGAGTGAAGCATATATTCCGAATAAAGGCTTTAGTCTACAATATTCCGGATCAGCAACATATTCCGAATCAAGCTGGTATTCCGGATCAAGGTGTTCATTCGGAATAACATATATTCCAGATCAAGGTGTTCATTCGGAATAACTAATATTCCGGATCAAGGCAATATTCCGAATAAAGAATTTGTTCCGGATAAGTGACATATTCCGAATAAAGGATTTATTCCGGATGAAGGCTTCTGCTTGACTATTCCGAATGAAGGTTTTTGAGCTAATATTCCGGATAAAGCTTTTATTCCGAATGAAGAAATATTCCGAGTGAAGAAGAATTATTTTGAACGAAGGTGACATTCCGAACGAGTAATTATTCCGAACGAAGGTTTATTCTGAATGAGCTGTTTTTAGTTTATTTCAAGTTTATGTTTTTAAATTCTTAAGCTTTATTTTTCCCGCCTTTTTCCTTAGTCGCACTTTAAGTTTACTTGCCTTAGATTTATTTTAAGCTTGCCTTAGTTTAAGTTTAAGTTTGCCTTTAAGATAGTTTTAAGTTTGCGTTATTTACGTTAATTGCCTTTTAATTTTTCGTCACGCTTTAATTTCTTGTCATTTATTTTTAATTAGATTTAGATTTAAATTACAGCCATTTACTTTAAAGTTTTGCACTTTTTAATTTTACTAAAACGACACAAATATTGTTTTCACCAAAAGACAGCTGAGTCGCACTTAAATCAGTAATTAATTCGATTAGACCACCACAACGAACTTTAATTTTTATACTTGGCCAAAAACCTAGTATTAATAATCATCAAGGATAATATCTCCAAAGGAAAGCGATTATACGGTTTATTACCAAAGGTTAATCATTCAAACATAAAACAACACTTCTAGTATTTTGTATCGTTACTTTACCTCGTCCCTTCGATTGTGGTGGTAAACAGTACTCTCATCAAGGTTCGTTCCCAATGACTTCTGAGCAAATCTATAGAACTTTGATGCGAAGCGAGGATCTTGATAGAGATGATCGATACAGGCACACTGTTTTTACACAACTCCTTTAAATACAAAGAGTCAATTTCTTCATCGAGAATCTACCATTAACGGGAACGATATTAGTAGATTTGGTCAGTCTGTCGACGATGACCCAAAACGAATCAAATTTGGATGATGAACTTTGCAATAGTTAGACGTTTACTAATGTATGAGGCGATATCTACCTTCATAATTTGCCATCAGTACAACTTCTTCAGATAAAGATACACTTAATCAGAAATGGCATGGATAGAATACTTATACTTACGGGATTCCAACCTGACTATATCTCACAAACCTTCATATTTAGGCAACCACAAGTGTCCTTTTATACATTTAACGCCATCCGCTTCTCAATTCTAATGGTTTACATTAGCCGCGAACCCCTTTTATTATCTATATTATCCTTTTTACAACCGTCAACTATTTTTAAATTGTTTGTCAATTTATTTTGCACATTCATTATTAAGGAACACATCCTAATTGATTCCTTATCCTTTCTATATTATGTGTCAGTATCTACATTCATCTTTCTTGATGAAAAATTATCATGACCGTATTCGTTCAAAATTTCTTTCTTCATATTTTCTAGGTTTTAGTCTCGCCTCAACTATTATTTTTATCAGTTTCGCTCAATCCGACGTTTAAAGTGTCGATAAATAATTCAAGTAAGTTAAATAACAAATATTCAATTTTTATAAAACGTAAACGTAAAAAGCTTTAAATTTTCTTAGTTCGTACAATTATTGAAAATGTTCGAAATAAATTTTAATTTAATTAACAAGATTTTTGTTGATTTATCCAAAATATTTAATAAGATCCGTAATTGTCGAAAATATTTGTTTATACTTTGGTCAAAATTTTCTTAGTTGACAAGCAAAAATTGTCGTTTCAAATTCCAAGTCATGGTTTAAATGGTTTCCTTAATCCCTCTTAGGTTTTCTTGAGGTACACACAAACATTTACCCCTAAACAGGAGTTTAGTTAAATGTTTTGGGTATAAGGGAATAATCCCTCAAAAGTTCTTTTTGATAAAACATTTGTCAAAACATATTTGCACTTTCTTTTTGGTAAAACCCAAAATCTTAAATGACTTACAATTTTTTGCAGAGTCAATATATATATATATATATATATATATATATATATATATATATATATATATATATATATATATATATATATATATATATATATATATCTTATTATCATTAATCAAATGGTCATTTTATGTAAAGGATTAAGCCTTAATTCACACGTTAAATATTCAAGGTACAGGTTTTCATTATTCGGACAACTCCGGGCAGTCTATAAATAATTATTAACTCATTCTTATTCTTATAAACAAACAGATGGTTCTTGATAGGTGTGAAAACACCCATCTTTTCTACCACTTAATTACATTAAAACTGGACCTAAATGTATATTTTATGTCGTAAATGGCGGAATTATGCGTGGTTTGTGTTTTTATTGTGTTTCAGGGTCAAAATGTGAAAAGGAAAGAAAACACGGTCTTTCACGAGCTTTTATAGAAGAAAACGACAAAAGACGAAGTCGAAAGATCAAGAGTGGAAAAAGAACGGAAGTCCAAGACCAATTCGAAGATTTATCGAAGAAAAAGTCAAAGACGGAAGTTTAATAAAAAAAAGCCGAAGAACTCGAGTCTAATAAATAAACAAATTATAAGACGAGTTTAATTAATCCCGAGACAAAGTCGATAAAGTCGAAGAACTTAAAAGACGAGAAGACGTGAAGAAAGAAAGAAAGAAGAGGCAACACATGCACCTCCCCATTTCCTATAAATACCCTCCTAAACTCATTTAGGAGGGTTGGTTAGATTTAGTTTAGCTTAGTTTTTCTTTCAATTTTGTAGGTGATTCTAGAGAGAGAAAGTGACAGTTTCTCTCACTAGAATCCCAATCTTTCATCTTCCTTTCTTTTTGTTTTTAATCAAATCTTTACTTTTTATAATTTAATTCTTGTTTTAATCTTATTCTTATTCTACCTTTCTTAGCTTTTTATTTATGCTTAATCCGAAATTTCTTTACAAGATTTGTTTAAGCTTCACGTTTGATTTATTAAAAAGTTTATCTTTTTGTTAATCTTTAAGTTTTCATACGAATCAAGCTTTGAGCTTGACATGCTTATTGGCTTAATTTGTGTCTAGCTTATTTGTTTTAAGTTTTCTTAAAAGTTTTAGTCTTTTTAAAGTTTGTTTATTTTGTGTTTTTATAAAGTTTATGAATTTTGTCTTTTAAAAAGCTTTCAAATTTATGCTTATTAAGTTGTTCAAGTTTCGGTTTAGTAGCCTATTGTATGTGCTTATTATGTTTTAAGCTTACCACCAATTTCGGTTTAAAGTTGTTTTCATCGCAATATTAGGGTTTACCACATTCCGACGGGCAGCTTATGTTCCATCGCAATAACCATTCTTGGTTCTACTTTGCGATGGCTTGTGTTTCATCCCCCTTATTCCGATCGGGATTGCGATCGCTCATTGCGATCGCATATTCCGACGGAGTTTAAGGTATATTGCGACGAAGTGCTGCCAAAATTTTGACAGCCACTTTCCGATGGATTTTGGTACTTTAGTTATTCCGACAGTTTTTATTTTTAGACATTCCGATAGTTTTTTTTAGCTTACATTCCGATAGTTTAAGAAATAAAAAAAAAAATATATACATTGCGACACATGAAACCACATTCCGATAGAAATATAAGTGATACATTGCGATGGATTAAAATAAATATTACGATACATTGATTTGACCTGCCAGCATGCCAGCTTGCTTTCCCTTGTTTGGCGCCAATTTGAGCTAGCAGGTTGCTAGCTTGAGCTAGCTGCCTGCTAGCTTGTTTATTTATTGTTTTTGTTCCGTAGTTGTTTAGTTTAATCTGAAAGTTGTTCCGATTTAATTTCTGAAAGTTACGTATTTTTAGTTAATTTTTTCGTCTAATTTTAAAATTAATATTTTTTTGTAAAATTCAAGTTTTATCTTTTATTAAGTACCCGCTTTAGGTTTTGCCTCGTTTAGCTTTAAAGTACCATTTTATTTTTATTCACTCCTTTTTCATTTAGTAAACTTTGTTTTCGAGTCGATAGTTAATTTCTTCGTTTAGTGTTATTTTTATTAATTGTTTCGCTTTAAATTACGTTTTATTATTTGTTTTACTATTAGTTTTAATATCGTTTTAACTTTTAGTTTTTAATATTCACATTGTTTTACTTTTATTACTTGCACTTGTCTTTGGTTTGTTTTTAAATACTTTTCGCATTTACTTTTTAATTAGTTATAGATAATCAACTTCTCTTTTTCTTAACCAAGAACAACTGAGTCGCACATTGAACCGGAAATCAATTCGATAAGACACCGAGAAAACGAACTTTCAACGAGTAAAATCTTTACATTAAAATGGCGCCGCTGCCGGCTCTTTTCGTGAAGATTAACGGTTTTTTGTGAGAGACGCGTTGGCTTTTGGGATCCGTTCACTTGTGAACGTTATTTTTTTTATATATCAAAAATTTTCAAAAATCCCAAAAACATTTGAAAAATCTTAAAAAGCATTTCTTTTTCAAAGTTTTGCACCAAAAATATTCTTCTTGCTTATCTATCTTTCTCCATGGATTTTTATGTCCATTGCGTCCGGTGTGGGAAACAATTATCTGGGAACAACTCTTGTCAATGGTGTACATGTGAGCGGTGCGGAAACGATATCGACTACACACAATTCGGATTTTGTCCCTTGTGCAACTCGACTAATTCATTCTTTTTGAACCCACCTCCTGTTCCCCCGTGCATCTATTGTGGAAGCGATTCTCATTGGCATGTTTCGTGCCCGGTTCGATACCCGTATGGTCACGGGCAAGAACCGGGGTACAATTATGACAATGATAATAGCTATCCACAAGACGCACCTGATTTTTCTCCACACCCGGTTTGCAACAACTGTGGGGGTCCTCACGATACCTATTATTGTCAACCAATGAATTATTATGAGCAAAATCCGGATCCTCAGTTTTCTTCACCTATGGATTATTATGAACCAAACCCGGTTTCTAATTCTTCTCAACCCATGAACAAATATGAGCCACATCCGTGCTATAATTCCGGTTTTCAAAATCTTGAGCCCCCACCGCACTCACTCGATCATCAGCCTCGTCACGGGATGAGTTACCAAGAACCAATTGACGATCTTGCTACAGCCTTTCACGAACAAAGAAACGATCTTGCTACAGCTTTTCAAGAGCAAACGAAAGAGCTTTTACACACGCTGCAAACTTGTATGGAGTCATTTTTACAGCAGCGAGATCAGACGAATACTCATATCCCTGAGCTTATTATTGACCCTTTAGATAATGAGGAGAGTGATGACGATATTGAGGTGATTTTCGACGAGGAGGAATTTCTAAAGCAACGCAAGACTTCTCCTATTCCTCCTTCGTCTATTGCTCCGTCCTTGACCCCTTTTGGAGAAAATGACTTTCTTTGGGATGATATTCAAGCTAGTTTGGGTCCCCTTAATCATAACTCTAACGATTCTTCAACCGATTGGGCAGACGAACTTCTTACAATTGTGAAACTTCTCAAGGAAGATCCTGTCTCTCCGCCTTATCCTGAAACGGTTACTAATGATGCTCCATCATTAGCTCCACCATCTAGCAATGAAGAACCAACTCAAATGCCCAAACATCCTATTCTCGAGGAGTTACATAATCAACACTCCTCTTATGAGAATTACGTTTACCACATTCGTGAGGATTTAACTTATCAACAATCCCCACAAATGAATGATGGTTTCGTACTTGATCGTGGTCTTTTCAAACGAATTTCTACACTCCTTATCTACGATGATATCGACAAGATCTGCGCTCATGAGGATAAATGCTTTGACCCAGGCGGTGAAATGGACCACTCTATGATTCATAATTTTACGGCTTTGCCAATTGGTCTGCATCCATTGTCTTTGGAGGATGACAATGTGATTCCCTTACCCACCCCACCTGCCGTCAATCTAGACTTCACTTGCTTTTCTGGTATTGAGAGAACCTTTTTACCATTCAAGACTTATCCTCCCGCCTCTCCTTTGTTGATGTCAACCGGGAACGAGGACAAGGTCTTTGATCCCGGTATTACATTCGAGGCTTCCCCATGGACCATTTAATTCGGGGACGAGTCAGGCTCGTGACTCGGTTAACAAAAACAAGCGCTTTTTGGGAGGCAACCCAATTATCTATCTATGTTTATCATAAGTATAGGGGCGAGCCCCGTGGTGTTTCTTGTTTTCTTTCTTATCATGTGCAGTGATTATAGCTTCAAAGACACACTCTTGATGATTTTAGACGACCCGTGATTCCGTGTTCCCTTCTTCCCGGTTCTATCCTAAACTCTTTTCGATTCACTATTTTATATTTCTCAATATTAAAATAGGAATCTCTTTAGTTGTCTCTTCCTTAGCAAGATTTAAACAAAGTGCACAATGTCCTAAGTGTAGGGGAGTTTACTCCCACATACTTAAACATTGAGGACAATGTTTATATTAAGTGTAGGGGGGACTTCTATCGAAGTTAAGTGGCCTTTTCCTTGTATTTGTCCTCATTTTAACTGGAAAATCAATTTTTCGACATTTTTCAAAATTTTTAATCTATTTTGGCCTAGTTGTAGTTCCCATTACTTTTGCTATTTTTCTCTTATTTTAATAAAATGGCTTTAGCAAGTTTAGATATCTTAGATATATTAGGCCCGTTGTGAATATTTTGACTCAACCCGAGTTTACTTATCCAAGTTCACTCTAGCTAGTATCCTTAACCATGTAGACCTTAATTGGTTTATTAGGCTAAGCATCCACGACTCTCATTCCTTGAGATTTTAAATTGTGGAGAACGAGAAATGATAGAGTTGGTTACAAGTTTGGTATTCTCTCATTAACTTATGTGAGTTAATTATGATCTTTTTCTCCCATCACTTGCTAATAAATTATCCGCAATAAGTAAGGTCGTACAATTTGAAAAGTTACTTAGCTTCTAGCCCAAGATCGTTTAAAAGTTGCTCGGTAATGATAAGAGTTCATAGCCAAGGCATAACTTATGAAGCGGGGTGCGAAGATTGGCGAGTCCGAAAAGGCCCTAACAAGGCATGAGGATTCAATTTTATTGCTGAAGATCCAAAGTGATGTGAAAAGCATTATTCCCAAAATCAATATGAAGGATCAAGACTCACGACGAAAAGCAATCAACTCCCATAAAGATCATGGAGAAGTCTATCCGAAAAGACCCTAACAAGGTATGAGGATAAATAGATCCAAGTCCGAAAAGGAGGCGGATCGTTGTATCTCAAAATCCCAATTAGAGATTGAAGAAATAATCATGAAGTCGTGGTCAACAAAGTTGGAGTACCTCTCAAAAGTCTCCAAGTGAAGAAACTCTATGAACGATGAGAAGACCATTATCTCAAGAACGTCTCTCAAGATATG
Organism: Glebionis coronaria; assembly: GCA_025667525.1. Lineage (NCBI taxonomy): Eukaryota > Viridiplantae > Streptophyta > Magnoliopsida > Asterales > Asteraceae > Glebionis > Glebionis coronaria. Next base: position 30,181 of record JANFOE010000294.1, on the reverse strand, counting down.
AAGTATGAAGTACATGCCAAATATCGGCCCGAGAAAGGTCTCAAATCGCGAACCAAGTTATGCCAAGATATGAACTTTTTGATATCCCGAGAAGCAGTTTTAAGAGAATTTGTCCTTTAGCTAACTATTGATCAAATCGTCCTACTTTGCTTTCAGCTTAAATAAACTATCGAAATAAGTCCAACAATGCATCTTCATGATCATTCTAAGACAAAAATAAAATATAAGAGATACCCATAGGAATAAGGGAGTTTGAGTGATTAATTGAACCGCATGAGTAAATGTTTGTTATGCTAACTTGTACTAACAATGATCTTGTTTTTAAGCTTGGTATGGGGAACGTGAAACTTGAGGGTGATAAACATTCATGACATACAAGCCCTAATGTAAGTCTTAGATTTCTTTACAAGTTTCTTCCTTGTTGCATCTTGTTATTTTCTATCTTTTTGATTTTCCTTAGTTGTTTAATAAAGGCCATGGTAGGTTGATTATGATGGAAAGTGTAAACCTTGCTTTATTGCTAAGCATTGCATGAGGGCATTGCAATGGTTAAGTGTAGGGGATTTGATAGGTGTGAAAACACCCATCTTTTCTACCACTTAATTACATTAAAACTGGACCTAAATGTATATTTTATGTCGTAAATGGCGGAATTATGCGTGGTTTGTGTTTTTATTGTGTTTCAGGGTCAAAATGTGAAAAGGAAAGAAAACACGGTCTTTCACGAGCTTTTATAGAAGAAAACGACAAAAGACGAAGTCGAAAGATCAAGAGTGGAAAAAGAACGGAAGTCCAAGACCAATTCGAAGATTTATCGAAGAAAAAGTCAAAGACGGAAGTTTAATAAAAAAAAGCCGAAGAACTCGAGTCTAATAAATAAACAAATTATAAGACGAGTTTAATTAATCCCGAGACAAAGTCGATAAAGTCGAAGAACTTAAAAGACGAGAAGACGTGAAGAAAGAAAGAAAGAAGAGGCAACACATGCACCTCCCCATTTCCTATAAATACCCTCCTAAACTCATTTAGGAGGGTTGGTTAGATTTAGTTTAGCTTAGTTTTTCTTTCAATTTTGTAGGTGATTCTAGAGAGAGAAAGTGACAGTTTCTCTCACTAGAATCCCAATCTTTCATCTTCCTTTCTTGTTGTTTTTAATCAAATCTTTACTTTTTATAATTTAATTCTTGTTTTAATCTTATTCTTATTCTACCTTTCTTAGCTTTTTATTTGTGCTTAATCTGAAATTTCTTTACAAGATTTGTTTAAGCTTCACGTTTGATTTATTAAAAAGTTTATCTTTTTGTTAATCTTTAAGTTTTCATACGAATCAAGCTTTGAGCTTGACATGCTTATTGGCTTAATTTGTGTCTAGCTTATTTGTTTTAAGTTTTCTTAAAAGTTTTAGTCTTTTTAAAGTTTGTTTATTTTGTGTTTTTATAAAGTTTATGAATTTTGTCTTTTAAAAAGCTTTCAAATTTATGCTTATTAAGTTGTTCAAGTTTCGGTTTAGTAGCCTATTGTATGTGCTTATTATGTTTTAAGCTTACCACCAATTTCGGTTTAAAGTTGTTTTCATCGCAATATTGGGGTTTACCACATTCCGACGAGCAGCTTATGTTCCATCGCAATAACCATTCTTGGTTCTACTTTGCGATGGCTTGTGTTTCATCCCCCTTATTCCGATCGGGATTGCGATCGCTCATTGCGATCGCATATTCCGACGGAGTTTAAGGTATATTGCGACGAAGTGCTGCCAAAATTTTGACAGCCACTTTCCGATGGATTTTGGTACTTTAGTTATTCCGACAGTTTTTATTTTTAGACATTCCGATAGTTTTTTTTAGCTTACATTCCGATAGTTTAAGAAATAAAAAAAAAAAAAAAATATACATTGCGACACATGAAACCACATTCCGATAGAAATATAAGTGATACATTGCGATGGATTAAAATAAATATTACGATACATTGATTTGACCTGCCAGCATGCCAGCTTGCTTTCCCTTGTTTGGCGCCAATTTGAGCTAGCAGGTTGGTAGCTTGAGCTAGCTGCCTGCTAGCTTGTTTATTTATTGTTTTTGTTCCGTAGTTGTTTAGTTTAATCTGAAAGTTGTTCCGATTTAATTTCTGAAAGTTACGTATTTTTAGTTAATTTTTTCGTCTAATTTTAAAATTAATATTTTTTTGTAAAATTCAAGTTTTATCTTTTATTAAGTACCCGCTTTAGGTTTTGCCTCGTTTAGCTTTAAAGTACCATTTTATTTTTATTCTCTCCTTTTTCATTTAGTAAACTTTGTTTTCGAGTCGATAGTTAATTTCTTCGTTTAGTGTTATTTTTATTAATTGTTTCGCTTTAAATTACGTTTTATTATTTGTTTTACTATTAGTTTTAATATCGTTTTAACTTTTAGTTTTTAATATTCACCTTGTTTTACTTTTATTACTTGCACTTGTCTTTGGTTTGTTTTTAAATACTTTTCGCATTTACTTTTTAATTAGTTATAGATAATCAACTTCTCTTTTTCTTAACCAAGAACAACTGAGTCGCACATTGAACCGGAAATCAATTCGATAAGACACCGAGAAAACGAACTTTCAACGAGTAAAATCTTTACATTAGTTCTTAATTATCACAAGCATGAATTTATCAAATTACAACCTACACACGTGATTCACCAAATTTATGAATGCTACATGTGCATTGATCAATCCAAACAACATAACATGAAGCTCATAATGTTCATCACGAGTTCTGGATGTAGTGATTGGAATAGATAATCTTCTTCGCGGACGCGAAGTTGATAATATCCATACCGTGGATCAAATCTTTAGAACATAAGCTAGAACCTTGTAAATGATCGAACAAATCTATCATCTTGGGTAGTGGATATAGATTTTTAATCGTCAATTTACCATAGCTCTTCATGATGACGAGCTTGGTAGAATAAAAGCTTTCTCCGACAACTCTCTTAGTTGTACATTAATTCTTTTAATTCATAAGGTGCTGAAGTACAGTGCACAAGCCACAGGTGTAGCACCGGGAATATATCAATACCAAATTCAACTTTCCTTAATGGGCAAAGTCTAGGTAAATCACCAGCAAATACCTCCTAAAGTTTCAAATAACAGAAACATTTTTTTATACATTTACTTTTAAGTTCTTCTTAGATTACAAGATCTATGACTAATTTATAACCTTTCACGGTATAATTTCAAGTCTAAATGCAGGATATGGTCATCCATCAAGAATTATTTAAATCACTTTTGATAATCAACATCTTATCATTTAGGGGAATTCTACTCGAGTTCCCATCAATTAAGACAATGTCATCATGTCATAATTAATCAATCCATTCTACTGGCACTATCAACTTTCCAGTTTCATTACCGTCGATAAGATGTGAACTTCTCAAAAGACTAATAATAACTCATAATCCTTCACAAATTTAAGGATATCAGGAGACATAACTAACCTTAAAAGAGTAAGGTTAACGCATAATCTATGCGAGAGAATTTCAAATCAGATATAGACGAAAACATTTAATGAATATGAATATATCCCATGTTTTCATAATTTGAGTACGCATTTGAAAGCTCCTCGGATCGTTACCCATGTCATTCAAATGAAATCAAATAAAAAGAAATGATAGGAACGTCGATACATCCAGTCGGGTATCAACACTCGATAATCAGATACTTTTCCTAAGAATCTCACTACGGGAGAATTGGACAAGAAAGAATTGTCAATTGTCAAATAAGACAATTTCCACAGTTGAGTAAATTCGACTCAGAAGAATAGATGCTACAGGCACATATTTAGGTGTCCCTAACACTATGTCCCTATTTTTCACTTCTTGCAGATCTCTAATACTAGGCTTTTACCAAGTATAAAAATTAAAGTTCGTTGAAGTGGTCTAATCGAATTGATTATTGGTTAACGTGCTACTCAGCCGTCTTTTGGTGAAACAAAGATTTGTCGTTGTAGTATATTAAATGTGCAAGACGAAAAGTAAATGGCGGTTAATTAAATCTAAACTAGTTAAAACTTAAGTGTGCAATATTAAAAACTCTTTAAAGTTAAATTAATTAAATGACTTAAAATTAAAGCGTGACGAAAATTAAATTTGACAAAGTATTAAAGGATGCAACTTAAAAACAAAACAAAGCAAAATTTACTTCCAAACCCAAAACCATTGGAATCCAGATCGGAAAGCTGTCACCAAGTCCATCGGAATCCTAGATCGCAATGTGTCTATCAGAATATGGAAAAGTGCAACCTATCGGAATATTGTTCAGATCGCAAAGTCCAGATCGCAATCCTAGATCGGAATGATGCTCAATAAAATTGGGCAGCACTTCGGCTTAGAAAACCTCAAGACCAGTCAGAATGTGCGATCCCAATGTGCGATCGCAATCCCAGATCGGAATGAGGGGGATGTTACTAGATCGCAATCCTCTGTCGGAATCCAAAACCCTTCTTCCAATTCTGTCACAATCAGAATGTGGCTAAGTAGAGTTGTCGCAATGTGTGATATCCCTTGCTTTCCGATGGATTACAAATTCGCAATAAGCACAAGAGCCAAATAATCTAATTCTTATAAGCACTAACAAAATCTTAACTGAAATGATGAATAGACGAGAAAATAAGCAATAAATTTAAAAACTTTTTGAAGCACGAAATAAGAAAGTGAAATAAATGAACTTTTAGAAAAATGAAACTTTTTAGAAAACTTAAAAAAACAAATAAGCTAAGTACAAAACAAGCCAATAAGATTGTCAAACTTATAGCTTATTTCATACGAAAACTTAGATAAAAGTAAAAAGGTGAACTTTTTAATAATATACGCAAAGAGATTAAGCAATTTCTTGCTTAATCCGAATTTAAAACAAACCAAAAACAAGAGAAAATTAGGATGAGAATGATAAAATAAAGCTTGATTAAAAGTAAAGATTCAATAACAAAATTAAAAACACATACTTGAATTAAAGGAATTAAAGTGCATGACAATTAATTAAAATGACATGAAAGATAAATTTGCAAGAAATGAAAATGGTGGAAGAGCTAATGTGTCAAATTAGCCAACAAGTGAAATGAAATGAAATGGATGCTATTTATAGGAGATTTGGAAGACTAAGCATGTGTTGATTCCTTCTTTCTTCTTTCTTTCTCGTCTTTCGTCTTCTTAATTCTTCGACTTTTTCGACTATGTCTCGGGATTATTTGAACTCGTCTTATAATTTCTTCATTTATTAGAGTTGAGTTCCTTGGCTTAATTAAACTTCCGTCTTTAGACTTGTTCTTCGATAAATCTTTAGAATTGGCCTTGGACTTCCGTTCTTTTTGCACTCTTGATCTTTCGACTTCGTCTTTTGTCTTTTTCATCGATAAAAGCCCGTGAAAGCCCGTGTTTTCTCCCCATTTCACAATTTCGTCCTAAATCACAACAAAAACACAAACCACGCATAATCCTGACATTTATGATATAAAGTACACGTTTTGGCTTGGTTATTATTGTAATTAAGTGGTGAAAGGATGGGTGTTTTCACACCTATCAATCTCATAAAATTTAATCTTTCACAATCTTCAAAGAAAATGTAGTGTTTATTAATCATTTTTATGGTGACTACTAATCAGCCTTGCATGGTCCATTCCAAATTGTATGGAGGCGCGTAACTATATACAATTTCAAGATTAACGATGCAATACTCAGTTCGTCAAACTTTTATCATCATGTTTATAATAAAAACATTTTCATGCTTAATTCTTAAGTAAGAATCAAGAATAAATTTACAAAGATTTTCTTTGTTATGAAAACAATTAAGTTTTCCAAGGTGTTTTATAAACAACTTCATTTTGATAAGGATTATTTATAAGTCTCACTTTAAATAATCCATATGGTGATGAAAACCCAATTTTTCTCAAGGGATACTGTTTTAACTTATAAAAACAATTAGTGATATGCAAAGGAGTGATGAAAAGTTGTTCACCAAGAACTAACTACAATATAAGAGGAAATGAGCTTAGCCAAATAATCATGAGGTTCATAACCTCGATGGCACTCAAAAAGAATAATCCACAACGTATCTCAATTCGAGATGAGTACTTGTTCAATGGTTGCATCACTAATGCGAGCATTAGGATGAAGCAATAAAAGATAGATAACATCGATACATGTAGGATTTAGCAATCAATGGTAGTCTTTTCATGAATCACAAATAAGTCAAAATTGTACCGTAACACATTATGTGTCACTATGTCATACAATTCCAAGAACTCATCCTACCAATTGATGTCTCAGTTAAGTTAGGGATTATTTTTAAAAGATACCACAATGAATACTAATATACAAGAGTCATTAGGTGTTCCACCTGTCCCGGAAGATCCATCGGCCCCAATTCAGAAGAAGATTTCTTCAATTTATTTCTTGAACACTGGGCATCCTCATCATTGGACAATGGTCTAGGAACAACCCTTAACACAAACTAGCAATCATTTAAAACCTTGTAATTCAATCACATGACTTAATGACTTCCTCTTAACAATTTCTTATTCCATACAAGTTAAATTTTACTTTATTCAAGTTTCAACCAACTTATACTCAATGCGATATCCTACCTCATTCTCTAATACTTTCAACCTTATTCTTAGACCTTAAAAGGATAATAAAGGTTCGATATGAATAACACTTTATTTCCAGTCCTATATTTCTTACAACAATAGTTACCAAATGAATCACTAGTATGGAATGACTCCCACATTTAATCAGACTTCTCGAAAAGATACTAGTGGCATGAGGCTTTTGGGTAATGGTTCCAATGACAGCCTCAAGTGCAACATTCACCCTTTCGATTTCAATTTAAGAATTGGGTGACAACGAATCAGATGACACCTTTCCAAGTGGTAAGGTTTTGTCAAACTCCACTCTATAAGGAAAGATCGTCATGACATCGATATCAGTTTTAATCTCGCCAATTCTTCTTCAATATCACAATCAACTAATATCTACATTTCTACGAATATCAACCATTTTGTTGGGATCATAAATATCCACAACTTGGTTTAGATCTGGAAAAGCTAGAATTTCCTACGGGAATAGCTTCGATTGATTTGCTAGGGGATTTAGGGTTCCTTATGACAATCTACGTCGTATAAATGCCTCATATAAATATTAAAATAATCATCAAACAATCATGTAATCAAATTACATCATATATATATATATATATATATATATATATATATATATATATATATATATATATATATATATATATATATATATATATATATATATATATATATATATATATATATATATATATATATATATATATATATATATATATATATATATATATATATATATATATATATATATATATATATATATATATATATATATATATATATATATATATATATATATATAATCCAAGTTATATATATATTAAAATAACACTTCTCAGTCTGGCATTGTCGATAACTCGGGAATTCTTCGGCACCGTTATAGTCAAAATATTTTTAGACATTTTGAGAACAATGTTTATAGTTAAAAGATTTTGAAATGTTTTATACAAAACCTTGGTTTTAAAAATCTTTCGTTCTCTATAACGAGAGCTCTGGTACCAAACTGTAACACCCCCAAAAATACACAATTCAATACAGCGGAAGACTCGTTGGTGTTACAGGATAGCACATTACTCACATCATAGACAACGCTTTAAAAATCACGTCGTTTAATAATAAAGCATTTCTATTCATAAATATCAAATTTACATAGGTCCCAAGTCATAGTATTTCATACAAGTTTTACAAAGCATTTGAATGGAAATTATTATTAAAGTGTGGGCCATGAATTCTTTTTGTCTTCCCGAGAATTACCTTCAAGTATCTGAGATAAAACATGTTAAAAGAAAAGGTCAGCGAAAACGCCGAGTGAATTCATAGAGTTTAATGAAAACGATTAACATATCATCGGTATATATTTATTACCGAAAATCATTTTGTACAAATCTTTGTAGTAGGCCATAAAATAGCCAAAGTCATTTTATACAATTCCTTATCAAAAATCATAATATAGGCTTTCGCCTTCAAAATCATTATACGAACCATTGTCGTTAAAAACATCATACAATACGTTTTATAACGTTGTATAGAGTTAAATAAAAACCGTTATATGAATATGGTTATGTAAAACCCAAACACGATCATAATATCAATAATAAGACCCCTTATTGCTAGTCAGACAATATATCGTAATTCAGTGCGTATAGCAGTATTTCGTTATTTTTGGATTATTATAAGCCGCATGACATTGTTACCTTACTACAACAAACAACGGGTAGCTAACCCGAAACTCAATTTGCCCATCTAAGTTAGCGTGTCGTCACAAAAATCACGCTATGGAAATATTCTCATACATAAATTCACATACCAATCAATGTGGCACGACGGGGATCAACCGTCAAGGCGCGAACTGGGGTGATCGTCCCCAAATAGTACTATTATATGCATAAGCATCTACCAAATCCTGGTAGTTCACAATTCATGCTAATGGGACTTTTAGTGACATAACCTAACTTTAATAATCCATTTTATTTCACACATCGGGTCATATAATCATTCATCGGGTCATACAATCATTCGGGTCCAAATCAATAAAAAACAATCGGGACAAATGGTGTCCTATTTTATCAAAACTAATATGTTATCTCCCTCGCGGGTTTATAAAACATTTCATAAAAACATTTAAAAGAGTGCGAGGCTATGAACTCACGTTGATGTGGGAAGGCGGTTATCAGCGATTTGGATGTACGGTACGTGCTTCAATCACGGAAACCTAGACAAATAATACTCGGTCATAGACTCTTTTCCAATGAATTTATAAAAATAACAATTATGTATACATATGATGATTTTATACATATGATGATGATCAAGTGGGTTTATACATCTTTATTCATTCATTATAGTGTTTATGTATTGGTAACTTTTATACTAGTTACACTAGCTCAACTTGTTTACATTTTGGAGGCCCAATAGGCCCATTACAGGCCCAATACATTTCATTAGCCCAATTATACTTTTATTATCAGTATTATACTTTACATTTTGGGCCTAAGTGGGTTAAGCCCAATAAGTAAATTTATAAGTGTTTAGCCCATTTAGTTGGATTATTAGTCCCATAATGCTAACTTAGCCCGTTAATGTCCATATGTTATATAGTTCGGGTTTTATCGGTTTTTACTTGTATTAGGTACTAATATATCAGTATATGACTTTTAAATAGTTTACATTAGACGGGTCCGACCGTCTAAGTTTTAATTGACGAAAAATGTTAATTTTACGGTATTAGCCGAAAAGACGTAAAATTCATGTTTATAGTTTTTATAACTTATAAAACTTACCAAACTACCATTTTTATATAATGTCCATTTATTTATCCTTATACATATTTATATAAATGAAATATATAAGTTAGTGGGTTTTAATTTCACATTTTATACTATATTATTTTGAGTGCTTATATAATACTATTAAACTTTAATTTCACAAAATCTGATTTTTAGTTTCACTTTCACCATTTTTATCATATCTTGAGTTCTATAATGAGATAGAAGCTAATTTTGGATGACATAAACTTCATATTATGTGATACAAATAAGTTAGTTATAGACACTGCTCAATCCATGTCTAAGTATCCTTAACAGTCCCTACAAAACAGACTATTCAGATTGGTATACTAATTTTGTTTTGATCATATCTCACTCATTTTGATGATTCCATTGCATGGCCAACTCTCACATGTGTATAACACCTAATAGTTACTGTAAATTGATTCCATTGTGCCATTTTATCAGTTTATCCTTTGGTTACTTACTGTTTTTATACAGCCATCTTATTAAGCAAGATTTAACCATTTTACATGTGGTTTTCCATCTTTTTACCCATGTTTATCAAATCTATTGATAAGTGTGAAAACACTCATCAATAATGATCCATAAACCACTCAAAACACAGTCAAATACATTATTTTAACTTTAAAATATCAGAATTATGCGTGTATTTGTGTTTCATGTGTTTTCAGGTAAGAAAGATACATTTTGGAACAAAGACGCGTTTTCAAGGACTTATTTTATCAAAAGACGAAGAAAAAGACGAAAGAGTTTTCAAGGACCTTACTTGTCACTACTTCAAAGATCGAGGGTTTAGCTTGCAATTTTCTACAAGACAAAGGTTGAAAAGAAATATGCTTCAAAGTAGTTATAATCATTTGAAAAGAAATTAAAAGAAAAGGACCAAATGGAAAAGTTTGGAAAGTATTATTTACTTATCTTGGTCAATTGACCAAGACCGGTCAAAACACCCATCACACGCGTATACTTTCTTCTTCACTGAAACAAAGAGAGAGAAAATGAGACGTTTTCATCTTTTTCATCTCCAAACCTGCAAACTCAAATAACAAACGAACCATGAAGATTCAGAAGAAGAGTATAACTACAAAAATACTCCTGTTGATCTCCTCTACAAGATGGTATAAATCAATTAGAGCAAAAGTTAAAGACGAAGAAACCCCCAATTTCAAGAATGAAGAACGAGATCGATTAAACCTCGTATTTTCCACGTGTCGAAACCTGATTGGAGCGAACACGTCATTCCACTTCCTCGACGCCTATAAATTGAAGACGAAGGCTTCATTTATGATGGTTAGCTTAGGTGTTAGTTACACATAGTAGTTAGGATAGTTAGTTAGTTAGTTTACTATTCTTTCATCTTTCTTGTTTACTTTTGTAACCAAATTAGTTAGTTTTGTAACCGAATCAGTTTTCTACCATTAATGAATCTTCTTTTTCTTCAAAGCTTTCTTAATCTTCTTTTCTTTTGAAGTCTGTTATGCGAACTGTTCACAATATAATATACGACTGATTTCTGTTACACTTACTGTTCACGAATAGGAGTATCTTGTGTTTTGATTCTGATGAGAAATTTTAGAGCTTCGTAGCTACGTTTGGATAAGCTTGATAAATAAGCCGACGAGGCTTATTCCTTCTTGGATAATACAGATTTTTAGTCGTTCTTAGTCATTTCCATATGTTTAGTTTCTGAAGTTCAAGGTTTCAAAGTTTTTACTGATTAATATAGATATTACTTAAGTTCTAAAACTAATTCGAGTCTCTAGGAATTTTTGTTAAGATTTTAGATGAATTCAGTAAATAGGATTTTAGATACAGGTTATGTAGCTTAATGAATTCATAGAGTTTCGGTTCAGCAGTTGTTCCAAAGTTCAGTTTAACTGGATTAGTCGATTTCGATATTTTCTTGGTTATTCTATTTTGCAGGTATTCTGATTTACAGGTACGAGTTTTCGTTGATTAGCATTTGATCAGATAAAGAATCAGTAGACAAGTGTTGGCGGTGATTGTTAAAAGCGAGCTCAGCGCCGCGCTTCTCGACATCAACGGACTTGGCCTGGATGAATAAGGTCAAGCGCAATTTTAATTTCTGCAAATTTGATTGTGTAATCTGCTAGCTGTATAATAGTTGTATAAATCTGTATGTTTCAGGCCTAATGTGTTTATCTGAATGATTTTTACTATCTGTTCTTTGTAATTAAAGTGCTTCAATTGTTTAGCTCTTTTAAATTTTCCATTCTACTAGTATAGGGTGTTTGGATTAGTTGTGGTTTTGGAATTCTTGAGTTGATATTTGATTAGCTGTAGAAAATAGTAATTGTAGTTTAATGTGAGTTGAATTTGCGTATTCTCCTTATGTGAATCAGTCGCTTAACTGATTTCACTTGAGCTCATTGATTTCCATTTGTAGCTTAAATTTTTTTTTAGTTTGGTTTTAAGTTGTAGACTAGTTTACTGGTATTTGGAATAGCAGGATTCCTTTGGATTTTGATTGGATCAGTAGGAGTTGTTATAAGGCTTAGTTGCATAATCAGTTAGAAAGTAGAAATTACATTTTTAGATGGTGTAGAAATAACTAATTCATATTCTGGTTCAAACAAATAGACTAGAAGAAAACTGTTGCAATAAGGGGTAAAAATACTTGGATCACTAATTTCAGTTTCTATTAGTTAGAGTTTAGTCAGTACAAGTAGAGTATTAGTTTTATAAGTTTCAAGATTCCAACTTATAAATATGCTAGGACCAGCAATCTGTAATAAAAAAAAATATAATAAGCAAAGTGCTAGTAGCGAGTGTTCCAATTTGGTGCGTTTTTATCCGTTCGTGTTGTAAGATTTGAACACGCATAATCTTTAGTCTGTTATTAGATCTAATAGGTTTTTGATATACACTAGTTGGGCCCATTACATAGTTAGTAGAATTTGCAACTATTAGAAATCGTAAGCTAGTTGGGTCATAGCTCAATCCGTTTGAGCTGTATTTGCAATTTGAAATTTTAGTATAGGAGTAATATTAGTATAACAAAAATAGTTTGTAAGATAAAATTAGATTTTTTTTATAATTTTTCATTTTGTATTTTTGCCTAAATTTGACTTTTACATTTTTATATTTTGTGCAATTAAATGTGGTAATTGCAATGTGTTTTTTAAAATAGTACATATTACGTGTATTAGCTATTTTTACATTTTTACATGTTTTGTGCCAAGTAGAAATAAATACCATATCAATTACTTTTAACCAAAAACGATTAAGTCGAGCTTAAAATTGTTATATCAATTCGTTAAGATACCGAGAAAAACGAACTAAAAAGACAAATATTAAATGGCGCCGCTGCCGGTTCTTTTCGTGAAGATTAACGATTTCGAGTGAGACGATTGGATTTTGGGATCCGTTCACTTTGTGAACGTTATTTTTTACGTATTATAAATCAAAAACATAAAAAAAAAATCAAATCAAAAAGATAAAAATACAAAAAAAATAAAAAATCACAAAACTCAATTCTTTTCCTAAAGAATTGAACCAAAAAAATAAAAAATCCAAAAAGTAATCTTTTTCCTAAAAGATTACACCCAAAAATATATATTATATCGTTTTCATCGTTTTTACGTAGATATAGTATTTTTCTTAAAAAAACAAATAAATACAAAAATATTTTTTGATATATTATTATTTGTAAATAAGTATACGTATATAAGAACAACCAAGTTACCTATCTCCATAAGTATTGCCGAGGCAATACACCGTGTTGAGGGGCGTTCCGGTCCTTGACACGCGTATCGATCCAATTTCATTAAGCAAGAATAGATAAATACTTCCAATAGGAAATAATTCGAAGAATACAAACTACAAAGTGAATAGATAGGCGACGTGCTATAAAATGTTGTCTAAGGGTTAATAGGTACTTAAGTGCTTCGCGCCACCTAACCCCCCGTTCACTAGTGCGTATTCTAAGAAGGAAGGCTTGATTGGGGGTCTTGCACCCAAGTAGTAATTATATATATATTTTCTTGTGGATATTTTATATCGAAACTCGAAGAGGATAATCTTATTCTTTTCAAAGTCGACCGAGGGCTAATCCCTCATTCCTCGTGTTTACTTACACGTGTACTCGCACACGTGTAAACATACCACCTTTGGTGTATCACTTCCTTCCCCAAGGAAGCTTTTAGACGTCATTTCACTTGTATATACATTCGACCATTTTGTAGCCATGGATCAACGTCCTATTATGGAGATTCTCCAATCGAAAGTAGAGGGAAATGCCAACGCCATCGTCATACCTGAAATAACCGCACAGACTTTTGAGCTTAATACACGCATGATAACTTTGGTTTCTTCTAGCCCCTTCTTAGGGAGACCCATAGATGACCCCCACGACCATATTAAGAGGTTTTTGTTACTTTGCAATACACTTAAGTATGATGGGGTCCCTCCTGATGCCATTAAGATGCTCCTATTCCCATTCTCCTTAGAGGGTCTTGCTAGAAATTGGTATGATAGGCAACCATCTAAGAGCATTTTCACTTGGGAGGATTTAAGGAAGAAGTTTTTGAACCAGTTCTTTCCTCCATCAAGAACGACGGCTTTGAGAAAATTAATTATTGGTTTTCAACAAAGGAATGATCAAACATTTAGTGAGGCTTGGGAGGATTTCAAGGAGTTATTGAGGAAATGTCCAAATCATGGATTCAATGAGGTTCACCAAATCAACACTTTCTATAATGGATTAAGACCATACCACCAAGATTCACTCAACTCTTCCGCGGGTGGAAATATTTTCTCCAAATCCTTTCAAGAAGCTTGGGACATTATTGAGAACAAATCGATGGTGCAAGCTAACACACAATTTGATGAGAAAGTCCATGTGGTGCAAGAAAGTGTTACTCCTCAAATAGAAAAAATGATCTCTCAAAAGCTTGATACTATGACCAACACACTCATGAAATTTTGTGAACTCCTTTTGAACAAGAATTCCACCAATGATGTGAATACTATTGCTCTTTCATGTGAGACTTGTGGAGGTCCCCATTCCTACCAACAATGTGATAAAGTTCAAGGCTATCAAGGGGAGTGTTATGCTTACCAAGGGAACAATTACAAAGCACCCAACACCTTTCAAGATCGAGGAAATAATTTTCATCCACCTAATCAAGGATTTCAACCACCACCTTTCCAACCCCAAGGTTTTCAAGGAAATGTTCCACAAGATTATAACACAATTGAGCTTTTTCACAAAATGAATCAAGAGAATGAAAGGAGGTTTCAACTTAATGAGAAGAGATTAAGAGAAATGAATGAAGCTCATGAGCGAAGAATGAGAGAAATGCATGAAGACACAAATAAGAAGTTTATGATGCTTTATAATCAAAGACCACAAGGGGCTTTACATTCTAACACACAAACAAATCCAAGGGCAAATGTCAATGCTATTACAACAAGAAGTGGAAAGACAACAAAGGATCCTTCACCTCCTAAACCTCCTATTGTTCAACCCACTTGTGTTCCTACTTGTGACAAGCCTTCTACATCTACTTCACCATCTCCAAATGCTCCTATCCAATCAAACATACCTTCTCAACCTATTCCCACTTCTCCTTTACCTTCCACAACTCCTAATGAAGAAGCTAACAAAGACAAACCTTCCACTACAACACTTACCCCACCTACACCAAAACCAAACCTTCCTTACCCTTCAAGATTGATAAAGGACAAATTGAAAAACAAGGATGATATACAAGTCTCCAATTTTTTGAGGATGTTCAAGCAACTTAACATAAACATCTCCTTTGCGGAAGCTCTTGCATATATGCCAAAATTTGCTAAGATGTTCAAAGATCTCCTTTCCAACAAGGAAAAATTGGTGGACTTGCCTAACACATCCCTTAATGAAAATTGTTCCGCCGTGTTGCTCAAAACCTTACCTACAAAACTTGGAGATCCAGGGCGCTTTTTGATCCCTTGTAATTTTCCTGGGGTGGAAAATTGCATGGCATTGGCGGATCTAGGGGCAAGCATAAATCTCATGCCTTTATCGGTTTGGCAAAAACTCTCTCTTCCTGAGCTCACTCCAACTAGGATGACCCTTGAGTTAGCCAATCGTACCATAGCTTACCCTGTAGGTATTGCGGAGGATGTGTTTGTAGGTGTGGATAAGTTTACCTTTCCAGCCGACTTTGTAGTGGTTGATTATGATATGGACCCGAGAGTTCCTCTTATTGTTGGTAGACCTTTCTTGAGGACGGGTCGTACTCTTATTGATGTGGCGGAAGGAGAATTAATTATGAGAGTTGAGGATGAGAAAGTTGCGTTTAAGATGGGAAAAGTCATTAAGAAACCTCAAGGTTATGAAACCGTTAATCATATTGATGTTCTTGACGAGGCGGTAAATCCTAGTGATGATGTAGGGATGAATAACAATGATATTCTTGATGAAGTTTGTCATGAATACTTTCATGAAGCTTGTCAAAGTGGGAATTATGAGATTCCCCATGTTGAGACCATAGCCTCCATTACTTCCTCATTGAATGTTTTTGAAACTCAAGAGTTTAACATTGATGATTTTGTGATTTATTCAAACCCTATTTTTCAAACATCACTTGATAACCCACTTTTCAATGACAATGAGGAAGTTAATGATGATTATAGTGATGAGCTTTCTATACCCTTAAGGTCTATGACTCATATCATCTCTGCGAGTGGTCCTCCTATACTTGAGCCTCATATTGACTCTTATTGTCCTACCTATCCGCCGGTGGATTTGGTTATTCTTGAGGAGGATCCTCAACCTTTAGAGAGTGATATTACTGTAGAGGATATTACTTTTGATGAGGAGTTAGACAAGTTTCTAGATACCTACTTTCCTCTTGAGGATGAGTTTTCCCATGATTCCAATGATTCATTTGTCTTTTCATTGAGTTTGGATGAGGACGACTCTCTTACTTTGGACTTAGATGATGACTTTTATCCCTATTTGGACCTTAATGAAAATTTTTCAAAAGGAAAAGAAAAGGAAGACCCGAAGGTTCATACTACTTGTGTTTTAACACCTCTTTTTCAACCTTCGGTGTCTAATGATGTGAATTTTTATACGGGGGAGTCTTCTAAAGGAAACACTTCTTTGACTTGTCATTTTCCCCAAAAGGAAAAGGTTTTTGATCCTGGTATAAACATTTTTGAGCTATTTGCTATAAAAGGAAAACTCTTTAGAAAAATGGGATCCTTACCTGCTTATCATACCTTTCATTGTGACCATTGTTTGCTTAAAGGAACCTCGACTATTTTACCCTGGTTTGTGATTCCCACCTTGGGATTGAGCTATTATTGGGATGAAAATCATGTATTTGATCCTGGTGGATTTTCTTCGAGGTTTCCCTTTATGGGCATGACTTTTCACCCTTAGCATTGAATAACTAGGTTAGAAAACGTAGAGTAGATTTTCAATAGGATAGGTTTAATTAAAAGGATGTTATAGTAGAGTTGAAGTGGAGGGGTGCCTTTCTTCGTCTTTTGGTGTTTGTTTCAAGGGTTGCTCTCTCACATTTCATGCTTGGAGCTTAAGGAGGAGGCCCGTGTATCTGGTTCACTTCGATTAGTTTTTGCTATCGTGATATTAAACACTTGTGCTTAAAATGAATATCCTTTAGTTGTCTCTTCCTTAACTTGGGTTAAGCAAAGTAATCAATGTCATAAGTGTAGGGGAGTTCACTCCAATACTCTTAAACATTGAGGACAATGTTTATCTTAAGTGTAGGGGAGACTTCTATCGAAGTGACCTTACCTAGACCATTGCCTTAACTTCATGATAATTGGGAAAATTAATTTTTCGATCATTTTTCAAATTTTTGATCTACTTTGGCCACCAAAAATATGCATTCATATTTTTCATTAATCATTTTTCATTTTCATAACACATTTGCATTGTATATATCTTTTCTTTTATGTTTCATTTAAAATATATAAAAAGAAAAAAAAAATAAAAACATGGTTTTAACAAGTTTAGATTTCTTTGACATATTAGGCCCGCCATGGATATTTTGACTCAACCCGATTTTGCTTATCTTAGCACTCTCTAGCTAGTATCCTTAACCATGTAGTCCTTCATTGGTCTATTAGGCTAAGCATCCACCAATCTCATTATTTGAGATTTTAAATTTGTGGAGAATGGGAAATGATAGAGTTGAAGCAAGTGTAAAAGGGCTAGATAGACTTCATGGCAATTACTTGTGGCTAAACCCTTCTCTTCTTTGCCTCTATTTTCTTCGCATGTATATAATTGTTAATAAATAATCAAGTACGGTTTTAATTGGTTTGTAATCTCTTATGCATTTTTGTCTAATCATTTATGGTTGATATGAGTACGTCTTAAGATTCTAAGTTAGCACGTTTTATGTGTACTAGACTTATGTCATGCTCCATACTTAGCGGGTGTTTTTCCTTTTCTTCTTTTCAAATTTCTTTGTGAGGAATAAAGAAAAATAAGAGCGGCTTATAAAAAAAATGAGTGGCTAGAAAAAAAAAAGAGAAAGAAAAAGAAAAAGAAAAAAAAATAAAAATAATGCAAGACTCCCAAGAGGGGCAGTGTGGTGTTAATTATAGTGACTATTGAGTTCCAATATTACCTTGACGGGTTGCGGGGTTGAAGATCCAAAGTCTCAAAAAGATGGCGGATGTAAATTATTGCGTGAGTTTTATTTTTCTTTCCTTAGCGAGTGTGTAGCTACTTATGAAAGCATGACATGAGGATTTTACACATAAGGCGAATGACTTATTATTCTTGAAACGGACTTGTATTAATTGTGAGCAGTTTTTCAAGTAATGGATGAGAGGATTACTTATGATTAAAACCGTGCTTCCTTATTTTTGGATTTTACATTTCTTATTGTAACACCCCCACAAATGCTATGCGCAGCGGAACTACAACATTTGGGTGTTACACAGTTATCATCGCACACAAGATATATCAAACGACTCAAAAGACGTAAAAGTCTTGACATTATTTAAACATAGTTAAAATGTACATGTCTACTGTTTTCCAAACCCCAAAAGAATACATTACAGAGTTTGCGTTTAGGTCCCCACTGAATCTCAACCCAAAAATACATTTTCATTCACATGACATAGTATAAAATTTTTAAGTGCAAAAAGGGAGGAAAACAAAGTAGACCGCCAAGCCACCACAACTTCCATCCTCGCATGCTCCGTTGCTATCAATCTTGGTTACTTGAAACACATGCTTAAAATCGTCAACACAAAGGTTGAGCGAATCTATAGGTTTATCAAATCATAAGTTGAACATAAGTATTAAAAACCAATCATGATCATTCAATAGCATTGTCGTACTCACAATCTATTACTCAAGGATATGACAATTGTGTTTAAGCTCATGACACTAATCCGTTAACTCAATCACCCGCGTAATAATTACCAGCGTGATTCAGATGAAACCAGTGCCCCTTCTAAAGGCATCAGTTGCAATTATACCTTATCTCTCATACAAGATAATCTACCGCAGAACTTACTCAACGTACAACTTCTCGGCTAGCATTGGGTCGTTAGCCCCGTAGTACTACAAATTGTATAAGCGGCTATTTCCCCCTTCGCAAGGGCAAGACAATAGTTAATAGTTCATGAATTTAGGGACTTTTGCAACTAGGTACTCAACACAATTTCGAGGCAACATTCGGGTCTAACAATCAATCAAGACTTATGTTCATTTTCATTTAAATTAGCATGTATCCCCCTCGCGGGTTAAAACATTTGAATAAAGTAAAGAGCGAGGCTATAGACTCACCTGGCGTAGTAGTAGTAGTTATAGCGAAGACGTAACGAGAAATGTCACCGACGACGTGGATGCCCGGGAAAATCAAACACAACACCTAACGAATACACACGTAATGAATCAACACATTCAAGTACCTTCAAGTACTGTATGTACACAATTAAGAACACTCAAGGTTCATATAAACTCACGCCAAAAATCCATACAAGCGATATTTACTAGACACGAACCGTTTTATACTTTATTAGAATTATTGCGCATTTTACAACTCTGCCGGTACATACCGAATGTACGGGCTGTTTTACCCCACTTAGACCACTCCTAAAAATCTGAGAAAATTTGTAAAAATCACTTATAATCTGTAGAAACCCCTCACCAAATTTCATAAAAAGTTCTCACTTCTAAGACCCACTGCTCAACACATCTCTATACCTTAAAATTTCAGACAGATTTGCACCTTCCAAGTGCAACTCGACTTTGACTTATTTAGTCAACTCAACTTGAAACAACAACTCCTAAACTTGAAAATACACTCTTTTGTACAGGTCTAGGACCAAAGAACAACTTCCAAACATTTTTAGAACTCTAGTTACAATCCTAGACATTCGACCTATATTTTGACAAAAACCCGTAACTTGTGATCTTCATCACTCGGTACGCCTCAAACTTTAAAATATCATAACTTTTGACTCGTTTTGAGTTAGAAGCTCTACCTTATACCGAATCGAAGCTAAAAAGAAGCTCTACAACAATATCTTATCTTCTCAACCTGGACCTAGACTTAAACCCACGAAAAATACCCTCAAACAATCTGGTCTAAAATCACCCTTCCAAAATCACCTTTACACTCGTTTTCAATCAATTCCATCTACTCCTATACCCCTAATATCATCATTAAACTATCCTAATTAGATCATAACATCCTAGTCACTTGTATGAATCAACCTTTATCAAAACCCATTTCATAAAACCACACATGCAATGTAATTAAATAAATTAAAAATGATAATAACAAGGAAATAGAACCATACCCACAAGAAACAAGATCAAACACTCAAGAACACCCAAAACCCCATTTGGCCGTGGGTTTGGGGTCAAGAACACCAAACAATTCTTTTCCAATAGCTTCAATATTTCAAATCTATGTTCCTAAACATATTTAAACACAAACCCAATGATTGAATTAAATCAAATCATGGTATTTTTCAAAATCTATAAAACTTTGATCTAAAAAAATGTTGTTGCATGTTGGATTTTTGTGGTGGGATTTACTTAAAATGATGTTTTAAGGATGGGTCATTGCTTAGATTTCTCAAAAACAAATTTTTGGTGGTGGATTGGTGGTGAGTGGTGGTGGCCGTGAGTTTTGAGAGAAAAGGGCGGAGGGAGACAAAATTTTGCTAGTGAAAAATGAGAGTGTGTGAAAAAATATAGCTTATATATAGTGGAGGGAGGACCAAATGTGTAAATAAGGCTATCTTTTGGCCCTTGTTGCAAAACTAGTTATAAAGAGCGGGATTATGCTTACTAGTCGGTTTATAAAAATTTACGGGAGTCGGGGGTCGCCCCGAACACTTGAAAATACTTTTAAATGGTTCAAACGCACACAAAACGAATATACACATGGTTCCGACTCGACTTAACACGTAATAAAAATAAAATCTCGAAAAATTCAAATATCGATCAATCGATAATAAAATGTAAGTTTTGGGCATCCGTCGGTATCGTAGTCGTTATCGGTTCTTCTTAAATCGTCAATCGTTAAATTACGACCGTAAACGTCGGTTTCAACTTAAACCGTCAAATAAATCCACGATAAAATTCTTAAAAATTTCAAAAATATACGTAAAATAGGATTAAATAAATGACGTTGGGCTCGGGATATCACATCCACAAGTGAGCCTCAACTTACAAGAGATGCTCATACTGAACAGCTCTTGAGACAATAACTTAGCATCATACGGCACTTTCACGGGTGTTACATCCTCCCCTCCTTAAAGGAGCGACGTCCTGGCGCTCTCCGGTTCTTATACTCGCATTTGTACTACTAGCAAGATGATGGTACTACTTCCTAAAGAGGTCTCCACATTCCGACGTGGACTTCGGTTCACGTCTCGGGTTCTATCACACCTTCACCATGGGTATTATGCCTTGCTTCAATCTCTTACCATCTTGATCCATGATCTCCACTTCAATTTCCCTAAATTCTTCCCACGGGTATCAACACATCTCTTTCCACAGCTTCTCGCGGTTAGCATATAATTCTTAATCTACACCATTTCTTCCGTAGCCTCTCGAATCATTTCAAGTCCATCCAACTGACTTTTTCCTACTTCATTCTATCCAACTGGAGATCCACATTTTCATCGACATAATTCCTCAAAGGCTGCAGCTTCAATGCTACCATGGTAAATGTCGTTGTACAAAGGTACTACCAACGGCAATGGTCGATCTCAACAACTACCAAAATCAATCACACACGCTCGGTGCACGTCTTCCAACGTTCGAATCGTCCTTTCACTTGGTTCATCATCTCATAAAAACAACCATCACAAAGAAAATCACACGGGTCGCACATCACCTCATAGAAAAACGTTCAAAATATAAGAGACGAAGTAATCAATACTAGTCGTACCAAATCGCCTTATTACGATATTACGTACATACAACCCTACTTCGTCAAAAACGAATTCATCGATACGAAATCATTCGGCGTATACATAACTCTCTCGAAGACATCACAATCCAAACAAACACAAAAGCCATTATGAAACACACACAACCATATTACGACATGTTTGCAACATAGCCAAACCATGCTAAACCAATCAGTTCAATCAGTTAACCCACGCTTGCTAATCAGCCAAGCCAAGATAAAACAAGAATATTTACATAATTTTCGGATGAGTCCAGTCAAAAGAAAATTGCAAGTTAAAGAAGGTTCAAGAGCTTGCTAGCTATGGATGCATATCCAAAAAGAAATAAAATACTTACATGTGTCATCGTGGGGTGCTCACACACGGATCCATACCCAAAAGATACTACAAGAACACCATCTTACTTCCGTCCCAAACGTGGTCAAAATCTTAATAAATATCATCGTTCATAGTTAAAAAATAAATACATTACATGGCACGTGTTCTCCATGATCGGACTTCATTGGACAATGTCGTCTCAAGTTCTCACAACTTACGATCACTCGACCAGATTACTTACCACACAAATACATAAAAGGCAAGGGTTCACCATAAAAACATCAACTAGGGATATCTATCGTTTAACCATCGATAATCAAGGATGGTTGAGTCAAGCAAAGAGGATTCCTCACTTAAATAAACGAAAACGACAATGGAATTGTCTTCCAATTACTGATGCACAGTTGGTAAACTTCAACAGTTCACCGCGTGTCGTTGTCATATCAAAAGAACAAGAAAAGAATAATAAATAAAGTACGATACATTCGCTGTAGGAGAAGTCTTCGTTATTTCCCTTAGAGTTATTCGAACTCTGATTTCCTCTACTTCGGCATTTTTCCATCTTTATTAAAAACTCTTCTCCCGGTGACGATACGAGCCCCTTTGGTATTTCATCAACACCCTCGTGATTCCGATGAAATTTGCACGTTACACACAACTCATAAAAACATTTTCCAAAAACTACTCGGTCACAGTGACTTACCAAGTCAACACCAAACGAAAGAAAAGATTTCAAGGAATACAAGAAAAATTCAAAAATTGTCTTTAGGAATCAAAGAAAATGCGATTACTTGCATAAGGATCCACCATTTTTAAAAACGTTCTCATCCAAACATTTATCAAAACACTACAAGTTTCAAGATGACCAATTTGTTTGACACGATAGTGCCCTTCCTAAACTATGCATAATTAGCTAGATCATGCATACTTGAGGATCAAGCAACAACAACCAACAAAACAGGACTCTTCCCGAATTATGCATAGTTAGCTAAGCTGTGCATAATTGAGGATCGAGTGACAACACAAACATTATTATTACATACCAAACACGACTATGGAAGTTTTCGACCTAGCCTTCAAAATAATTAAATCATTTGAAATGAAATTTGAAATGGGAAAATATTGCTACCATCGTTTTAAGAAACACATCAAACATTTTTCGTCCACTTTGGAAACATACTTTTACTTTGCCTTTTTGTGAGGAAAATAAATAAATAATTAAATAAAGAAATCGACACCATTTGCATTTAGTTCACCAAAACATTTGACACACTCATACCTATTTTCACAATAGACTATTCACAAAATAACGGTAAGGTGGTTCATGATTAAAGATCATTGCAAGCACAACAAGTAATAAAATTAAGATCAATGAGATCGAACGAGGTAAACGAGCAATATAATTGTCAATGGAAATTAACTACATTAGAAATGAAAATACTTCAAATATATGACGAAAGTCTCAGGATAACAACAGCGATCTACGAATACATGGAGTAAAAGTTGAATATCAACACAAGCGTCAAAAATAAAACAACGATCACACTTCCCATCGTCTCGAGTTGCACACCCATTCCACCAAGGGTATACGGGGAGAGAAGAATAATCACTTGGTTAAATAGAAACAAATTCACCAGGAAGATCGAGTTCTTTCACCTCTTACAATTTGGTAAAGCGGCTACGCCTCCTCGCTTTTGTTCAATATAAATAAATAGCCAATTTAATGAAGATTTATAGCATCATTCAAGTAAATACATAATTTTTGGTTCCATTAACCGAAAGAAGAAAGTTACGGCGTCCATGATCATGACAAAATACACCGGGTGACATACCCTCATCATCAAGTACTAGCGAAGTAGCGACACAAAAATAAATATAATAATATTGGTTTCATACCATAGACAATATTAAAATGAACAATCACATGACGACTCATGTTTAGATACAGACTCACAAAATCAAAGAAGGGATGTCGGACGATCGAACCATCGTGACTCAAAACGTTATATATACATCTTTATTAAATAATATACAAGTAGGCGTGTGTTGTGTAATCCAGTTGCGTATAATAATTAGTGTTACCTTGTACATTGTAAAACCGAACATTTACACATTTTTAATTTGTGTTACACCATTAAAGAATCTATACCTTTCATTTTCCAATCTTTACAACGCTTTCATTTCTGGAAAAATTTCAATCTCTCGGAAATTATTAACATTAGTAGATGCGGTGACTCGGTTATCATAATTGACAAATCATTAGGTTTGAAAATCTCCATACTTGTGTCAAAACCTCATTAATGTTCATATCTTAAGTACCAAAAACATACGTAGTAAGAATTTTCCAAGTTTTACGTTTTTATTATTACGACTTATATTATCACAAATATACACGTATCCAACATGACTCAAACTAGTCCAATTAACTCTTAAAATCAACCTTTGACTTTTATTACACACATGTTTTCCCCAAAACTGTTTTGTTAAATCATATTCGCGTAATTCGACTCAAATGATAAAGAGGTTTCACGTGGTATTATCTCGGATACTTACTGATTTTAGTCGAGACTTAAATCTCAATAATAATAATATAATAAACAATCAAAATGCTTATCTCAATAATTTTAAAATATATAAAATTCAACTTTTAATCCTTAGCCCATTATCAAATGATTTTAAAATTAACACATCTCGTCGCGGAATAAAACAAAAGATTTTTCAAACGATTTTAAACAAGCATCATCAAATTACACATATTGATTCTCTATAACGACAATTAAACAAACAAATGATTTCCAATGACGTTCCATCAATGTTTAAAATTTTATTTCAAGCATTATAATTTCATACTTAAAGTGTATATTCCGATTTTATCCCAGTTTATTTACTACAACGAGTGACGAGTTCTAGTTTACACCAATGCATACGTAAACATAACCTTATGTTTAAAATAAACCAATTTTTACAAAGTTTCTACCTCCAAAATATATGACCAATTTTTCTACTCTATATTACAAATTATGCCAAAAGTTTGCTACATTGACCCGAAAATTAATTCATACTAAATCCGAAGCTACATATACTCAATAGTCATCTCGCAAATTTTTATTATAACTCCTTTCTCGAACTAATTTAAACAAATTCTTAACAAGTCCATCACAATCTTTTAGAATCAAATTTTAATATATGAAAACAAGGATTTTACGAGTAATAATAATTACTTATTACGATTTACCAACCAAGGTTGAAGGAAAATAATTTCACAATGTCCGTTTATTCTCTACACGAATTTTACTTGTTACAAAACACATCATACGTCATTTTTATCCGAAAGTTTCATTCACCAAATATTAAATATATAAAACACTTTATGTTTAAATCATTCAATCAACAAAGTTCGATGCTTACTTAACTTGCACAAATGCCGGACCTCGTCATGTAAAATATTAACTTCAAAATAATGAATCAACAAAACAAAATGAAATAAATGGAACGAGAATACGTATGTCAACTAAATGTTGTTATCGGCCTCGGATGAGTCTCGAAATCATACTCCACAAAATTAACACAAAAACCAACCAAATTCCAAGTTATCGCGCTTGATCACAACGCCAGTCTATTTTAAAACACATCTTTAAAATTCAAGTAGAATAGTAAACAACGATTTAATGGCAACACGCCTCAACCACGTTTCATAATATACGCACATGATTCGCCGCCCCAATGTACGCATCGTCGATTATACTTCGTCTATGTTATAGTTACGTGAACCAACATATCAAACCCATTAGGAATAAAGAAAATAAAGTAATACGTAAGTAAATTACGTTTCAAAAGAAAATGTCCAAAATGACACATCACGGTGCGATAACGACAATCGAGATCGACCTAGTCGATATAAAATATGTTACGAAGCATCATTTACGTATCTAGGATATCAAACGAGGTTCATATTCGGTTATTCGAAAAATAAATTAATTATCAAGATTGATAATTAGCGGTAAGGCCGAATTCTCAACAAAACCGCATTTTAATGTACGATAATTACTCAAGGACCATTGCTTCACGTGCAATGCCTTTAAATACCATAGTATATACATACTTATACATACAACCATTCCTACATACACGTAGGATTACAACGCGGTGTTGCCATGTAATGCAATGTAGCCCGTTATGCCAATTACATGCAACATACAAGATAATCTTACAAGAATTTGCAAATTACGATGATAAGTACTCAACGTACAAAACAATATATCTCAATATATATCTCAAAGTATTTACTTACTAAATACTTAGGGAATTCATATCAATTTCGAGGGATACATCTAAAATATAAAGCAATGCTAAAGAATTCTTACCGGAGCCATGCAGGATAGTTGTGTGCTTGGACAATTTCTTACGACACCAAAAGTTATAGTTTAGGATTTTTCAAAATGACCTAGTTCTCTATAACTCATGGCTCTGATACCAATCTGTAACACCCCCACAAATGCTATGCGCAGCGGAACTACAACATTTGGGTGCTACACAGTTATCATCGCACACAAGATATATCAAACGACTCAAAAGACGTAAAAGTCTTGACATTATTTAAACATAGTTAAAATGTACATGTCTACTGTTTTCCAAACCCCAAAAGAATACAATACAGAGTTTGCGTTTAGGTCCCCACTGAATCTCAACCCAAAAATACATTTTCATTCACATGACATAGTATAAAATTTTTAAGTGCAAAAAGGGAGGAAAACAAAGTAGACCGCCAAGCCACCACAACTTCCATCCTCGCATGCTCCGTTGCTATCAATCTTGGTTACCTGAAACACATGCTTAAAATCGTCAACACAAAGGTTGAGCGAATCTATAGGTTTATCAAATCATAAGTTGAACATAAGTATTAAAAACCAATCATGATCATTCAATAGCATTGTCGTACTCACAATCTATTACTCAAGGATATGACAATTGTGTTTAAGCTCATGACACTAATCCGTTAACTCAATCACCCGCGTAATAATTACCGGCGTGATTCAGATGAAACCAGTGCCCCTTCTAAAGGCATCAGTTGCAATTATACCTTATCTCTCATACAAGATAATCTACCGCAGAACTTACTCAACGTACAGCTTCTCGGCTAGCATTGGGTCGTTAGCCCCGTAGTACTACAAATTGTATAAGCGGCTATTTCCCCCTTCGCAAGGGCAAGACAATAGTTAATAGTTCATGAATTTAGGGACTTTTGCAACTAGGTACTCAACACAATTTCGAGGCAACATTCGGGTCCAACAATCAATCAAGACTTATGTTCATTTTCATTTAAATTAGCATGTATCCCCCTCGCGGGTTAAAACATTTGAATAAAGTAAAGAGCGAGGCTATAGACTCACCTGGCGTAGTAGTAGTAGTTATAGCGAAGACGTAACGAGAAATGTCACCGACGACGTGGATGCCCGGGAAAATCAAACACAACACCTAACGAATACACACGTAATGAATCAACACATTCAAGTACCTTCAAGTACTGTATGTACACAATTAAGAACACTCAAGGTTCATATAAACTCACGCCAAAAATCCATACAAGCGATATTTACTAGACACGAACCGTTTTATACTTTATTAGAATTATTGCGCATTTTACAACTCTGCCGGTACATACCGAATGTACGGGCTGTTTTACCCCACTTAGACCACTCCTAAAAATCTGAGAAAATTTGTAAAAATCACTTATAATCTGTAGAAACCCCTCACCAAATTTCATAAAAAGTTCTCACTTCTAAGACCCATTGCTCAACACATCTCTATACCTTAAAATTTCAGACAGATTTGCACCTTCCAAGTGCAACTCGACTTTGACTTATTTAGTCAACTCAACTTGAAACAACAACTCCTAAACTTGAAAATACACTCTTTTGTACAGGTCTAGGACCAAATAACAACTTCCAAACATTTTTAGAACTCTAGTTACAATCCTAGACATTCGACCTATATTTTGACAAAAACCCGTAACTTGTGATCTTCATCACCCGGTACGCCTCAAACTTTAAAATATCATAACTTTTGACTCGTTTTGAGTTAGAAGTTCTACCTTATACCGAATCGAAGCTAAAAAGAAGCTCTACAACAATATCCTATCTTCTCAACCTGGACCTAGACTTAAACCCACGAAAAATACCCTCAAACAATCTGGTCTAAAATCACCCTTCCAAAATCACCTTTACACTCGTTTTCAATCAATTCCATCTACTCCTATACCCCTAATATCATCATTAAACTATCCTAATTAGATCATAACATCCTAGTCACTTGTATGAATCAACCTTTATCAAAACCCATTTCATAAAACCACACATGCAATGTAATTAAATAAATTAAAAATGATAATAACAAGGAAATAGAACCATACCCACAAGAAACAAGATCAAACACTCAAGAACACCCAAAACCCCATTTGGCCGTGGGTTTGGGGTCAAGAACACCAAACAATTCTTTTCCAATAGCTTCAATATTTCAAATCTATGTTCCTAAACATATTTAAACACAAACCCAATGATTGAATTAAATCAAATCATGGTATTTTTCAAAATCTATAAAACTTTGATCTAAAAAAAATGTTGTTGCATGTTGGATTTTTGTGGTGGGATTTACTTAAAATGATGTTTTAAGGATGGGTCATTGCTTAGATTTCTCAAAAACAAATTTTTGGTGGTGGATTGGTGGTGAGTGGTGGTGGCCGTGAGTTTTGAGAGAAAAGGGAGGAGGGAGACAAAATTTTGCTAGTGAAAAATGAGAGTGTGTGAAAAAATATAGCTTATATATAGTGGAGGGAGGACCAAATGTGTAAATAAGGCTATCTTTTGGCCCTTGTTGCAAAACTAGTTATAAAGAGCGGGATTATGCTTACTAGTCGGTTTATAAAAATTTACGGGAGTCGGGGGTCGCCCCGAACACTTGAAAATACTTTTAAATGGTTCAAACGCACACAAAACGAATATACACATGGTTCCGACTCGACTTAACACGTAATAAAAATAAAATCTCGAAAAATTCAAATATCGATCAATCGATAATAAAATGTAAGTTTTGGGCATCCGTCGGTATCGTAGTCGTTATCGGTTCTTCTTAAATCGTCAATCGTTAAATTACGACCGTAAACGTCGGTTTCAACTTAAACCGTCAAATAAATCCACGATAAAATTCTTAAAAATTTCAAAAATATACGTAAAATAGGATTAAATAAATGACGTTGGGCTCGGGATATCACATCCACAAGTGAGCCTCAACTTACGAGAGATGCTCATACTGAACAGCTCTTGAGACAATAACTTAGCATCATACGGCACTTTCACGGGTGTTACACTTATACTTCACGCTTTAAATAATGACAAATTTGCCTTCAAGCAATTTGCTCAAATAATAACCGGTTCCACATTTAATTGTCATGAATAAGTTGATGCACTTTTTACTTGTGAATACAATGATCCCATTTTTAAGCTTGGTATGGGGAAAGTGAAACTTGAGGGTGATAAATGTCCATGGTACCAAAGCCCTAATCTAAGTCATTGATTTCTTTATGAGTTATTTCCATCAAAACCATTTCAATAAAAATCAAAAATATATAAATAGAATTGATTTTCTTGCATTGCATATAATTCAAAACCATTCATCATATAGCATAGTATAGTTTATTAAATCATAAAATGGCCAAGGTGGGTTAATTATGAGAAAAGTGTAACTTTAGAGCTTTAAAATGCTGCATTGCATGAGGACATGGCAATGGTCAAGTGGAGGGGAGTTGATAAGTGTGAAAACACTCATCAATAATGATCCATAAACCACTCAAAACACAGTCAAATACATTATTTTAACTTTAAAATATCAGAATTATGCGTGTATTTGTGTTTCATGTGTTTTCAGGTAAGAAAGATACATTTTGGAACAAAGACGCGTTTTCAAGGACTTATTTTATCAAAAGACGAAGAAAAAGACGAAAGAGTTTTCAAGGACCTTA